>CM055897.1:57410349-57949390 GCA_029582155.1 Panopea generosa
GTGATGACGTACAGCCTGACCCGCATGGAACAGTTTGACCTGGACCAAATTCAAAACACAGTAGTAACGTAATGACCGATGTTAACACATACCTCCCAAACAAAAGACAAAAAGTGTACCATTACATTTTTTGTCTAACAAGGCAATTCGATTCATATAATAACTGGCTTAGTTAGAATCACAAATGGGCAAATTAAAACGTAATTAGCTAACTCATGATTGGTTAGGTTAGAATCATAACTATTTAGATTAAAGTCAATCAGCATAATCAGCTATGGCGTAATATTTTCGTTGTGGCATTTTCATATATAGTCTTTAAAACACTTTATGTCCAAGTTACCAAGTAACTTCCAGTTCAAGTTCTCGAACCGCTAAATCAGAGTTATTGAAACATTACAAATTTAAATAATAAAACATTTTAAACTCAAATTACTGAGACATTATAAACCAATTTTGTTGAAACACTATAAAATATATTTCACTATAATAAATGATTATAAGTTCGGTTTTGTTGAAGTAATATAAGTCCACACATGATCGTTCTTCACACAATATTTCAAAATAAGTGTCTATGGTTAAGTGTTTGTCCACCGTTGTTTGTTTTGTTCGCCGCAACATCTGCCCTGGTATGAACGTCTGGTATTTCCTGCCGTTTCTAGGTCAACTATGTATTGATTCGCCTTCTATATTTATGCTTCCATTTCACCTGGTTATGATCGTGTGACACATGTTATCGTTTTATGTCACATGTATCGCCGTATGCGCACCATCTCTACGAATTTATTACACACGTCAGGTAAGCTGGTGTGTATAATTACCTCGTCTGTCAACTTCTAATTAACCAATTCATGGTACTATTCATTCCCGTCACCACAATACATTATATCATATTTTACAGTTCGCACATGTCACACCTGTGACAATCTGTTTCAACACAGTTCTGTGTTTACAACCGCGTCGCTCTTCGACTAATATTTACAGTACATAATTATAAATCCACCTCCATTTTGTACATTGTAGATTTATTTACAGTTCACACATTGCCTTTTACTGACAATTTATTTATTCAAAGTTCTGTACCAACATTACACCACTAATACAGTACAAGGCTATATGCTCGCTTCATTAGCATAATTTCCATACGTCGATACGCCGATCCATTCATTGCGCCGATACTTCGATCCACTCATCATGCCGATACGCCGATCCATCAATCGCATCAGTCTCACCTGGAGCGTCGACATCTACTCGATGCCTGTAGATCTCATACGATCCTACCCTTCTAACTGGCGCGCTCCCTGTTGCAATTGCCGAGTTGTGTTCGCCTTCGGTGTAATAGCCACACGCCCACTCGTATTCAAATTTATATGGCAATGCTTACTTAGAATACTTAAAAAGGTTTACGTAAACAATACATTATCAAAATTACAATAAAAAGCCAAAATTATACAACAATACCCCAATTTAGAAATTTACTTTCATTTGGCAAACGTTTCAATAGAACATGAACAACCACACCTCTGGTTTACAATGACTTCTCGTCAATCCCCAAGTAAAGAGTCATATAACAAAAAAGAATATGATAATCTACAGCTACATTCTGTCTCTTTGGGTTCCCACAGTTCTAATGTCACATGCCTGTCATGGGTTGAGGGTCTTAGGGTCGGTAACAAAGTTGAAATGAGGCAGAGTATTTGATTAAATACAAAATTAAAAAAAAAGAATTGGGCGGGAATGGGGGTGGGCGGGAGTATTTGATTTAAAACAAAACAAAATTAAAAAAAAAGGTGGGGATAGGGTGTGTGTGTGGGGGGGGGGGGGGGGATGGGGTAGGGGTAAGGATCTTGGGGTCAGGTACAAAGTTGAAATGGGGCAGAGTGTTTGATTTAATACGAAACAAAATTTAAATAAATAACTAAAAAAATGGGCGGGATGGGGATGGGTTGGTGGGGGGTGGGGGGAGTGTTAGTGGTGAGGGTCTTTGGGTATGTAACAAAGTTGAAATGGGGCAGAGTATTTGATTTAATACAAAACAAAATTTAAAAAAAATTGAAGGGGGTCTTAAGGTTGGTAACAAAGTTGAAATGGGGCAGAGCATTTGATTTAATACAAAACAAAATTAAAATAAAAGGGGGTGGGGATGGGGGTGAGGGGTAAAGGTGAGGGTCTTGGGGTTAGTAACAAAGTTGAAATCGGGCAGAGTAAAAAGAAATAGGTGGGGATGGGGACGTGGAGAAGGGGTGGGGTCTTGGTTGGGCTCGGGCAGAAAAGTCCATTAAATAGGTCAAGGTCAGTGAAGTAAACTTTTTTTTAGTTGATGGTGATTATCTTACAGAATAAATAGTATTACTGAAAGATAAAATTGATTTAAAAAAAAACAAAAAAACAAAAAACAAAACAAACTTTTAATGCCCAAAGTAAGGAAATTTATTTAAGTTAGCTGTATACATTGTTTCTACAACATAATATAAAAGTGTTTATGAAGTTTTGTCACCAAAACATGTGAAGTTTGTTCAGAAACAGAGAAAATACTGAGCTAAACATAAAACTTTAACCACCGGACGACGAGGACAACGACGACGACGTCGACGAGACAGGGTCATGATAATAGCTCTTTGTTTTTTTCAAAAAGACAAGCTTATAAAGGGTACTAGAAACTTTCTCACTTGGCGCTTTAGTATTTAGTAGTTTCCAGGTCTGAATGTCCCGATATCAGTATAATGTGGACTGGGTGTCTACGGCATGATACTCCAATGTGACAGCGCTCAGATTACTGTCTCAAGCAGACACCAGTGCGATATCACGGAAACATTGTTGGAATCAACGCTAAACACCACTAAACATCAATAACAAATCAATATATGTTGTTTGTGTCTTTATTGCTTTCATTGATGTTGTCGATGTTCTCAATATATGTTTTGTGTCATTTATGGTGTTATCAATGTTGTCGGTGTTCACAATATGTGTTGTTAGTTTTATTATTAGCATTTCATATTAAGGTTGTAGTTGTTCTCTACATGTGTTGTTTGTGTCGTTTTCGGTTGTGTTATAAGCAGTGGTTGTGGCCTCAAAGTATGCTGTTTTGTGCTTTAATCGATATTTATAAAAGTAGTCAGTGTTTCCAAAATATGCTGTTTGTGTCTTTATGGTTATAACGGTTTTTGTCAGTGGTTTTAAAATACGCTATTTGTGTCTTTGTGGTTATAACGGTTTGTTGTCAGTGTTTTCAAATACGCTGTTTGTGTCTTTGTGGTTATAACGGTTTTTGTCAGTGGTTTCAAATACGCTGTTTGTGTCTTTGTGGTTATAACGGTTTTTGTCAGTGGTTTTAAAATACGCTATTTGTGTCTTTGTGGTTATAACGGTTTGTTGTCAGTGTTTTCAAAATGTATTTTGTCATTATTAGTGAGTCGGTGTTCTTTGAACGTTTTATTATTTAAAGTGTTGATGCTAAAAAGTGATATTTGGGTCGTTATGAATGTAACACTGGTTGTTTCTGTTCTCAAAATGTCGTAATCAGTGTAATCAAATTTATTAAGTTTTCTTTGGTTTGTTGTGTGTATTGGTGTTCTGAACTAAAATGTTTTTTGTGTCGCTGTTTATATTAAAAATGTTTTCGCTGTGTATTTTGTTTTTGGTGATTTTAAAAGTGTCGTTGTTCGAAAATATGTTTATGTCGTTATCAGTCCTTACGGGATATCGGTGTTCTCATATTGTGAGCACTGTCTGTGTCGTTATCGGTGTTTATGGTGTTCTCATATTGTAAGCACTGTCCGTGTCGTTATCAGTCTTTACAGGATATCGATGTTCTCATATTGTTAGCACTTTCTGTGTCGTTATCGGTGTTTACGGTGTTCTCATATTGTAAGCACTGTCCGTGTCGTTATAAGTCTTTATGGGATATTGGTGTTCTCATATTGTGAGCACTGTCTGTGTTGTAATCAGTGTTTACAATGTTCTCATATTGTGAGCACTCTCTGTGTCGTTATCGGTGTTTACAGTGTTCTCATATTGTGAGCACTTCTGTGACCTTATCGGTGTCTACGGGATATCGGTGTTCTCATAGTGTGAGCACTGTCTGTGTCATTATCGGTGTCTACGGGATATCGGTGTTCTCATATTGTAAGCACTGTCTGTGTTGTTATCAGTGTCTACGGGATATCGGTGTTCTCATATTGTAAGCACTGTCTGTGTCGTTATCAGTGATTATGGAATATCGGTGTTCTCATATTGTGAGCACTGTCTTTGTCATTATCGGTGTTTATGGTGTTCTCATATTGTGGGCACTGTCTGTGTCGTTATCAGTGATTATGGGATATCGGTGTTCTCATATTGTAAGCACTGTCTGTGTCGTTATCAGTAATTATGGGATATCGGTGTTCTCATATTGTGAGCACTGTCTTTGTCATTATCGGTGTTTATGGTGTTCTCATATTGTGGGCACTGTCTGTGTCGTTATCAGTGTTTACGGTGTTCTTATATTGTGAGCACTGTCTGTGTCCTTATCGGTGTCTACGGGATATCGGTGTTCTCATATTGTAAGCAATGTCTGTGTTGTTATCAGTGTTTACGGGATACTGGTGTTCTCATATTGTGAGAACTGTTCGTAATGTTATCGGTGTTTACGGGATACCGGTGTTCTCATATTGTGAGCACTGTCCTGTGTCATTATCGGTGATTATGGGACATCGGTGTTCTCATAGTGTGAGCACTGCTCGTGTCGTTATCGGTGTTTACGGGATACCGGAGTTCTCATATTGTGAGCACTGTCTGTGTCGTTATCGGTGATTACGGGATATCGGTGTTCTTATAGTGTGAGCACTGCTCATGTCGTTATTGGTGTTTACGGGATACCGGGGTTCTCATATTGTGAGCACTGTCCGTTTCGTTATCGGTTGTTAACGGGATACCGGAGTTCTCATATTGTGAGCACTGACCGTGTCGTTATCGGTGATTACGAGATATCGGTGTTCTTATAGTGTGAGCACTGCTCATGTCGTTATCGGTGTTTACGGGATACCGGAGTTCTCATATTGTGAGCACTGTCTGTGTCGTTATCGGTGATTACGGATATCGGTGTTCTTATAGATTGAGCACTGCTCATGTCGTTATCGGTGTTTATGGGATACCGGAGTTCTCATATTGTGAGCACTGTCCGTGTCGTTATCGGTGTTTACGGGATACCGGGGTTCTCATATTGTGAGCGCTGTCCGTGTTGCTATCGGTGTTTAATGGATACCGGAGTTTTCATATTGTGAGCACTGCTCATGTCGTTATCGGTGATTACGGGATATCGATGTTCACATAGTGTGAGCACTGCTCGTGTCGTTATCGGTGTTTACGGGATACCGGAGTTCTCATATTGTGAGCACTGTCTGTGTCGTTATCTGTGATTATGGGACATCGGTGTTCTTATAGTGTGAGCACTGCTCATGTCGTTATCGGTATTTATGGGATACCGGAGTTCTCATATTGTGAGCACTGTCCATGTAGTTATCGGTGTTTACGGGATACCGGGATTCTCATATTGTGAGCACTGTCCGTGTCGTTATCGGTGTTTACGGGATACCGGAGTTCTCATATTGTGAGCACTGTCTGTGTCATTATCGATGATTACGGGATATCGGTGTTCTTATAGTGTGAGCACTGTACGTGTCGTTATCGGTGTTATTAAAATAGAGACTATGACATCATCCAACTCATTAAAATTGGTGTCAACCATGACTAATATACAACAGTTTTACGTGCAACACATCTTGACTGCTAGGACGATTTACATACATGAACTGATAGCTATAAATGAGTAGGGTCCAATTGAAGATGTATAGGGTATCGACCAAGTACGATGTTTTTCTTTATAGGAAAGACTTGCGAAAGGGGTTCATGTGACACAGAGAGCGTAAGCCAGGTCCTTCCTACATATAGAAAGGCCGACATACGTGGCCGATATCCGACTTACACACTGTCGTATTACTAGTCAGTTCGCCATGGCTCAATTGAATGAAATGCAATACTACTCTGACGACATTTTGTCTGGAAATTTGCGAAGAACAGGAGGCGAATAGACTGTAAATAACGCAGAACAGGTTACATCCAGGTAATACAATTGTATTGTTTACTGATTCGTACAGTAACTTACATATCGGTATGGTATGTTTTAATCTTGCTCATAAAGTCACTTGTTTCATTAAATATTTAGATGTAAAATGCGATAAAATGCAAGTGGGGACAGGATGAATACTTGAGATTTTAAATTTAATATCTTTGGTAGTTGGCTATAAAACCGTTAACGACTGGAATGTCCAATTTTAATGTTTTACATAAAAAAATAGATTACATACATAAATATTCAATTAATCATGATTTATTTACTTTTAATTCATTGGGACATGTCTGACAAAGATAAAGATATGTTTCTCTCATGCATTAGGCTTTGAGGAGGCTTGGTGAGAGACTCGTAAGTATAACTTTTGTACGGGACGGGCAATGTTTCATGTGCATTTTGTTCAGTTTTGAAGTCTTTAGTGTGAAACCGTTCGTAAACATATAAGTATAACCTTTGTGCTGGAACTGGTCAATGTTTCATGCGCATTTTGTTCAGTTTTGAAGTTTTTAGTGTGAAACCGTTCGTAAACATATAAGTATAACCTTTGTGCTGGAACTGGTCAATGTTTCATGTGCATTTTGTTCAGTTTTGAAGTCTTTAGTGATAAACCGTTCGTAAACATATAAGTATAACCTTTGTGCTGGAACTGGTCAATGTTTCATGCGCATATTGTTCAGTTTTGAAGTCTTTAGTGTGAAACCGTTCGTAAACATATAAGTATAACCTTTGTGCTGGAACTGGTCAATGTTTCATGCGCATTTTGTTCAGTTTTGAAGTTTTTAGTGTGAAACTGTTCGTAAACATATAAGTATAACCTTTGTGCTGGAACTGGTCAATGTTTCATGTGCATTTTGTTCAGTTTTGAAGTCTTTAGTGTGAAACCGTTCGTAAACATATAAGTATAACCTTTGTGCTGGAACTGGACAATGTTTCATGTGCATTTTGTTCAGTTTTGAAGTCTTTAGTGTGAAACCGTTCGTAAACATATAAGTATAACCTTTGTGCTGGAACTGGGCAATGTTTCATGCGCATTTTGTTCAGTTTTGAAGTCTTTAGTGTGAAACCGTTCGTAAACATATAAGTATAACCTTTGTGCTGGAACTGGTCAATGTTTCATGTGCATTTTGTTCAGTTTTGAAGTCTTTAGTGTGAAACCGTTCGTAAACATATAAGTATAACCTTTGTGCTGGAACTGGTCAATGTTTCATGTGCATTTTGTTCAGTTTTGAAGTCTTTAGTGTGAAACCGTTCGTAAACATATAAGTATAACCTTTGTGCTGGAACTGGACAATGTTTCATGTGCATTTTGTTCAGTTTTGAAGTCTTTAGTGTGAAACCGTTCGTAAACATATAAGTATAACCTTTGTGCTGGAACTGGGCAATGTTTCATGTGCATTTTGTTAAGTTTTGAAGTCTTTAGTGTGAAACCGTTCGTAAACATATAAGTATAACCTTTGTGCTGGAACTGGACAATGTTTCATGTGCATTTTGTTCAGTTTTGAAGTCTTTAGTGTGAAACCGTTCGTAAACATATAAGTATAACCTTTGTGCTGGAACTGGGCAATGTTTCATGCGCATTTTGTTAAGTTTTGAAGTTTTTAGTGTGCAACCTTTCGTAAACATATAAGTATAACGTTTGTGCTGGAACTGGACAATGTTTCATGTGCATTTTGTTCAGTTTTGAAGTCTTTAGTGTGAAACCGTTCGTAAACATATAAGTATAACCTTTGTGCTGGAACTGGACAATGTTTCATGTGCATTTTGTTCAGTTTTGAAGTCTTTAGTGTGAAACCGTTCGTAAACATATAAGTATAACCTTTGTGCTGGAACTGGGCAATGTTTCATGCGCATTTTGTTCAGTTTTGAAGTCTTTAGTGTGAAACCGTTCGTAAACATATAAGTATAACCTTTGTGCTGGAACTGGGCAATGTTTCATGCGCATTTTGTTCAGTTTTGAAGTTTTTAGTGTGAAACCTTTCGTAAACATATAAGTATAACCTTTGTGCTGGAACTGGGCAATGTTTCATGTGCATTTTGTTCAGTTTTGAAGTTTTTAGTGTGAAACCTTTCGTAAACATATAAGTATAACCTTTGTGCTGGAACTGGACAATGTTTCATGTGCATTTTGTTCAGTTTTGAAGTTTTTAGTGTGAAACCGTTCGTAAACATATAAGTATAACCTTTGTGCTGGAACTGGGCAATGTTTCATGTGCATTTTGTTAAGTTTTGAAGTTTTTAGTGTGAAACCTTTCGTAAACATATAAGTATAACCTTTGTGCTGGAACTGGGCAATGTTTCATGTGCATTTTGTTAAGTTTTGAAGTTTTTAGTGTGAAACCTTTCGTAAACATATAAGTATAACCTTTGTGCTGGAACTGGGCAATGTTTCATGTGCATTTTGTTCAGTTTTGAAGTCTTTAGTGTGAAACCTTTCGTAAACATATAAGTATAACCTTTGTGCTGGAACTGGTCAATGTTTCATGTGCATTTTGTTCAGTTTTGAAGTCTTTAGTGTGAAACCTTTCGTAAACATATAAGTATAACCTTTGTGCTGGAACTGGTCAATGTTTCATGTGCATTTTGTTCAGTTTTGAAGTCTTTAGTGTGAAACCGTTCGTAAACATATAAGTATAACCTTTGTGCTGGAACTGGGCAATGTTTCATGTGCATTTTGTTAAGTTTTGAAGTTTTTAGTGTGAAACCTTTCGTAAACATATAAGTATAACCTTTGTGCTGGAACTGGGCAATGTTTCATGTGCATTTTGTTAAGTTTTGAAGTTTTTAGTGTGAAACCTTTCGTAAGCATATAAGTATAACCTTTGTGCTGGAACTGGGCAATGTTTCATGTGCATTTTGTTCAGTTTTGAAGTTTTTAGTGTGAAACCTTTCGTAAACATATAAGTATAACCTTTGTGCTGGAACTGGGCAATGTTTCATGTGCATTTTGTTAAGTTTTGAAGTTTTTAGTGTGAAACCGTTCGTAAACATATAAGTATAACCTTTGTGCTGGAACTGGGCAATGTTTCATGTGCATTTTGTTAAGTTTTGAAGTTTTTAGTGTGAAACCTTTCGTAAACATATAAGTATAACCTTTGTGCTGGAACTGGTCAATGTTTCATGTGCATTTTGTTCAGTTTTGAAGTTTTTGGTGTGAAACCGTTCGTAAACATATAAGTATAACCTTTGTGCTGGAACTGGACAATGTTTCATGTGCATTTTGTTCAGTTTTGAAGTTTTTGGTGTGAAACCTTTCGTAAACATATAAGTATAACCTTTGTGCTGGAACTGGACAATGTTTCATGTGCATTTTGTTCAGTTTTGAAGTTTTTAGTGTGAAACCTTTCGTAAACATATAAGTATAACCTTTGTGCTGGAACTGGACAATGTTTCATGTGCATTTTGTTCAGTTTTGAAGTTTTTAGTGTGAAACCGTTCGTAAACATATAAGTATAACCTTTGTGCTGGAACTGGTCAATGTTTCATGTGCATTTTGTTCAGTTTTGAAGTTTTTAGTGTGAAACCGTTCGTAAACATATAAGTATAACCTTTGTGCTGGAACTGGGCAATGTTTCATGTGCATTTTGTTAAGTTTTGAAGTTTTTAGTGTGAAACCTTTCGTAAACATATAAGTATAACCTTTGTGCTGGAACTGGTCAATGTTTCATGTGCATTTTGTTCAGTTTTGAAGTTTTTAGTGTGAAACCGTTCGTAAACATATAAGTATAACCTTTGTGCTGGAACTGGACAATGTTTCATGTGCATTTTGTTCAGTTTTGAAGTTTTTGGTGTGAAACCTTTCGTAAACATATAAGTATAACCTTTGTGCTGGAACTGGACAATGTTTCATGTGCATTTTGTTCAGTTTTGAAGTTTTTAGTGTGAAACTGTTCGTAAACATATAAGTATAACCTTTGTGCTGGAACTGGACAATGTTTCATGTGCATTTTGTTCAGTTTTGAAGTTTTTAGTGTGAAACCGTTCGTAAACATATAAGTATAACCTTTGTGCTGGAACTGGACAATGTTTCATGTGCATTTTGTTCAGTTTTGAAGTTTTTAGTGTGAAACCGTTCGTAAACATATAAGTATAACCTTTGTGCTGGAACTGGTCAATGTTTCATGTGCATTTTGTTCAGTTTTGAAGTTTTTAGTGTGAAACCGTTCGTAAACATATAAGTATAACCTTTGTGCTGGAACTGGACAATGTTTCATGTGCATTTTGTTCAGTTTTGAAGTTTTTAGTGTGAAACCTTTCGTAAACATATAAGTATAACCTTTGTGCTGGAACTGGGCAATGTTTCATGCGCATTTTGTTCAGTTTTGAAGTTTTTAGTGTGAAACCGTTCGTAAACATATAAGTATAACCTTTGTGCTGGAACTGGACAATGTTTCATGTGCATTTTGTTCAGTTTTGAAGTCTTTAGTGATAAACCGTTCGTAAACATATAAGTATAACCTTTGTGCTGGAACTGGTCAATGTTTCATGCGCATATTGTTCAGTTTTGAAGTCTTTAGTGTGAAACCGTTCGTAAACATATAAGTATAACCTTTGTGCTGGAACTGGTCAATGTTTCATGCGCATTTTGTTCAGTTTTGAAGTCTTTAGTGTGAAACCGTTCGTAAACATATAAGTATAACCTTTGTGCTGGAACTGGACAATGTTTCATGTGCATTTTGTTCAGTTTTGAAGTCTTTAGTGATAAACCGTTCGTAAACATATAAGTATAACCTTTGTGCTGGAACTGGTCAATGTTTCATGCGCATTTTGTTAAGTTTTGAAGTCTTTAGTGTGAAACCTTTCGTAAACATATAAGTATAACCTTTGTGCTGGAACTGGGCAATGTTTCATGTGCATTTTGTTCAGTTTTGAAGTTTTTAGTGTGAAACCGTTCGTAAACATATAAGTATAACCTTTGTGCTGGAACTGGGCAATGTTTCATGCGCATTTTGTTAAGTTTTTGAAGTTTTTAGTGTGAAACCTTTCGTAAACATATAAGTATAACCTTTGTGCTGGAACTGGGCAATGTTTCATGTGCATTTTGTTCAGTTTTGAAGTCTTTAGTGTGAAACCGTTCGTAAACATATAAGTATAACCTTTGTGCTGGAACTGGGCAATGTTTCATGTGCATTTTGTTCAGTTTTGAAGACTTTAGTGTGAAACCGTTCGTAAACATATAAGTATAACCTTTGTGCTGGAACTGGACAATGTTTCATGTGCATTTTGTTCAGTTTTGAAGTTTTTAATGTGAAACCTTTCGTAAACATATAAGTATAACCTTTGTGCTGGAACTGGGCAATGTTTCATGTGCATTTTGTTCAGTTTTGAAGACTTTAGTGTGAAACCGTTCGTAAACATATAAGTATAACCTTTGTGCTGGAACTGGGCAATGTTTCATGTGCATTTTGTTCAGTTTTGAAGACTTTAGTGTGAAACCGTTCGTAAACATATAAGTATAACCTTTGTGCTGGAACTGGGCAATGTTTCATGTGCATTTTGTTCAGTTTTGAAGACTTTAGTGTGAAACCGTTCGTAAACATATAAGTATAACCTTTGTGCTGGAACTGGGCAATGTTTCATGTGCATTTTGTTCAGTTTTGAAGTTTTTAGTGTGAAACCGTTCGTAAACATATAAGTATAACCTTTGTGCTGGAACTGGTCAATGTTTCATGCGCATTTTGTTAAGTTTTTGAAGTTTTTAGTGTGAAACCTTTCGTAAACATATAAGTATAACCTTTGTGCTGGAACTGGGCAATGTTTCATGTGCATTTTGTTCAGTTTTGAAGTCTTTAGTGTGAAACCGTTCGTAAACATATAAGTATAACCTTTGTGCTGGAACTGGGCAATGTTTCATGTGCATTTTGTTCAGTTTTGAAGTCTTTAGTGTGAAACCGTTCGTAAACATATAAGTATAACCTTTGTGCTGGAACTGGTCAATGTTTCATGTGCATTTTGTTCAGTTTTGAAGTTTTTAGTGTGAAACCGTTCGTAAACATATAAGTATAACCTTTGTGCTGGAACTGGGCAATGTTTCATGTGCATTTTGTTCAGTTTTGAAGTCTTTAGTGTGAAACCGTTCGTAAACATATAAGTATAACCTTTGTGCTGGAACTGGACAATGTTTCATGTGCATTTTGTTCAGTTTTGAAGTTTTTATTGATAAACCGTTCGTAAACATATAAGTATAACCTTTGTGCTGGAACTGGTCAATGTTTCATGCGCATTTTGTTAAGTTTTTGAAGTTTTTAGTGTGAAACCTTTCGTAAACATATAAGTATAACCTTTGTGCTGGCACTGGGCAATGTTTCATGTGCATTTTGTTCAGTTTTGAAGTCTTTAGTGTGAAACCGTTCGTAAACATATAAGTATAACCTTTGTGCTGGAACATTGGCAATGTTTCATGTGCATTTTGTTCAGTTTTGAAGTCTTTAGTGATAAACCGTTCGTAAACATATAAGTATAACCTTTGTGCTGGAACTGGACAATGTTTCATGTGCATTTTGTTCAGTTTTGAAGTCTTTAGTGTGAAACCGTTCGTAAACATATAAGTATAACCTTTGTGCTGGAACTGGACAATGTTTCATGTGCATTTTGTTCAGTTTTGAAGTCTTTAGTGTGAAACTGTTCGTAAACATATAAGTATAACCTTTGTGCTGGAACTGGGCAATGTTTCATGTGCATTTTGTTCAGTTTTGAAGTCTTTAGTGTGAAACTGTTCGTAAACATATAAGTATAACCTTTGTGCTGGAACTGGGCAATGTTTCATGTGCATTTTGTTCAGTTTTGAAGTCTTTAGTGTGAAACCGTTCGTAAACATATAAGTATAACCTTTGTGCTGGAACTGGGCAATGTTTCATGTGCATTTTGTTCAGTTTTGAAGTTTTTAGTGTGAAACCTTTCGTAAACATATAAGTATAACCTTTGTGCTGGAACTGGGCAATGTTTCATGTGCATTTTGTTCAGTTTTGAAGGCTTTAGTGTGAAACCGTTCGTAAACATATAAGTATAACCTTTGTGCTGGAACTGGGCAATGTTTCATGTGCATTTTGTTCAGTTTTGAAGTTTTTAGTGTGAAACCTTTCGTAAACATATAAGTATAACCTTTGTGCTGGAACTGGACAATGTTTCATGTGCATTTTGTTCAGTTTTGAAGTCTTTAGTGTGAAACCGTTCGTAAACATATAAGTATAACCTTTGTGCTGGAACTGGGCAATGTTTCATGTGCATTTTGTTCAGTTTTGAAGTCTTTAGTGTGAAACCGTTCGTAAACATATAAGTATAACCTTTGTGCTGGAACTGGTCAATGTTTCATGTGCATTTTGTTCAGTTTTGAAGTCTTTAGTGTGAAACCGTTCGTAAATATATAAGTATAACCTTTGTGCTGGAACTGGGCAATGTTTCATGTGCATTTTGTTCAGTTTTGAAGTCTTTAGTGTGAAACCTTTCGTAAACATATAAGTATAACCTTTGTGCTGGAACTGGGCAATGTTTCATGTGCATTTTGTTCAGTTTTGAAGTCTTTAGTGTGAAACCGTTCGTAAACATATAAGTATAACCTTTGTGCTGGAACTGGTCAATGTTTCATGCGCATTTTGTTCAGTTTTGAAGTCTTTAGTGTGAAACCGTTCGTAAACATATAAGTATAACCTTTGTGCTGGAACTGGTCAATGTTTCATGTTCATTTTGTTCAGTTTTGAAGTCTTTAGTGTGAAACCGTTCGTAAACATATAAGTATAACCTTTGTGCTGGAACTGGTCAATGTTTCATGTGCATTTTGTTAAGTTTTGAAGTCTTTAGTGTGAAACCTTTCGTAAACATATAAGTATAACCTTTGTGCTGGAACTGGACAATGTTTCATGTGCATTTTGTTAAGTTTTGAAGTTTTTAGTGTGAAACCGTTCGTAAACATATAAGTATAACGTTTGTGCTGGAACTGGACAATGTTTCATGCGCATTTTGTTCAGTTTTGAAGTTTTTAGTGTGAAACCGTTCGTAAACATATAAGTATAACCTTTGTGCTGGAACTGGTCAATGTTTCATGTACATTTTGTTCAGTTTTGAAGTCTTTAGTGTGAAACCGTTCGTAAACATATAAGTATAACCTTTGTGCTGGAACTGGTCAATGTTTCATGCGCATTTTGTTCAGTTTTGAAGTCTATAGTGTGAAACCGTTCGTAAACATATAAGTATAACCTTTGTGCTGGAACTGATCAATGTTTCATGTGCATTTTGTTCAGTTTTGAAGTCTTTAGTGTGAAACCGTTCGTAAACATATAAGTATAACCTTTGTGCTGGAACTGGGCAATGTTTCATGTGCATTTTGTTCAGTTTTGAAGTCTTTAGTGTGAAACCGTTCGTAAACATATAAGTATAACCTTTGTGCTGGAACTGGGCAATGTTTCATGCGCATTTTGTTCAGTTTTGAAGTTTTTAGTGTGAAACCTTTCGTAAGCATATAAGTATAACCTTTGTGCTGGAACTGGACAATGTTTCATGTGCATTTTGTTCAGTTTTGAAGTCTTTAGTGTGAAACCTTTCGTAAACATATAAGTATAACCTTTGTGCTGGAACTGGACAATGTTTCATGTGCATTTTGTTCAGTTTTGAAGTCTTTAGTGTGAAACCGTTCGTAAACATATAAGTATAACCTTTGTGCTGGAACTGGTCAATGTTTCATGTGCATTTTGTTCAGTTTTGAAGTCTTTAGTGTGAAACCGTTCGTAAACATATAAGTATAATCTTTGTGCTGGAACTGGACAATGTTTCATGTGCATATTGTTCAGTTTTGAAGTCTTTAGTGTGAAACCGTTCGTAAACATATAAGTATAACCTTTGTGCTGGAACTGGGCAATGTTTCATGCGCATTTTGTTCAGTTTTGAAGTCTTTAGTGTGAAACCGTTCGTAAACATATAAGTATAACCTTTGTGCTGGAACTGGACAATGTTTCATGTGCATATTGTTCAGTTTTGAAGTCTTTAATGTGAAACCTTTCGTAAACATATAAGTATAACCTTTGTGCTGGAACTGGACAATGTTTCATGCGCATTTTGTTCAGTTTTGAAGTCTTTAGTGTGAAACCGTTCGTAAACATATAAGTATAACCTTTGTGCTGGAACTGGACAATGTTTCATGTGCATTTTGTTCAGTTTTGAAGTTTTTAGTGTGAAACCTTTCGTAAACATATAAGTATAACCTTTGTGCTGGAACTGGGCAATGTTTCATGCGCATTTTGTTCAGTTTTGAAGTTTTTAGTGTGAAACCGTTCGTAAACATATAAGTATAACCTTTGTGCTGGAACTGGACAATGTTTCATGCGCATTTTGTTCAGTTTTGAAGTCTTTAGTGTGAAACCGTTCGTAAACATATAAGTATAACCTTTGTGCTGGAACTGGACAATGTTTCATGTGCATTTTGTTCAGTTTTGAAGTCTTTAGTGTGAAACCGTTCGTAAACATATAAGTATAACCTTTGTGCTGGAACTGGTCAATGTTTCATGCGCATTTTGTTCAGTTTTGAAGTCTTTAATGTGAAACCGTTCGTAAACATATAAGTATAACCTTTGTGCTGGAACTGGACAATGTTTCATGTGCATTTTGTTCAGTTTTGAAGTTTTTAGTGTGAAACCTTTCGTAAACATATAAGTATAACCTTTGTGCTGGAACTGGACAATGTTTCATGTGCATTTTGTTCAGTTTTGAAGTCTTTAGTGTGAAACCGTTCGTAAACATATAAGTATAACCTTTGTGCTGGAACTGGGCAATGTTTCATGTGCATTTTGTTCAGTTTTGAAGTCTTTAGTGTGAAACCGTTCGTAAACATATAAGTATAACCTTTGTGCTGGAACTGGGCAATGTTTCATGCGCATTTTGTTCAGTTTTGAAGTTTTTAGTGTGAAACCGTTTGTAAACATATAAGTATAACGTTTGTGCTGGAACTGGTCAATGTTTCATGCGCATATTGTTCAGTTTTGAAGTCTTTAGTGTGAAACCGTTCGTAAACATATAAGTATAACCTTTGTGCTGGAACTGGGCAATGTTTCATGCGCATTTTGTTCAGTTTTGAAGTTTTTAGTGTGAAACCGTTCGTAAACATATAAGTATAACCTTTGTGCTGGAACTGGTCAATGTTTCATGCGCATATTGTTCAGTTTTGAAGTCTTTAGTGTGAAATCGTTCGTAAACATATAAGTATAACCTTTGTGCTGGAACTGGACAATGTTTCATGCGCATATTGTTCAGTTTTGAAGTCTTTAGTGTGAAACCGTTCGTAAACATATAAGTATAACCTTTGTGCTGGAACTGGACAATGTTTCATGTGCATTTTGTTCAGTTTTGAAGTCTTTAATGTGAAACCGTTCGTAAACATATAAGTAAAACCTTTGTGCTGGAACTGGGCAATGTTCCATGCGCATGTTTAACACTGTTCAAACATATGCTGTTCAGGCACGTTATCTGAGCGGCAGGTCTCATCTCATAAAACAGTGTTTTGAACAACGGTAAGTTCAGTACTACAAAAGTTTAAAAACTTTATATACATGTATATGATAGTTTGATCATTTATTTGTTTATTAATTATTTTGTTTTATTTGAAAGGAGATTTAAGGAAAATTTACATTATATACTGGAAATTTAAACAAAAATATCTAACATAGTGTCATACAGATAAATTCAGTGAAGGCACAGTCGTCTTGAAGAAGAAGTCGCTTTAAGTTCAAGACATCGTGACATGTTAATGATGTTATAGCAATTGCTGTACTCAAAATATATATGTTATATGTGGCGTTATTGGTGCTATTGAGTGTTTCTGTGTATAGCAAATGTTTTATTACGTTGTTATTGGTGTTATTTGGTGTTGTTTGTACTCAAAATATGTTATATATGTCGTTATTGGTGTTATTAAGTGTTTCTGTGTTTTCAAAATGTGTTGTATATGTCATTATTATTGTTATTGGGTGTTTCTGTGTACATCAAATGTGTTATATAAATATGTTATATATGCCATTAGTGGTGTTATTAAGTGCTTCTGTGTACCCAAACCGTGTAATATATGTAGGTATTAGTGTTATGTGTTTCTTTGTTCTCAAAATGTATTATAAATGTCGTTATTTATATTACTTAAAATACGTTAAAATTATATGCCGTTATTTATATTAAGTGTTTCTACGTTTACAAAATGTTATTTATGTTGATATGTGATTCTGTGCTCTCTATATATGATGCATATGGCATTATTGGTGTTATAAGGTGTTTCTGTGTGCTCAAAATGTGTTGTATATGGCGTTATTGATGTTATTGGATGTTTCTGTGTACATCAAATGTGTTATATTACGTGTTATTGGTGTTATTTTGTGTTTTTCTGTTATCAAAACGTGTAATAAATGTCGTTATTTATATTATTTAAAATATGTTATATATGCCGTTATTTATATCATTAAGTGTTTCTATGTAAACAAACTGTGTTATATATGTCGTTATGATGTTATTATGTGATTCTATGTTCTGGTAATGTGTTGTATATGGCGTTACGTGTGCTATTAAGTGTTTCTCAGTTCTCAAAATGTGTTATACATGTAGATATTGGTGGTTTAGGTGATTCTCAGTTCTCAAAGTGTGTTGTATATGTCGATTTTTCTTTTATTAGGTGTTTTTGTGTACTTAAAATGAGATATACAGTGTCGTTATTTGGGTTATTAAGTGTTACTTTGTTGTCAAATATTGTATACATGTTATTATTGGTGCTATTAAGAGTACTTCTGTTCTCAAAATGTCGTTTTTTATTTGTACTCATAATGTGTTATTGGGTGTTTCTCTGGACAGAAAGTGCGTGGCGTTATTGGTGAAATTAGGTGTTTATGTGCATTCAAAATGTGTTATACATGTCGCTTTGTGTTATTAAGTGAATTTGTGTTATATTTTTCATTATTGGTGTTTCTCATGGTAAACTGTCCGTCGTCGTAATTCCGTTAACTTTTTCTTGTAGAAACAATACCATGGACCCATTCCTGATGCAAGTAGAGCAATTCAGGTCCTTTTGGACCTCTTGTTATTAAGAGTGTCGATGTTCTCATAAAGTATTGTTTATGGAGTTATCGTTGTTATTAAAACTCTACTTGCTCTCATAATGTGTTGTTTGTGTCGTTTTTTTTATTGAGCCTGTTAATATTCATATATTAATGTGTTGTTTGTGTCATTATTTTTGTTATTAAGAATAATGATGTTCTCATAATGTGTTGTTTGTGTCTTTATCTTAGTTATTGAGAGTGTCGATAGCTCTTAATGTGTTGTTTGTGACGTTATTATTGAAGATGGATAAAGACAAAACTCAAACAAATGAACTGGTTTATAGTATTGGAATATAATTGGCCATGGCTTCTATAATATATGAATACAAAATGTGCAGTCATGAAAGTCATTAAGAAATAGTATGTTCGTATCACAGACCAGTTTATAATTGTCACTGAAAAAATTGATCCTGTGAACCCTTGGTACAGATGTTCACAAAGATTTGAATAACTTTCCTTCGAAATGTCCACAAACAATGATCATTAAATGGTGCTGTGACCGCGAAAAACTGCCAGTAGTCTTTATTAACAACGTATGAGTACTACGTCCTCAGCTGAAGCCACGACGATAGGAACAAGTCAGTTTTGGATATTAGAAAGCGACTTCCAGAAGAGATACTGAAAAATACATAGAGAACAACCGAAAATTCTGTTTCAAAGATACATACATATAGCAATTAAAAAGCAGGATGTGGGAGGGTGGGTAATTTTTGTAATGCATAAAAACCCAATGGATTATCAATATTTTTATGCGATTAGCTTTGCGGTTCGCCTCATGAAACCGGGAATGCTTGAAAAAGGAAGATGACAAAACAGAGTCCCGTAATAATCACTTTAACATAATAATGACGCAAATACATGAATATAGGTACTTAGAGTTTCCTCCTTCAATAACCAGATTTAGTCTTTTACTCGACAAATCTTATTATTGAAGATGGATAAAGACAAAACTCAAACAAATGAACTGGTTTATAGTATTGGAATATAATTGGCCATGGCTTCTATAATATATGAATACAAAATGTGCAGTCATGAAAGTCATTAAGAAATAGTATGTTCGTATCACAGACCAGTTTATAATTGTCACTGAAAAAATTGATCCTGTGAACCCTGGGTACAGATGTTCACAAAGATTTGAATAACTTTCCTTCGAAATGTCCACAAACAATGATCATTAAATGGTGCTGTGACCGCGAAATACTACCATAAGCCAAAAATGGCATTACATGCCGCTAGAGGCACCGCCATAAAATGGGGGAAGCGAAACAGCAACATAAACGATTACAACGAAAGAAAAATAACTGGTGTATCCAAGTAAAACTTGTTAAAACACACTATGCACACACAATATTTATCTTATCTCAATTATAATAATATTTTGCATTGGACATTTTTGCATTATAATACCTCAAATGGAGGATTGGCCATCGCACTTCAAATGGAAGCGATATGTCGCGCCAACATACAACAAGCACATTATGCACACAATATTCATCTTATCTCAAATATAACATTATTTTGTATCGGACATTTTTGCATTATAAAAACCTCAAATGGAGGATTGGCCAACGCACTTCAAATGGAAGCGATATGTCGCGCCAACATACAACAAGCACATTATGCACACAATATTTATCCTATCTCAATTATAACAATATTTTGCATCGGACATTTTGCATTATAAAACCTCAAATGGAGGATTGGCCAACGCACTTCAAATGGAAGTGATATGTCGCGCCAACATACAACAAGCACATTATGCACACAATATTTATCCTATCTCAATTATAACAATATTTTGCATCGGACATTTTGCATTATAAAACCTCAAATGGAGGATTGGCCAACGCACTTCAAATGGAAGCGATATGTCGCGCCAACATACAACAAGCACATTATGCACACACTATTTATCTTATCTCAATTATAACATTATTTTGCATCGGACATTTTTGCATTATAAAACCTCAAATGGAGGATTGGCAAACGCACTTCAAATGGAAGTGATATGTCGCGCCAACATACAACAAGCACATTATGCACACAATATTTATCCTATCTCAATTATACCAGTATTTTTGCATCGGACATTTTTGCATTATGAAACCTCAAATGGAGGATTGGCCAACGCACTTCAAATGGAAGCGATATGTCGCGCCAACATACATCAAGCACATTATGCACACACAATATTTATCTTATCTCAATTATACCAATATTTTTGCATCGGACATTTTTGCATAATAAAACCTCAAATGGAGGATTGGCCAACGCACTTCAAATGGAAGCGATATGTCGCGCCAACATACAACAAGCACATTATGCACACAGTATTATCTTATCTCAATTATACCAGTATTTTGCATCGGACATTTTTTGCATTATAAAACCTCAAATGGAGGATTGGCCAACGCATGTCAAATGGAAGTGATATGTCGCGCCAACATACATCAAACACATTATGCCTAAAACATTTATCTCAAATGTAATAGTTTTGTTGTTGTTTTTTGTATTAGACATTTGGCATTATAAAAACTCAAATGGAGAATTGGGAATCATGACTGCACTTTATCGCCATGACCATTCTGCAGAGGCCAAGAGGAAATTCTCTTATTAGAAGTTATAAAAACTTGAAGCCCCTTTTTAATTCCATTTAAGAATATAACTTATTACCGCTGTCGGACAAGTGAACACCGTCACTGAAAAGACTAGTATCCGCTTCCACAATGTCTGGATATCTTATGGACTTCAGTGGCCACCTTACTATTAACCCTTACCCGTACTTTGTCTAAAGCTTTATGGTTACCTTCACCCCTCCAGGAAAGGCGTGGTAAAATCTGAGACCAAACTATTAACACCCCTGGAATTAATTCTTTTATAAATTGTAACAACTTTACAATGCTGTTTCTCAAATCGGCAGATGGTATTTGACTAATATCGTTGCCTCCGACATGCAATACCAGTATATGCGGAGGATCCTCCAATGATAACAACAATCTTAGTGTCCTTCGTAACTGGCAGCTACGCATTCCACTCCGCCCTTGCCACCATATGCCTGCACCGTACCGTCCTAATCCCAAGCTGACACCAGCTGCTGTTGACTGCCTCGCAAAGGTAAACGTCCTTTTGATGATAGATGACCCAACAATCCATACTCTAGTACTGACATCTGCAATACTTAACTTGCAGTCAGTAATAAGCACATTAAAACCCTAGCTTTTCGGTCGGTACTCTTATGTATCTTTTAAATGATCTTGACTCCCATCTACCTAATTCTTTTATGCCAATGTCAGACATACCCTTATTTGAAGCTGTTGTGGCTGCTCCAATCCGGAAAGAGTGAGATTTGTATCTGGCCGAATCAACTCCTAAGGCTACAAGTGACTTCTTCAAAACTGAACTAAACTGATAGCGGGTTACAGCGGAGCCCCCAAAATGTATGAATAACTGACCCTGTTGTTTAGAACGAACGTTTAAAAATGATTTCATCCGATCGACTGGACATAAAACAGATTTTACAGCTGGAAGTGAAATAATTGTACCCTTGCCCAACTGATCAGTCTTTGAATGTAAAATTCGTATTTCAATCTCTGAATTTTGACTCGAAAGTTTAACATCCGACATTGATAGGGCATGAGCAGAATTACTTTTGGAATCTGCGACAAGCTCCCCAACCCGTAATAAACCAAAATATGCCAAAGAAAAAGCAGCGGAAAATAGGGTAGACTCATATGAAGAACTGCAAATGATAGGTAGTATTTCTAATATTCTCCTTAACAAAACGGGATCAATAGGTAATCTAACATCAATCCTCTTATCAAGACGCTCCATACCTGTGAGCATTTTTTTAACGAAAAAAATTTTGTGTGACATCACAGACATCATGCAGTTTACATTTGAAACCAATACCTGCTAGATAAGATCGAGCGGTAGCTGGGGAACACCCATTAAGAGACAAATGAGCTACAAATTCGGACACTTGTAGAATACTTGAAGGCCACAACAATTCCATTTTGTAATTACTTCTAAATAACTGAAATGCATTTATGCCTGTATTGTAAGACTCCCTTGTATTAACCGCCAATGATGATTCTAGCAACAAATCAGCTCGGGACTTGATATCATCTTTTCGAAACACAATGGTACTGGAGATTGGTATTGTTCTGCCCTGGGCGCCAGATGCTGAAAACGAACCCATTAACTACGTGAAAGAGCGTCTGCGATGTTATTAAATCTACCTTCAATATGAACACTTTTACACTGTATATTGTAAGACATGGATTGCAACACAAGTGGACGTATCAACCGCATAAGTCTTCGTGATTTTGAAGTCTTTTTGTTCAAGATAGAAACGAGAGCAAGGTTATCTGTATTCAGTATAATCTTTTTATTTTGAAAGTAGCTAACCCATGTTTTAAAAGCCAGTACAATTGGCAATAATTCTAAAAAGGTCATATCCTTCAAGATATCAGTGCCCTGCCAAGCACAAGGCCACTGGAAAAAAAATCCAATATGGTTCAAAGTAAGCTGCACAACCTAAACTAGCATTACCCGTCGCATCAGTGAAAAGCTGCAATTCTCGACTGTTGACCCATTCTGATTCAGGGAAATAGCAAATGCCATTAAAACAGTCAAGAAATATTAGTAACATTTTGATATCCTCTTTTAAAGGAGCTGTAACCCTAATAAAATGATACTGTCTAGTGATCCCGGACATAGCATCATAAAAACGCCTGCAAAAAGCACGAGCCGCTGGGGTTGCCCGCAAACAAAAATTTAACAAGCCGGTTAGTGCCTGCAAAATTTTAAGTGTTACTTTCTTTTTTTTTAAAACATAACTTAAGTATTGTCCCAATTCGTTTAGCTTTTCGAGGGAATTCTGACTTTCATTTGAGGTGAGTCAATTTCTAGACCTAAAAATGACAATACCTGTGTATGACCAAAAGTTTTATCACTTGCAACAGGGACACCAATCTCTAAACATAAATTGTCAAATGAACACATTAACGTACTGCATTCATTGGACTCTTTCTTGCCAGCAAACAAAAAAACATCCAAATAGTGAAGAACACAACCATGCTCTACCCTTTGTTTTATTGCCCACTCCAAAAAGGTTGAAAATTTTTCAAAAAGAGAGCAGGAAATAGAACATCCCATAGGAAGACCCATGTCATAAAAGTTCTTTCCTCCTAAACTAAAACCCAGTAGCTCATAGTCTGATGGACTGACTGGCAATAACCTAAATGCCGATTTAATATCCATTTTTCCTAATAGGGCCCCCTGTCCAAGGGTACTGAGCATAGACACTGCTTCGTCAAATGAGGTGTAATGAACTTTACACAGCTCTTCACTAATAAAGTCGTTAACGCTTGAACCAGGAGGATGTGACAAATGTTGTATGAGTTGAAAAGTTTTATCCTTTTTAGGCACAATACCAATGGGAGATAATCTAATATTGGGAAATGGCTTCTCCTCAAAAGGGCCTGCCATTCTACCTAAAGCTACTTCTTTATTTACTAAATCAAAGGCAACTTTTTCGTTACTTTTAACGGAAACTAAGTTTTTACAGTATGTTGGAACCCTTGGACCACTGTAGTACAAAGGGAAGCCAAATTTAAACCCATCTATTAATTCCTTTTTGACTGCATTCTCTGGATAATATTCCATAGCTCGACTCAATGACTCAATTCGAATTGGAGTATTGCCGAGGGGCGCCATATCTGGGGAAACCACGTGGTAAACCTTGAACAGGTGCGATTGCTCTGAAGCTGGGTCGGCTTGGACGTGGCGAGAAACGTGTACCTCGCTGGAAACTGTTTCCAGGCGCTGTACATCCTCAGTGGTTCCAGCAGCTGTTACATCCACTGGCACGTCTGCTGACATTTGAGTACCAAGCGACTGAATTATTTGTGGCGTCACTTGCCGCACGACCTCCCTGACGACCTCTGGCGACACTAACTGCTGCTCAACCGCCGCAGGTATGGGGGCTGGAGGCTCTGGCACATGGTTTAGGATGGGTCTTGAAGGCCTCCCACGGGCGTAAGGACTTTTAGATGGCCTCTTTGGCATTGTTCTGGAATATAGACCTGCCGCATATAAATACACTATTTGCTAAAATTCAGTTTTTATATAATACAAATATATATATATATATATAAAGTACCTTATCGTCATTTACAAAATATAATCAGTCAAAACATTCTCCAATATGGCTTTAATTATGTGTTGATGCCACAATAAAGTTATAAATGCAGCCAGTCAAGGGAATTAGCAAGAGGCCCTATTTTACAGACCGTTGCCCAGTACAGGTTGTTTTACTCTGAAAGCATTGACATGGACAATATAAGATTTGGTTGCCTAAGATAGATGACCACTTAATAGAGGTGTCCGTTTAAACAGGTTTGATCGTATTCACAATGAAATCCATCGTGTCGACCAATCCTGCCTACAAGCAACTACAAGCTGGACACAAGCTACCACATGATACTTTAAACCATTTATCATGAATTTAAATAATAAACTGCTTCGTTATTTCCAACATCGTTTAAAACCAAAACGGTTGGTAACGTTTTTTTTTGCCGATGACCAAATCCGAGTACGCTACGTCGCAGCTTGTCATTGGTTTTCGTACTCGTTCACAATCCCATAAAAATCCAGGAACATCAAGGCGAAAAAACATTTATGATATATGTAATAGCATCAAATAGAATTAAAAGTACAAATATGTCAAGTTATTTTTTGCAATACATAAAAACCTAATGAATTATCAATATTTTTATGCGATTAGCTTTGCGGTTCGCCTCATGAAACCGGGAATGCTTGAAAAAGGAAGTTGACAAAAAAGAGTCCCGTAATAATCACTTTAACATAATAATGACGCAAATACATGAATATAGGTACTTAGAGTTTCCTCCTTCAATAACCAGATTTAGTCTTTTACTCGACAAATCTTATTGTTGTTATTAAGAGTGTCGATGTTGTCTTAATGTATTGTTTGTGTCGTTTTCTATGTTATTAACAGTGTCGGTGTTCTCACAATGTGTTGTTATCATTGTTATTAAGACTGTCGATGTTGTCTTAATGTGTTGTTTGTGTCATTTTCTTTGTTAGTAAGAGTGTCAATGTTGACTTAATGTGTTGTTTGTGTCGTAAGCGTTGATATTAAGAATATCGATGTTGTCTTAATGTGTTGTTTGTGTCGTAAACGTTGTTATTAAGAATGTCGATGTTCTCATAATGTGCTGTTTGTGTCGTTATCTTGGTTATTAAGAGTGTCGATGTTATTTTTATGTGTTGTTTGGTTCGTTATTGTAGTTATTAAGAGTGTCGATGTTGCCATAATGTGTTGTTTGTGTCGTTTTCTTTGTTATTAAGAATGTCGATGTTGTCCCAATGTGTTGTTTGGGTCGTTATCGTTGTTATTAAGAATGTTGATGTTCTAATAATGTGTTGTTTGTGTCGTTATCTTGGTTATTAAGAGTGTCGATGTTGTTCTAATGTGTTGTTTGGTTCGTTATTGTAGTTACTAAGAGTGTCGATGTTGCCATAATGTGTTGTTTGTATCGTTTTCTTTGTTATTAAGAATGTCGATGTTGTCCCAATGTGTTGTTTGGGTCGTTCTCGTTGTTATTAAGAATGTTGATGTTCTAATAATGTGTTGTTTGTGTCGTTATCTTGGTTATTAAGAGTGTCGATGTTGTTCTAATGTGTTGTTTGGTTCGTTATTGTAGTTACTAAGAGTGTCGATGTTGCCATAATGTGTTGTTTGTATCGTTTTCTTTGTTATTAAGAATGTCGATGTTGTCCCGATGTGTTGTTTGGGTCGTTCTCGTTGTTATAAAGACTGTTGATGTTCTAATAATGTGTTGTTTGTGACGTAATCGTTGTTATTAAGAGTGTCGATGTTGTCCTAATGTATTGTTTGTGTCGTTTTCTTTGTTATTAAGAATGTCGATGTTGTCCCAATGTGTTGTTTGGGTCGTTCTCGTTGTTATTAAGACTGTTGATGTTCTAATAATGTGTTGTTTGTGACGTAATCGTTGTTATTAAGAGTGTCGATGTTGTCTTAATGTATTGTTTGTGTCGTTTTCTTTGTTATTAAGAATGTCGATGTTGTCCCAATGTGTTGTTTGGGTCGATCTCGTTGTTATTAAGAGTGTCAATGTTCTCATACTGTGTTGTTTGTGTCGTTATCGTTGTTATTAACAATGTCGGTGTTATCACAATGTGTTGTTATCATTGTTTTTAAGAGTGTCGATGTTGTCTTAATGTGTTGTTTGTGTCATTCTCTTTGTTAGTAAGAATATCGATGTTGTCTTAATGTGTTGTTTGGGTCGTAAACGTTGTTATTAAGAATATCGATGTTCTCATAATGTGTTGTTTGTGTCTTTATCGTTTTTTGTTTGTGTCGTTTTCTATGTTATTTAGAGTGTCGATGTTCTCATAATGCGGTGTTATCATTGTAATTAAGAGTGTTGATGTTGTCTTAATGTGTTCTTTGTGTCATTTGCTTTGTTAGTAAGAGTGTCAATGTTGACTTAATTTGTTGTTTGTGTTGTTATCGTTGATATAAAGAATATCGATGTTATCTTAATGTGTTGTTTGTGTCGTAAACGTTGTTATTAAGAATGTCGATGTTCTCATAATTTGTTGTTGTGTCGTTTTCTTTGTTACTAAGAGTGTCGATGTTGTCTTAATGTGTTGTTTGTGTCGTAATTGTTGATATTAAGAGTGTCGATATTCTGATAATGTGATGTGTGTGTCGTTTTCTTTATTATTAAGAGTGTTAATGTTGTCCTAATGTGTTGTTTGGGTCGGTTTCGTTGATAATAAGAATGTTGATGTTCTAATAATGTGTTGTTTGTGTCGTTATCGTTTTTATCAATAGAGTCGATGTTGTCTTAATGTGTTGTTTGTGTCGTTATCGTTGTTACTAAGAGTGTCGATGTTGTTCTAATGTGTTGTTTGTGTTTCGTTATTGTAGTTACTAAGAGTGTCGATGTTGCCATAATGTGTTGTTTTTGCCTTTTTATTTGTTATTTAGAGTGTCGATGTTGTTTTAATGTGTTATTTGGGTCGTAATCTTTGTTATAAAGAATGTCGATGTTCTCATAATCTGTTTTTGTGTCGTTTTCTTTGTTATTAAGAGTGTCGATGTTGTTTTAATGTGTTGCTTGCGTCGTAATTATTGATATTAAGAATGTCGATGTTGTCCCAATGTGTTGTTTGGATCGTTGTCGTTGTTATTAATAATGTCGATGTTCTAATAATGTGTTGTTTGTGTCGTTATCGTTGTTATTAAGAGTGTCAATGTTCTATTAGTGTGTTGTTTATGTCGTTAACTTTGTTATTAAGAGTGTCGATGTTGTATTAATATGTTGTTTGTGTCTTTATCGTTTTTATCAAGAGTGTCGTTGTTGTCTTAATGTAGTGTGTGTGTCATTTTCGTTGTTATTAAGAATGTCGATGTTGTCTTAACGTGTTGTTTGTGTCGTTATCGTTGATGTTAAGGGTGTCGATGTTGTCTTAATGTGTTGTTTGTGTCATTGTCGATGTTATTAAGAGTGTCGATGTTTTCCTAATGTGTTGTTTGTGTATTTATCGTTTTTATCAAGAGTGTCCATGTTGTCTTTATATGTTGTCTGTGTCGTTATCGTTGTTATAAAGAGTGTCGATTTGTCTTATTGTGTTGTTTGTGTCGTTATCTTTGTTATTAAGAATGTAGATGTTCTCATAATGTGTTGTTTGTGTCGTTATCGTTTCTAGCTAGAGTGTCGATGTTGTCTTAATGTGTTGGTTGTGCCGTTATCTTTGTTATCAAGAGTGTCGATGTTGTCTTAATGTGTTGTTTGTTTCATTGTCGTTGTTATTAAGAGTGTCGATGTTGTCTTAATGTGTTGTTTGTGTATTTATCGTTTTTATCAAGATTGTCCATGTTGTCTTTATCTGTTTTCCGTGTCGTTATCGTTGATATTAAGAATATCAGAGTTGTCTTAATGTGTTGTTTGTGTCGTTATCTTGTTTTTAAAGCGCGGTGTTGTTTTAATGTATTGTTTGTTTCATTATCGTTTTTATTAAGAAAGTTGATGTTTTCTTAATGTTTTGTTTGTGTCTTTATCGTTTATATCAAGAGTGTCAATGTAGTCTTAATGTATTGTTTGTGTCTTTATCGTTTTTATCAAGAGTGTCGATGTTGTCTTAATGTGTTGTTTGTGTCTTTATCTTTTTAATCAAGAGTGTTGATGTTGTCCTTATGTGTTGTTTGTGTCGTTATCGTTGTTTTTAAGAGCGTTGATGTTGTCTTAATGTGTTGTTTGTATCGATTTCTTTGTTAATAAGATTATCAATATTGTCTAAATGTGTTGTTTGTGTCGTTATCTTTGATATAAAGAGTGTCGATGTTGTTTGTTTCGTTACTGTTGTTAAAAAGAGTGCCGATGTTGTCTTAATGTGTTGTTTGTGTCGTTATCATTGATATTATGAGTGTCAATGTTGTCTCAATGTGTTATTTGTGTCGTTATCGTTGTTATTAAGAGTGTCTGTGTTCTCACAATTTGTTGTTTGTGTCGTTATCGTTGTTATTATGAGTTTCGATGTTGTCGTTATGTGTTGTTTGTGTCTTTATCGTTGTTATCAAGCATGTTGATGTTGTCGTTTTCTATGTTACTAAGTGTGTCAATGTGTCTTAATGAGTTCTTCGTGTCATTACCGTTGATATTAAAAATGTCGATGTTGTCTTAATGTGTTGTTTGGGACGTTATCGTTGTTATTAAGAACGTCGATGTTCTTATAATGTGTTGATTGTGTCGTTTTCTTTGTTATTAAGAGTGTTAATGTTGTCTTAATGTGTTGTTTGGATCGTTATCGTTGATATTAAGAGTTTCGATGTTTTCTCATAATTTGTTGTTTGTGTCGTTTTCTTTGTTATCAATAATTTCGATATTTTCTTAATGTGTTGTTTGCGTTGTTATGACCGTTGTTATTAAGGAAGTTGATGTTGTCATAATTTTTGTCGTTAGTGTCGTTTTCTTTGTTATTAACAGTGATGATGTTGTCTTAGTGTGTTGTTTGTGTCGTTATCGTTGATGTTAAGAGTTTCGATGTACTCGTAATGTGTTATTTTTGTCGTTTTCTTTGTTATTATATTAAGTGTGTTGATGTTGTCTTAATGTGTTGTTTGGGTCGTTATCGTTATTATTAAGATTGTCGATGTTGCCATAATGTATTGTTTGTGTCGTTATCGTTGTTATTAAGAGTATCGATGTTCTATTAATGTGTTGTTTTTGTCGTGATTTTTGTTATTATTAATGTAGATATACTCATAATGACTTGTGTTGTTTGTGTGGGTTTTTTTGTTATCTTAATGTGTTTTAGTTATCGTTATTATTAAGAGTGTCGATGTTCTATAAATTTGTTGTCTGTGTCGTTATCTTTGTTATTATTAGTGTCGATGTTCTCATAATGTGTTGTTTGTTTCATTTTCTTTGTTATTAAGAGTGTCGATGTTGTCTTAATGTGTTAAATTGGTCGTTATCTTTGTTATGAAGAATGTCGATGCTCTTATAATTTGTTGTTTGTGTCGTTATCGTTGTTTTTAAGATTGTCGGTGTTCTATTAATGTGTTATTTGTATCGTTATCTTTGGCATTAAGAGTGTCGATGTTGTCTTAATGTTTTGTTTGTGTCTTCATCGTTTTAACAATAGTGTCGATGCTGTTTTAACGTGTTGTTTGTGTCTTATCATTGTTATTAAGAGTGTCGATGTTGTCTTTATGTGTTGTTTGTGTATTTATCGTTGTTATTAAGAGTGTCGATGTTGTCTTAATGTGTTGTTTGTGTCTTATCATTGTTATTAAGAGTGTCGATGTTGTCTTAATGTGTTGTTTGTGTCTTTATCGTTGTTATTAAGAGTGTCGATGTTCTCATAATATATTGTTTGTGTCGTTATCGTTTCTATCAAGAATGTCGATGTTGTTTTAATGTGTTGTTTGTGTTTTTATTGTTGTTTTTAAGCACGTGATGTTGTCATAATGTTTTGTTTGTGTCGTAATCGTTGATATTAAGAGTGTGGATGTTCTAATAATGTGTTATTTGTGTCTTTATCGTTTTTTTATCAAGAGTGGTCTAAATTTGTTGTTTGGGTTGTTATCGCTGTTATTTAGTTTGTCGATGTTGTTTAAATGTGTTGTTTGTGTCGTTATCTTTGTTATTAAGAATGTCGATGTTCTCATAATTTGTTATTTTTGTCGTTTTCTTTGTTATTATAAGTGTTGATGGTATCTTAATGTGTAGTTTGTGTCTTTATCGTTGTTATTAAGTGTGTCGATGTTGCCTTAACGTAATGTTTGTGTTTTTATCTGTTTTATCAAAAGTGTCGATGTTGTCTTAATATATTGTTTGTGTCGTTATCGTTGATATTAAGATATTCGATGTTCTCGAAATGTGTTGTTTATGTCGTTGTCGTTGTTGGTTGACATATGAATGTGTTGTTTGTGTATTTATCGTTTTTATCGAGAGTGTCGATGTTGTCTGAATGTGTTGTATGTGTCGTTATCGTTGTTATTAAGAGTGTCGATGTTGTCTTACTATGTTGTTTGAGTCGTTATCGATGTTATTAAGAGTGTCGATGTTGTTTTAATGTGTTGTTTGTGTCTTTATCGTTGTTATCAAGAATGTTGATGTTGTCTTTATATTTTGTGTGTGTCGTAATCGTTGATATTAAGAGTGTGGATGTTCTCATAATGTATTGTTTGTGTATTTATCGTTTTTATCGAGAGTGTCGATGTTATCTAAATGTGTTGTTTGTGTCGTTATCTTTGTTATTAAGAATGTCGATGTTCTCATAATTTGTTGTTTGTTTCGTTTTCTTCGTTATTATAAGTGTCGATGTTGTCTTAATGTATTGTTTGTGTCTTTATCGTTGATATTATGAGCGTCAATGTTGTCTTAATATGTTGTTTGTGTCTTTATTGTTTTAATTCAGAGTGTCGATGTTGTCTTAATGTGTTGTTTGTGTCTTTTTTGTTGTTATAAAGAGTGTCGATGTTGTCTTAATGTTTTGTTTGTGTCTCTATCGTTTTTATCAAGAGTGTCGATGTTGTTTTAATGTGCTGTTTGTGTCTTTATCGTTGTTATTAAGGATGTCGATGCTGTCTTAATGTGTTGTTTGTGACGTTATCGTTGATATTAAGGGTGCCGATGTTCTCAAAATATGTTGTTTGTGTCGTTATCGTTGTTATACAGAGTGTAGATGTTGTCTGAATGTGTTGTTTGTGTCTTTATCGTTTTTATCAAGAGTGTCGATGCTGTCATAATGTGTTGTTTGTGTCGTTATCGTTGATATAAGGAGTATCGATGCTGTCGTAATGTGTTGTTTGGGTCGTTATCATTGTTATCAAGAGTGTAGATGTGTACTCACAATGTGTTGTTTTTGTCGTTATCGTTGTTATTAAGAGTGTCGGTGTTCTATTCATGTGTTATTTGTGTCGTTATCATTGTAATTAAGAGTGTTGATGTTGTCTAATTGTGTTGTTTGTGTCTTTATCGTTTTTATCAATAGCGTTGATGTTGTCTTAATGTGTTGTTTGTGTCGTTATCGTTGTTATTAAGAGTGTCGATGTTGTCTTAATGTGTTGTTTGTGTCGTTATTGTTGATATCAAGAGTGTCGATGTTCTCATAGTGTGTTGTTTGTATCGTTATCGTTTGTATCAAGTGTGTCGATGTTGTCTTAATGTGTTGTTTGTGACGTTATCGTTGTTATTAAGATTGTCGATGTTGTCTTACTGTGTTGTTTGTGTCGTTATCGTTATTATTAAGTGTCGATGTTGTCTGACTGTGTTTTTTGTGACGTTATCGTTGTTATCAAGATTGTCGATGTTGTTTTAATGTGATGTTTGTGTCTTTATCATTGTTATGAAGAATGTCGACGTTGTCTTAATGTGTTGTTTGTGTCGTAATCGTTGATATTAAGAGTGTGGATGTTCTCATAATGTGCTGTTTTTGTCTTTATCGTTTTTATCAAGAGTGCGCCAATGTTGTCTTAATGTGTTGTTTGGTTCGTTATCCTTGGTTTTAAGATGATCGATGTAGTCTAAACGTGTTGTTTGTGTCTTTATCGTTAATATTATGAGTGTCGATGTTATCTTAATATGTTGTTTGTGTCGTTATCGTTGTTATTAAGATTGTCGATGTTATCTTAATGTGTTGTTTGTGTCTTTAATGTTTTTATCAAGAGCGTGGATGTTGTCTTAATGTGCTGTTTGGGTCGTTATCGTTGTTATTAAGAGTGTCGATCTTGTCTTATTATGTTGTTTGTATTGTTATTGTTGTTATACAGAGTGTCGATGCTGTCTTAATGTGTTGTTTGTGTCGTTATCGTTGATATTAGGAGCGTCGATGTTGTCTTAATGTATTGTTTGGGTCGTTATCGTTGTTATCAAGATTGTAGATGTTCTCATAATGGGTGTTTTGTGTCGTTATCGTTGTTATTAAGAGTGTCGGTGTTCTATTAATGTGTTGTTTGTGTCATTATCATTGTTGTTTAGAATGTCGATGTTGTCTAATTGTGTTGTTTGTGTCTTTATCGTTTTTATCAAGAGTGTCGATGTTGTTTTAATGTGTTGTTTGTGTCGTTATCGTTGTTATTAAGAGTGTGATGCTGTCTTAATGTGTTGTTTGTGTCGTTATTGTTGATATCAAGAGTGTCGATGTTCTCATAATGTGTGGTTTGTGTCGTTATCGTTTCTATCAAGTGTGTCGATGTTGTCTAAATATGTTGTTTGTGTCGTTATCGTTGTTATTAAGAGTGTCGATGCTGTCTTAATGTGTTGTTTGTGTCGTTATTGTTGATATTAAGAGTGTCGATGTTCTCATAATGTGTGGTTTGTGTCGTTATCGTTTCTATCAAGTGTGTCGATGTTGTCTAAATATGTTGTTTGTGTCGTTATCGTTGTTATTAAGAGTGTCAAGGCTGTCTTAATGTGTTGTTTGTGTCGTTATTGTTGATATTAAGAATGTCGATGTTCTCATAATGTGTGGTTTGTGTCGTTATCGTTTCTATCAAGTGTGTCGATGTTGTCTAAATATGTTGTTTGTGTCGTTATCGTTGTTATTAAGAGTGTCGATGTTGTCTGACTGTGTTGTTTGTGTCGTTATCGTTGTTATTAAGAGTGTCGATGTTGTCTGACTGTGTTGTTTGTGTCGTTATCGTTGTTATTAAGAGTGTCGATGTTGTCTGACTGTGTTGTTTGTGTCGTTATCGTTGTTATTAAGAGTGTCAATGTTGTCTGACTGTGTTGTTTGTGTCGTTATCGTTGTTATTTAGATCGTCGATGTTGTTTTAATGTGTTGTTTGTGTCTTCATCGTTATAATCAAGAAGGTCGATGTTGTCTTAATGTGCTGTTTGTGTCTTCATCGTTATAATCAAGAATGTCGATGTTGTCTTAATGTGTTGTTTGTTTCGTAATCGTTGATACTATGAGTGTGTGGATGTTCTCATAATGTGTTGTTTTTGTCTTAATCGTTTTTATCAAGAGTGCGGATGTTGTCTTAATGTTTTGTTTCGGTCGTTATCCTTGTTTTTAAGATTATCGATGTACTAATAGTCTAAATGTGTTGTTTGTGTCAATATCGCTGATATTAAGAGTGTCGATGTTAACTTAATGTGTTGTCTGGGTCGTTATCTGTGTTATTAAGAACGTCGATGTTCTCATAAATTGTTGTTTTTGACGTTTTCTTTGTTATTATGAGTGTTGATGGTATCTTAATGTGTAGTTTGTGTCGTTATCGTTGTTATTAAATGTGTCGATGTTGCCTTAATGTAACGTTTGTGTTTTTATCTGTTTTATCAAGAATGTCGGTGTTGTCTTAATATATTGTTTGTGTTGTTATCGTTGATATTAAGAGTGTCGATGTTGTCTTAATATATTGTTTGTGTTGTTATCGTTGATATTAAGATTGTCGATGTTCTCGAAATGTGTTGTTTGTGTCGTTATCGTTGATATTAAGAGTGTCGATGTTGTCATAATTGATTGTTTGTTTCTTTTCGTTTTAATTTAGAGAGGCGATTTTGTCTTAATGTATTGTTTGTGACGTTATCGTTGATATTAAGAGTGTCGATATTGTCTAAAATTTTGTTCGGGTCGTTATCGTTGTTATTAGGAACGTCGATGTTTTCATCATTTGTAGTTTGTGTCGTTTTCTTTTTTAATAAGATTTTCGATGATCTCATAATGTGCTGTTTGTGTCTTATCCTTTTAATCAAGAGTGCCGATGTTCTCATAATTTGTTGTTTGTGTCGTTTTCTTTGTTATCAAGAATGTCGATGTTGTCTTAATGTAACGTTTGTGTTTTTATCTGTTTTATCAAGAGTGTCGATGTTGTCTTAATATATTGTTTGTGTCGTAATCGTTGTTATTAAGAGTGTCGATGTTGTCTTGCTGTGTTGTTTGTGTCGTTATCGTTGTTATTAAGAGTGTCGATGTTGACTGACTTTGTTGTTTGTGTCGTTATCGTTGTTATTAAGATTGTCGATGTTGTTTTAATGTGTTGTTTTTTGTCTTTATCGTTTTTATCAAGAGTGCCGATGTTGTCTTAATGTGTTGTTTTTTTCGTTATCTTTGTTTTGAAGATTATCGTTGTAGTCTAAATGTGTTGTTTGTGTCTTTATCGTTGATATCATGAGTGTCGATATTGTCTTAATGTGTTGTTTGTGTCACTTATGTTTTTATCAAGAGTGTGGATGTTGTTTTAATGTGCTGTTTGGGTCCTTATCGTTGTTATTAAGAGTGTCGATCTTGTCTTATTGTGTTGTTTGTGTCGTTATCATTGTTATTAAGGTCGTCGATGTTGTTTTAATGTGTTGTTTGTGTCTTTATCGTTTTCATGAATAGTGTCGATGCTGTCTTTATGTGTTGATTTTGTCGTTATCGTTGATATTAGGAGTGTCGATGTTGTCTTAATGTGTTGTTTTGGTCGTTATCGTTGTTATCAAGAGTGTAGATGTTCTCATAATGGGTGTTTTGTGTCGTTATCGTTGTTATTAAGAGTGTTCGTGTTCTATTAATGTGTTATTTGTGTCGTTATCATTGTTATTAAGAATGTCGATATTGTCTTATTTTGTTGTTTGTGTCTTTATCGTTTTTATCAAGAGTGTCGATGTTGTTTCAATGTGTTGTTTGTGTCGTTATCGTTGTTATTAAGAGTGTCGATGCTGTCTTAATGTGTTGTTTGTGTCGTTATCGTTTCTATCAAGTGTGTCGATGTTGTCTTAATGTGTTGTTTGTGTCGTTATCGTTGTTATTAAGAGTGTCGATATTGTCTGACTGTGTTGCTTGTGTCGTTATCGTTGTAATTAAGAATGTCGATGTTGTCTGACTGTGTTATTTGTGTCGTTATCGTTGTTATTAAGATCGTCGATGTTGTTTTAATGTGTTGTTTGTGTCTTTATCGTTGTAATCAAGAATGTCGATGTTGTCTTAATGTGTTGTTTGTTTCGTAAATGTTGTTATTAAGAGTGTCGATGTTATCATAATGTGTTGTTTTTGTCTTTATCGTTTTTATCAAGAGTGCGGATGTTGTCTTTATGTTTTGTTTGAGTCGTTATCCTTGTTTTTAAGATGATCGATGTACTAATAGTCTAAATGTGTTGTTTGTGTCATTATCGCTGATATTAAGAGTGTCGATGTTGACTTAATGTGTTGTCTGTGTCGTTATCTTTGTTATTAAGAATGTCGATGTTCTCATAAATTGTTGTTTTTGACGTTTTCTTTGTTATTATGAGTGTTGATGGTATCTTAATGTGTAGTTTGTGTCGTTATCGTTGTAATTAAGTGTGTCGATGTTGCCTTAATGTAACGTTTGTGTTTTTATCTGTTTTATCAAGAATGTCGGTGTTGTCTTAATATATTGTTTGTGTTATTATCGTTGAAATTAAGATTGTCGATGTTCTCGAAATGTGTTGTTTGTGTCGTTATCGTTTTTATCAAGAGTGTTGAATTTGTCTTAATGTGATGTTTATGTCGTTATCGTTGATATTAAGAGTGTCGATGTTGTCATACTTTATTGTTTGTGTCTTTTCGTTTTAATCAAGAGTGGCGATTTTGTCTTAATGTATTGTTTGTGACGTTATCGTTGATATTAAGTGTGTCGATATTGTCGAAATATTTTGTTTGGGTTGTTATCGTTGTTATTAGGAACGTCGATGTTTTCATCATTTGTAGTTTGTGTCGTTTTCTTTTTCATTAAGATTTACGATGTTCTCATAATGTGCTGTTTGTGTTTTATCCTTTAAAACAAGAGTGCCGATGTTCTCATAATTTGTTGTTTGTGTCGTTTTCTTTGTTATCAAGAATGTCGATGCTGTCTTAATGTAACGTTTGTGTTTTTATCTGTTTTATCAAGACTGTCGATGTTGTCTTAATATATTGTTTGTGTCGTAATCGTTGATATTAAAAGTGTCGATGTTCTCATAATGTGTTGTTTGTGTCTTTATCGTTTTTATCAAAGGTGCTTATGTTGTATTTTTGTGTTGATTGGGTCTTTCTCTTTGTTATTAATAATGTCGATGTTCTATAATTTGTTGTTTGTGTCGTTTTCTTTGTTATTATGAATGTCGATGTTGTCTTAATATGTTGTTTTGATTGTTATCGTTGATATTAAGAGTGTCAATGTTGTCTTAATGTGTTTGTCAGGGTCGTTGTCTTTGTTATTAAGAATGTCGATGTTCTCATAATTTGTTGTTTGTGTCGTATTCTTTGTTATTATGATTGTCGATGTTGTCTTAATGTGTTGTTTGTGTCTTTATCGTTTTAATCCTGAGTGTTGATGTTGTCATAATGTGTTGCTTGTGTCGTTATCGTTGTTATTAAGAGAGTCGATGTTCTCATAATGCGTTGTTTGTTTCGTTATCGTTGTTATTACTATTGTCGATGTTCTCATAATGCGTTGTTTGTGTCGTTATCGTTGTTATTAATATTGTCGATGTTGTCTTAATGTGTTGTTTGTGTCGTTATCGTTGTTATTAAGATTGTCGATGTTGTCTTAATGTATTGTTTGTGTCTTTATCGTTTTTATCAAGAGTGTCGATGTTGTCTTAATGTGTTGTTTGTGTCGTAATCGTTGATATTATGAGTGTCAATGCTCTCAAAATGTGTTGTTTGTGTCGTATTTTTTGTTATTAAGAGTGTCGATGTTGTCTTAATGTGTTCTTTGTGTCTTTATCGTTTTTATCAAAAGTGTCGAAGTTGTCTTTATGTGTTGTTTGTGTCTTTATCGTTGTTATTAAGAATGTCGATGTTCTCTTGATGTGTTTTATGTGTCTTTATTGTTTTTATAAAGTGTGGCGATGTTGTCTTTATGTGTTGTTTGTGTCTTTATCGTTGTTATTTATTGTGTCGATGTTCTCACAACTTTTTGTTTGTGTCTTTATCTTTTTTTTCAAGACTGTTGATGTTGTCTTAATATGTTGTTTGTGTCGTTATCGTCGATATTAAGAGTGTTGGTGTTGTTTGTGTCTTTATTATTTTTATCAAGCGTGTCGATGTTGTCTTAATGTGTTGTTTGTGTCGTTATCGTCGATATTAAGAGTGTTGGTGTTGTTTGTGTCTTTATCATTTTTATCAAGAGTGTCTATGTTGTCTTTATGTGATGATTGTGTCGTTATCATTGATATTAAGAGTGTCGATGTTGTTTTAATGTGCTGTTTGTGTCTTTATCGTTTTTATCAAGAATTTTGATGTTGTCTTAATGTGTTGTTATTGTCGTTATCGTTTTTATTAAGTTTGTTGATGTTATAACACTGTGTTGTTTGGGTCGTTATCGTTGTTATTAAAAGTGTCGATGTTGTCTAAATGTGTTGTTTTTGTCGTTTTCTTTGTTATTAAGAGTGTCAATTTGTCTTAATGTGTTGTTTGTGTCGTTATCGTGGATATTAAAAACATCGAAGTTGTCTTAATGTGTTGTTTGTGTCTTTATCATTTTTAGCAAGATTGTCGATGTTGTCTTAATGTGTTATTTGTGTCGTTTTCTTTGTTTTTTGTTTGTGTCATAACCGTTGATATTAAGAATATCACTGTCATCTTATTGTATGGTTTGGGTCGTTATCGTTGTTATTAAGAATGTCGATGTTCTCATAATGCGTTGTTTGTATCATTATGTTTGTTATTTTGATTGTTGATGTTGTCTTTAATGTTGTTTGTGTCGTTATCGTTGATATTAAGAGTTTCGATGGTCTCATAATGTGCTGTTTGTGTCGTTTTCTTTGTTATTAAGTGTGTCAATTTTCTCTTAAAGTGCTATCTGCGTCGTTATCGTTGTTATTAAGAATGACTATGTTGTCTTAATTTGTTGTTTGTGTCGTTTTCATTTTTTATTAATAGTGTCAATGTTGTCTTAATGTGTTGTTTATTTCGTTATCTTTTTCATTAAGAATGTCGATTTTCTCATAATTTGTTGTTAGTGTTGTTACCTTTGTTATTAAGAGTGTCAATGTTGCCTGATTGTGTTGTTTCTTTCGTTATCGTTGATATTAAGAATGTCGATGTTTTCATAATGTGTTGTTTGTGTTGTTATCTTTGTTATTAAGTGTGTCGATGTTGTCTTTATGTGTTGTTTGGGTCGTTATTGTTGTTATTAAGAGTGTCGATGATGCCATAATGTGTTGTTTATTTCGTTATCTTTTTCATTAAGAATGTCGATTTTCTCATAATTTGTTGTTTGTGTTGTTATCTTTGTTATTAAGAGTGTCAATGTTGCCTGATTGTGTTGTTTCTTTCGTTATCGTTGATATTAAGAATGTCGATGTTCTCATAATGTGTTGTTTGTATCATTATGTTTGTTATTTAGATTGTTGATGTTGTCTTTAATGTTGTTTGTGTCGTTATCGTTGATATTAAGAGTTTCGATGGTCTCATAATGTGCTGTTTGTGTCGTTTTCTTTGTTATTAAGTGTGTCAATTTTCTCTTAAAGTGCTATCTGCGTCGTTATCGTTGTTATTAAGAATGACTATGTTGTCTTAATTTGTTGTTTGTGTCGTTTTCATTTTTTATTAATAGTGTCAATGTTGTCTTAATGTGTTGTTTATTTCGTTATCTTTTTCATTAAGAATGTCGATTTTCTCATAATTTGTTGTTAGTGTTGTTACCTTTGTTATTAAGAGTGTCAATGTTGCCTGATTGTGTTGTTTCTTTCGTTATCGTTGATATTAAGAATGTCGATGTTTTCATAATGTGTTGTTTGTGTTGTTATCTTTGTTATTAAGTGTGTCGATGTTGTCTTTATGTGTTGTTTGGGTCGTTATTGTTGTTATTAAGAGTGTCGATGATGCCATAATGTGTTGTTTATTTCGTTATCTTTTTCATTAAGAATGTCGATTTTCTCATAATTTGTTGTTTGTGTTGTTACCTTTGTTATTAAGAGTGTCAATGTTGCCTGATTGTGTTGTTTCTTTCGTTATCGTTGATATTAAGAATGTCGATGTTTTCATAATGTGTTGTTTGTGTCGTTTTCATTGTTATTAAGAGTGTCGATGTTGTCTTATTGTGTTGTTTGTGTCGTTATCGGTGTTATTATGCGTGTCGATGTTCTATAAATGTGTTGTTTGTGTCTTTATCGTTTTTATCATGAGTGTCGATGTTGTCTTAATGTGTTGTTTGTGTCTTTATCGTTTTTATCAAGAGTGTCATTGTTGTATTATAATTTTGTTTCTGTCTTTCTCATTTTTATTAAGAATTTCGATGTTGTCTTAATGTGTTGTTTGTGTCGTTTTCTTTGTTATTAAGAGCGTCAATGCTGTCTTAATGTGTTGTTTGTGTCATAATCGTTGATATTAAGAATATTGATGTGATCTAAAAGTGTTGTTTGGGTCGTTATCGTTGTTAGTAAGAATGTCGATGTTGTCTTAATTTGTTGTTTGTGTCGTTTTCTCTTTTTTTATTAAGTTTGTCGATGTGTTCTTAATGTGTTGTTTCTATCGTAATCGTTGTTATTTAGAATGGCGATGTTCTCATAATTTGTTGTTTGTGTTGTTATCTATGGTATTAAGAGTGTCGATGTTGTCTTAGAGTTTTGTTTCTGTCGTTATAGTTGATATTAAGAATGTGATGTTTGTGTAATTTTCTTTGTTATTAAGAGTGTCGATGTTGCCTTAATGTGTTGTTTGTGTCGTTATCGTTGATATTAAGAGTGTCGATGTTCTTATAATGTGTTGTTTGTGTCGTTATTGTTGTTATTAGGAGTGTCGATGTTGTCTTAATGTGTTGTTTGTGTCGTTTTCTTTGTTATTAAGAGCGTCAATGCTGTCTTAATGTGTTGTTTGTGTCATAATCATTGAAATTAAGAATATTGATTTCATCTAAATGTATTGTTTGAGTCGTTATCGTTGTTAGTAAAAATTTCGATGTTGTCTTAATTTGTTGTTTGTGTCGTTTTCTTTTTTTATTAAGTTTGTCGATGTTGTCTTAATGTGTTGTTTCAATCGTTATCGTTGTTATTTACAATGGCAATGTTCTCATAATTTGTTGTTTGTGTTGTTATCTTTGGTATTAAGAGTGTCGATGCTGTCTTAGAGTTTTGTTTGTTTCGTTATCGTTGGTATAAACATGTCGATGTTCTCATAATGTTTTGTTTGTGTCGTTATCGTTTTTATCAAGAGTGTCGATGTTGTTTTAATGTGATGTTTGTGTTATTTTCTTTGTTATTAAGAGTGTCGATGTTTTCTTAATGTGTTGTTTGTGTCGTTATCGTTGATATTAAGAGTGTCGATGTTCTTATAATTTGTTGTTTGTGTCGTTATTGTTGTTATTAAGAGTGTCGATGTTGTCTTAATGTGTTGTTTGTGTTTTTATCGTTTTTATCAAGACTGTCGATGTTGTCTTAATGTGTTGTTTGTGTCGTGATCGTTAATATTAAGAGTGTCGATGTTGTCTTAATGTGTTGTTTGTGTCGTTATCGTTGATATTAAGAGTGTCGATGTTCTTATAATGTGTTGTTTGTGTTGTAATTGTTGTTATTAAGAGTGTCGATGTTGTCTCGATGTGTTGTTTGTGTGTTTATCTTTTTAATCAAGAGTGTCGATGTGTTTTAATGTGTTGTTTGTATCGTTATTATTGATATTAAGACTGTCGATGTTGTCCTAATGTGTTGTTTGTGTCTTTATCTTTTTAATCAAGAGTGTCGATGTTGTCTTAATATGTTGTTTGTGTCGTTATTGTTGTTATTAAGAATGTCGGTGTTCTCGTAATGTTTTGTTTGTGTCGTTATCGTTGTTATTAAATGTGTCGATGTTATTTTAATAAGATGTTCGTGTTATTTTCTTTGTTATTAAGAGTGTCGATGTTGTGTAAATATGTTGTTTATGTCTTTGTCGTTGTTATCAAGAGTGTCGATGTTGTCTTAATGTGTTGTTTGTGTCGTTATCGTTGATATTAAGAGTGTCGATGTTGTCTGAATGTGTTTTTTGTGTTTTTATCGTTATTATCAAGATTGTCGATGTTGTCTTAATGTGATGTTTGTGTCGTAATCGTTATTATCAAGATTGTCGATGTTGTCTTAATGTGTTGTTTGTGTCGTAATCGTTATTATCAAGATTGTCGATGTTGTCTTAATGTGATGTTTGTGTCGTTATCGTTATTATCAAGATTGTCGATGCTGTCTTAATGTGTTGTTTGTGTCGTAATCGTTGATATTAAGATTGTCGATGTTCTCATAATGTGTTGTTTGTATCGTTTTCTTTGTAATTATAAATGTCATTGTTGTCTTAATGTGTTGTTTGGGTCGTTATCGTTGTTATTAAACGTGTCGATGTACCATAACTTTTTGTTTCTGTCTTTATCGCTTTTATCAAGTGTGGCGATGTTTTTTCAATGTGTTGTTTGTGTCGTTATCGTTGTTATTAAGAGTGTCGATGTTGTCTTAATATGTTGTTTGGGTCGTTATCGTTGTTATTAAATGTGTCGATGTTCTCATAACTTGTTGTTTCTGTCTTTATCGCTTTTATCAAGTGTGGCGATGTTTTCTTAATGTGTTGTTTGTGTCGTTATCGTTGTTATCAAGATTGTCGATGTAGTCTTAATGTGTTGTTTGTGTCGTTATCGTTGTTATTGAGTGTGTCGATGTTGTCTTAATGTGTTGTTTGTATCGTTATCGTTGTTATTAGGAGTGTCGATGTTGTGTAAATGTGTTGTTTATATCTTTGTCTTTGTTATCAAGAGTGTCGATGTTGTCTTAATGTGTTGTTTGTGTCGTTATCGTTAATATTAAGATCGTTAATGTTCTCATAATGTGTTGTTTGTGTCTTTATCGTTTTTATCAAGAGTGGCGATGTTGTCTTAATGTGTTGCTTGTGTCTTTATCGTTATAATCAAGATTGTCGATGTTGTCTTAATGTGATGTTTGTGTCGTTATCGTTGTTATCAAGAGTGTCGATGTTGTCTTAATGTGTTGTTTGTGTCGTTATCGTTGATATTAAAAATTTCGAAGTTCTCAAAATGTGTTGTTTTTGTTTTTATCGTTTTTATCAAGAGTGGCAATGTTGTCTTAATGTGTTGTTTGTGTCGTTATCGTTTTTTAAGTGTGTCAATGTTGTCTTAATGTGTTGTTTGTGTCTTTATCGTTTTCATCAAGAGTGTCGATGTTGTCTTACTGTGTTGTTTGTGTAGTATTCTTTGTTATTAAAAGTGTTGTTGTTGTCTTAATGTGTTGTTTGTTTTGTAATCATTGTTATTAAGAATACCGATATTCTCATAATGTGTTGTTCTTGTCATTATCATCCTTGTTATTAAGACTGTCGATGTTCTCATAAGGTGTTGTATGTGTCGTTATCGTTGTTATTAAGAGTGTCAGTTTTTTTCATTTGTTCATAAAGTGCCATAAAGCTTTAATGGAAACCTTTTTAGCACTAAATATATATTTATCAGTAAAAGAGACACTTTAGATGTAAAGTTTTCGTTTTGGGTCTGTGTTGTTTTTGGCCTGTGCGTAAGCACTGGTTATAGCCGTTGTTTTGAAGTCACCCGTCGCTTTTACAGAAAACCTAACAACTCAGCTGAGAGGAATTCAATCTACTCAGCCGATAAAAAAGTAGTTCTATCGAATATGTTTGAAAATTGAATTGAATTTAAGCGTATTTAGCTATAAATCAATTGAATCATAGATTAAATGATAAACCTCGTCAATTGATCTATATATGCTCACAGCAATATTTTTAAAAACATTTTTTTCGCAAATATGTGGGTTATTTGGTAGTCTATCCCAGTCCTGATATCTCCCGAATCAGGTCTATGAACCCCCAATGAAAAGGCAGGGAATTCCATACCTGTCCCACAATTCATAGCTATTCAACGCTTACCAAACTGTGACGTCATTCAACTGACCAATCAAAGTGCTCAAATCCCATTCTTAGTTTACGGACCCAATCGAGAAAGCTGGGTCCGCTCTACAGACTAGTTATTTGGCGTGTAATGTTGTAATACGTTTGTATAAATGCGACTTGACTGATGCTGAAGACGCCATTTTCCCTGATACTGATAGTGGTCATCAATTCATCACATTGAGGACAATCGGCAAAAGTGAGGGTTTTTTTCAGTCTTATTATTACGGCATTCCTATCAGTTCTTCTTATTATAGGAAGCACTCAGAAACAAATTGTGAGCATAATTATGGACGCCTATGGGTCCTTTATAAAAATTGTGAATTCCATGCCCCTCGGTCTCACGGTTTGGCCCTGTGGGTGGGGCCTACTTAACTTAATCTATATAAGAGAAAATGACAAAAAACGTTGTTTCTTATGACTTAATAGACTTATGTGAATGTTTTTTGGTGTGATTTGTTGTTGCTTACATGACAGTTAATACCTATCTGAATTTCATGGTCCCAACCTCCATGAGGTCTTAGGGGCTGGGCCAAAACAGTCAAATTCATGGTAAACTTTATAAACTCTTCTTATTATAGGAAGCACTGGGAAACATTTGGCGAGCATGATTATGGACGCCAATGGGTCCTTTATAAATATTGTAAATTGCATGCCTCTGGGTCTCACAGTTTGGCCCTGGGTGTGGGGCCTACTTGACTAAATTTATATAAGAGAAAATGAAAAAAAAACTGTTTTTTTAATGACTGAATAGACTAATTTGAATGTTTTTTTTATGTGATTTGTTGTTGCTGACATTATGGTTAATACCTATGTGAATTTCATGGTCCCGACCCCAATTAGGTTTTAGGGCGGGACCAAAACAGTCAAATTCAAGGTAAACTTTAATAATGTTCTTCTTATTATAGAAAGCACTCAGAAACGATTGTGCGCATGATTATGGACGCCTATGGGTCATTTATAAAAATTGTGAATTTCATGCCCCTGGGTCTCACGGTGTTGGCCTACTTTACTAAATTTATATAAGTGAAAATGACAAAAAAACGTCATTTCTTATGACTGAATACTCATTTGAATGGTTTTTGGTGTGATTTGTTGTTGCTAACATGATGGTTAATGCTTATGTTGTTTTATTGAGTCCCCCCCCCCCCCCCCCCCCCCCCCTTAACCTTAGGAAGCACTGGAAAACAAACTGTAAGCATAGTTAATGAGGCCTATGAGTCTGTCATAAAAAATGTGAATTTCATGCCTCTGGGTCTCACGGTTTGATCCTTGGGGTGGGTACTACTTTACTAAATCTATATAAGAGAAAATGATGTGATTTGTTGATGCAGATATGACATTCAAAATCCATGTTTGAATTTTTGCCGCTTCCCGAAGGACAGAAGTTGGAAAAAGATTCATATAGCTTTATGTCATCAAGGATAATCAGGTGACCGTTAAGGCCCATGGGCCTCTTGTAAGCTCTATTGGCCAAAGGCCAGAAGGCCTTATGCGATGGTGCTTTGTCCGTCGTCTGTCGTCCGTTAGCAGTATTTTCACTGAAACCACTAGGCCAGTTAAACTCAAACATAACATGGATGTTTCTCATGAACAGGATATTATACACAAGATTTTTTTTCATTATTATTATTTAAAATTCAAGATGGCCACCGTTACTAAAATAGTATAAAACTTAAAAAATCTTCTTCTCGTGAACCGCCAAACAGATTGTGAAAATATTTATGTAGTAATGGTCACCAACTATAGTTCCATTATATTTGTTCAAAACCCGAGGGCTCAATTAGGGGACACGTGATTATAATACACATCAATAAAAAAATTAAAATGGAACTGATATTGCCTTTATTGGGGTCTCAAAAGGATTAAAATTGAATATTTTCAAAAAATCTTTTTTGGTCAGTCAAATCAGTTTATATTTTATATAAAATTATCCCTAAGGGTATAGGGTTTGAAGTTTGTTCACATCAAAGGGGTTGGAATGGATAGGGGCTTTGTATGGGGACTTTGAGTTTTACATAGGAGTTCTATGGGAGAAGAGAAAAATTCTCATTTTCTCCAGCATTTTTGCAAAAACAATTTTGAATTTGAGATTTAAACCATTGTGTAGAATTAGCAAATAATTTTTGTTACATAAAGAGGATTGAAATTCCAAAAGGAGCTGGAGATATAAAAAAAAGAGTTGATTTTGTGAAATTTCAAAAACTGATTAGTCAAATTTGTTACATAAAAGAACAACCACTATTTACCAGTAGAGTTTCCATAGACCCTCTTGGGCCTCTTGTTATTTTTTTAAATTTCAAAAACCTCCGACGACAGTACATGTCAAGATAGTTGGGGTGTAGCATCATCTCATGATATGTCCTCTGTGGTCAGTTTTTGGGTCGCCAGAGAAACTGATATTTAAATGCATTGTGACAAAACTTTCACCTTTGTAGAGGTATCATATCACAATCTGAAATGATGTCTTTACTGTAGACTGTTGTAAGTTGTTAGACAAAAAGAGTGTTTTTGCCTAGAAAACAAAATTGTTCAACCAATTGTTGTTGCTGTATTGTGAGAAATAAATTCAATAATTGGGGAAAAGAGAGAAAAAATAAAAACACTCTTCCTTATTATACTTTCTTCGTGAACCTTCAATAAATATTTCCCAATAAAAGCATGCACCGGCCACCAGGACTTTGAGTACTTTGATTATTAAGAGTTGTTGATGTTCTTATAATGTTTTGTTTGTGTCGTTATCTTTGTTATTAAGACTGTCGATATTCCAATAATATGTTGTTTGTGTTGTTATCTTTGTTATTAAGACTGTCGATATTCCAATAATGTGTTGTTTGTGTCTTTATCTTTGTTTTTATCTTTGTCGTTAAAGAAGTGTTTTTACCTACATTTTTTGTTTTGAAAGATCAACCACATCTTACTGAAATCTCTCTGATAGGCGTAGGCCAACCGTTGATTTTTGTTCTTTAATCTATAGTAAATATAAAATGTTTGCATTCATAGAGAGGCCCACATGAAATAAGTGAAAATTACATGTGATTGTTTTTCAACCTCTGCACTACCAAAATAGGATGAGAAAATAGGGATCATGTGTGATCCAAAAGATCTTTTTTCTATTCAGTGCGTAACCTGTTGACAAAGTGAAATTAGAATTCCGAAATCATGACTTTTCATACCCCAATTTCCATTGACAGGCATGAATTTTTTCTAACTTCACAATTCAACATGAAAATGCTTTCAAAATGTTCAAAATGTTTCTGACCATAAACTCGAACGTTTCAACAGCATTCCTCGAAGTCGAGGCGTATGAAATTGTGTCAAATTTCATTAAATGACGTGTTTGGTTTGGTTAAGATTCAATGAACAATGGGGATGCTATGGCGTCTAAACGAAAATTAAAAAAAATCCTATATAACTTTATGTTAAGCAGTAACCATCTATGGCGGTCCCAAATTTAACCCATGGGATCTCACTTCAACAACCCTTTCGGGGACCTAATTGCAATGCTACATGTGAAATATATAATGTATATGCATTAAACTTATATAGAAATCGAATCACGTTGCTGCAAGAAATCGTCCGATATCATGTGGTTATATATAACTGCTTTGCAAATTTGGTTGAGATTCGATGAAATATGGGGGTGCTATCGCGTCTACACAAACATTTTAACATTCTCCCTACATTACTCTATGTAAAACAGTGACCCCTGTGACACCAGGGACCGAACTTCTCCTTTTAGGAGACCTTCTTGATCCGAGGAGGGCACTCCTTATTTCTTGGTTAGTACATATATGCCGCCGTTTTGACTCTTAGTTCTATTGCATAATACGATGTAAAGCTTTGACAACACGCACCCCAACACTTTCTGGACATACACTGGAGGCCTTTGACCCCTTGTTCAATACTTGATAAAATGTTGCAATGTATAGTTGTGTCAATGTTTTTCACTGCAATACATTTTCTTCAATAACAGCAAAAAAGTTTAGTTCATAAGACACATGTATTTTATTTTTAATGAAATCCAAGAGATTATGCGATTGTTTAAACAAAGTTTTATTAAGATTATTATATGTAGAGTTTTGACCCTTATAAAAGTTATTTGAATGTAGATTTTCGACCCCTATAATTGATTTGAATGTAAAGTTTTGAGCACAAGACTTTATGCTGCAATGTAGAGTTAGAGCCTATGTTTTGAAGTTCACAGGGCACATAATTATGAAGCCTCTCCCGGGCTTCATGCAATACCACATGTAAGCTATCTAAGGTCTATGGCTTGAACTTTCAGAGAAAATGTTGTTGTGTTTTTTAAAGTTTCATTTGAAATGTGCTTATAAGATCTGTGGTGGAGGGTGGGGCATTTATAATCAAATCACGCTGGTTAAAAAAACTCGCGACCCTGTGGTTAGATAGCTGATTCGTAGGTTTCGTAAAGCGGAGTGCTGTCGCGTGTACAAGAAAATGTTAAATAAAAGACGCCTGACGACGGATGATGGACAGTTTACCATGACATAAGCTCTGATGCCATTTGTCCAGTAGAGATAAAAATATCATATGCATAGAACAGGCGAGTTGAGCAAATGATGATAATTGATAATCAAATTTACAGATTTGTTGTTGTATGGTGTTTAACGTTGCTTTCAACTATTTTTCAGTGATATCGCGACGGTGTCTAGCCTACTTGAGACAGTATTCTGAGCACTGCCCACTGGACTATCATTCCACGTGGTATGATACCCCACTACTCAGTCACATTATACTGACCCGACCAGACATAGAACTATCCTCTAAATGCTGAGCACCAAGCGAAGACGCTTCTAGTACCATTTTTCAAGAGTTTGGTATGACCCAGACGGGATATACCCACAATCTTCCGAATGTGAGGCCGACACTCTACACTAGACCACTGCTGCAGTATTACAGATTCGTTCATTTTTCACACAAGCAAAACGTTATTTTAAATGAATGTACGGGTGGACGAATAATGAACAATTAACTTTACCCTCTAATTAAGGTTCCTGTCAATGTTCATAACTGAAAAAATGGTGTAACCAACTTGTAAAGAATTTCTTATGTATTCATATACCATGGAATAAAATGAAAATCCCCAGTTTTAAAAATTATTATATTTTACATCCGTGAAAGAGAAATAGACTTAAAAAAGTCATTAAATAAAAAGATATGAAGAAAAGTTTGGTCCAATTTTGTTGTAAAACAACGGTTGTTTGAACGTAATCTTAAACTCAGTAGAAAAGTAACACATATATATATATATAATATACATTATAACCTTCATAAACATGTAATAAACAATGTCCCTCGCGCAATTGTGCATGTCATTGTCTTTAAAGCATGTTAAGTATCTCTACATTCATTCACGTGATCGGATTTTGAGCGGCCATCTTAAATGTTGATAGGTGGTTAAAATATAACGATGATTAACACATTTCCCCGACATATTTTGTAATGATCATACGACATATATGTTAATTAACTGTATATATACCTTAGAAAAGTAATTGTATGTCGATCGGGTGCTATGTGTAACTGTATGTGGCGTTTATACTGGCAATGTTTTCTTTCATTGTTGTTGAAGCCAACCGAATCACTTAATTATTACTAGGCCACATACAGGAAGCTCCGGATAACCAAGGGTTGAACATGGGTTTATATCGATATAATGACCAAAACAAATTGTTTTCATTAAATATAAAGCAGTTTTATGTATTGTCTGCATTAAATGAGATGTGTTAGTTTTATATATAAATTAATCTATTTTAAGGATTGGGTTTGCTTTAAGCGTAGTATTTTCCGGAAGTTAGTTGTTAGAAGCTTCCTGTAAGTTTATAATAGTAAACATTTACATTTTGTAAGTTTATTTCGTGCTTTTTTAACATAATCAGGTAAGTTTTTATATTATTCATGCGTTATGAGTTTTTCAATTACCGATCATCTGTTGATTGTTCATATATTCAATGTAACTGTGTTGTCATCCAGCTGTCAAATGCCCAAATTTTTATCGAAATAATTTGCATGAATCCCATGATCGGAAATAAGATTACGGTGTATGAGACGCGATATAATTGCATAGTTTGAGAATTAAAATAAGCAATATGCCGTCACGGGGAAAATTTGTGAAAGCTGGTGGAAAGTTCAGTTACTACAGGAAAAAAAGACACGGTGTTGGAGGGGGTAGAAAGTGCCATACATATAGTGTATCTTCAGCTGAAATTAAGCCTCTGGCAATGAGAATTACTCGTAAAACAAGGAAAGATTCTTACCGGAAAGTGAAACAAGAGCACCGTCAGCGGGTGCAGACGCTCGTCTTTTTTCCAAATCTATTATGCAGGTCAAAGTCAGTGAAGTAAACTTTTTAAACTTGATGGTGATTAGTTTAAAAAATCAATACTATAACTGAAAAAAAAACAGATTTAAAAAAATCACCAAAAAAATAGAGATGTCGAAGAACAACATTAACTCGGCTATTCTAGCCTTGTCGATCACAGAACAGTATATTATAAAGTACCATCAGAAAAACAGATATATCTGCATGAATGATCCATCTTTCATATTAGCAAAATAGTAGATACATGTATGTGCAAGTAGGAGTATTAGGCTATTAGGACAGAATATACACTATGTCTATGTCTGGCTAAGGCTAGCTAGCCAGTACTTTAGCTGAAATGTATTTAATTTAATTTTAAAATCTGGGTGTGGATGTGGGGGTGTATAAGCCAAAGTTTAATAAACAGGACTGTTTAGTTTAATAAAATAAAAAAAATAGTTGGAGGGAGAGGGTGTCTTGGGGTTAGCAACAAAGTTGAAAAGGGACAGTGTATCTACTTCTATACAGAATAAAATTTTAAGAAAACAATTGGAGGGGGTGGGGGTCTTTGGGTTGGTAACAAAGGGGCAGAATAGTACTAAATCTAAAACAAAACAAAATTTAAAAGAAAAAAAATGGGGGAGGGGATGTCCTTTGGGTCAGTAACAAAGTTGAAATGGGGCAGAGTTTTTGATTTGATAAAAACAAAATTAAAAAAAATAATAATTAAAAAAAAAATTGGACGGGATTGGGTGGGGGGTAGAGGAGGGGGGGGGGTCTTTCGGTTGGTAAAAAAATGAAATGGGGCAGAGTATTTGATTTAAAAAAAAAAAAAAAAAAAAGGGGTGAGAGTCTTTGGGTCGGTAACAAAGTTAATATGGGACAGAGTACTTGATTTAATGCAAAACAAATTTAAACAAAAAAGAAAAAAATATGGGCAGTAGGTTGGAGGTCTTGGTTGGGCTCGGGCTGGAAAGTTCATTAAATAGGTCAAGGTCAGTGATGTAAACATCTTTAAGTTGATGGTGATCAGCTTATAGAATTAATATTATAACTGAAAAATAAAATTGATTTAAAAAGAAATTAAAAAATAAGATTTCAAACCCGAGCTTAACAAAACAATTTAACTTAAGGTTTTAAAGCCCAAAGTATGGAAATTTATGTAAGTTAGCTATGTACATTGTTTCAACAAAATAATATAAATGTTTTTATAAAAATGAGTTTAGTCACCAAAACATGAGTAGTTTGTTCAGAAACAGAGAAAATGCTGAGTTAAACATAAAACTTTAACCAAACCCGAGCTAAACAAAAAACTTTAACCAAAGATTTTAGAGCCCAAAGTATGTAGATTTAGGTAAGTTAGCTATATACATTGTTTGTATAACATGATATGAATGAGTTTATAAAGTTTTGTCACCGTAACATGAGTTGTTTGTTCAGAAACAGAGAAAAAGCTGAGCTTAACATAAAACTTTAACCAGCGGACGACGACAACGACGACGACGCCAGGGTCATGACAATAGCTCTTCGGTTTTTTTTCAAAAAGACGAGCTAAAAACTCTACGAACTATTCAGATGTAATGTGAAATTAGTCAAAAGGCAAGTGAAAGGGAAATTTAACAGCCATTGTAATGTCGAAGGCTACAGATTAGTTAATTTAAGCTCTTTGCAAACACTAATTACAGATGTAAGTTTACAGTCAGCAACATGTTCTGAGGCGATTGTCATTGGTGAAAATGGTGCGTCTCCCATTGAACTTGTATCGGAAATAAACAGTTATGGTTTATCATCAATATTGTCAGCAAAGTGTACAGGGTGTAACAAGAAGTTTACATTTCCAACAAGCCCGAAGATGTCATCATCACAAAGACATTATGACATAAATGTACGTGCAATTTGGGGTACTTTGTTTACTGGAAATGGTTTGGCCCACTTAAATGAACTGCTGTCGGTATTGGATTCCCCCTGGTATGAGTCGGGCAACTGTTTCTATAACTGAAAGGAAAACAGCTGATGGGAAGATGTATTAGAACAAGACGTGAAGGAAGCCATTGAAGAAGAAAAGCGATTGGCTATTGAAACGTGGCAGTTTTCATGAAGGTTATTATTATACTATTTTACATAAGATTTTGAAAACTTCAATATAAATATATTATTATTATTGTTTCAAAGTAATACAATAGTGTCTGCCTTATCAATTACGTCAGTTTTTATGTATACATCTGTTTGTTTGTGTTTATTTTTGGGTCCTATGTAGCTGAATGGTGTACTTTAAAGGCAGCATCTCAACATCATTTACCTGTCATCGCTAAGGTAATATGTTTGAAACTCGGGGCAAAACTTTATGTGATAAAGTTTGCCAATAACTTGTGGAAGAAATGTGGTTATAGTCAGTATGACTCAGTATGAGGTCTTCCTCCATCATTAAAATCGGATGTATACGCGATATAAGCCAAAATTGCGTTAATCTCTATTAAAGAAATAAAACATTAAAATTCATAGATTTGATTAAAAATTAAGATTGGGCCCTGTTATGATCATTGCTCATAACAACAGCTACGGTATGTTTACATTGATATTTTGTATACGTAATATATCCCATTGCCTACTGAACAACATAAATAAGTATATACTTATTTTTCTCAATATTTACATGTTTAATATTGTTATTAGTAATCATTGCACTTAATAACATAAACAGGAAAGTAAAATTATAACATGTATAAAAACAATATTTTAGGAGTTCCTGCTATCAGTGTAATTTGCGACGGTGGATGCAGCAAGCGGTCATATAAACACTCTTACAACGCATTAGGAGGAGTAGCAATAATTATTGGACAAAAAACTAAAAAAAATCTTCACATTGGCGTGAGAAATAAATACTGTTATGTTTGCTCAAGAGCCGAATTTGTTGGTTGTGCAGCCAAGAAACATGAATGTTTCAAAAATTGGAATGCGTCAAGTCGGGCTATGGAAGTGGACATTATAATTGAGGGATTTAAAATGGCAGACACTTATGGAATAAGATACATGAATCTTATAGGGGATGGCGACTCTTCGGTATTTGCCAGAATTCGAGAAGAAATTCCGGTTTGGGGTAGAAATGTGAACAAACTGGAATGTGCCAACCACATGTGTAAATGTTTAAGAAGAAATTTGGAAAAATTAGTAGTAGAAAATCATTCTTTGAAAGGGAAAGGAAATTTAACTCCAGCAGCAAGAATTAGGATTGTTAGTGCTGTGAGATGTGCCATAAGACTGTGGTCTCAGATGCTTGATAAACAAAATGCAACAAAATAATTATCTTCTGAAAGTAGAAACAGTGTTTTTCATGTATTCGGTGAACATGAAAATTGTAGTGAGGATTTCTGTAAAGCAAAACAAGAATGCAATCAGGACGAAATACTGAAACAAATACATGAAGATAGTAATGATAAACAAAATTGTGGATACTTTTTCATGGATCAGTCTAAATACTCGACAGATTGTGCCTCAATTGTTGATCAAGCGGAGTCCAGGAAGTCACCTAGGCTGACACTTAATGAAAATAGAAACTAAACCTGGCCAGCTTTTTAAAGAACATTATGAAAAGAAAGAAAGGCAATTACACATAAATGATAAAAGTAAAGCTACGCCAAATACCAAGAAGAGACGATGGGCCAAGAAAATGAAGAGTATACGACAAAGTACAGGTAAAAAGGCAAGAAAAGAATATGGTCCAGAAGCATTAGATGTTACTCCAGACGTTACACCAGATATTTTAGAAAGAAAAAAAAATGTATTTTTTTAATCACAAATGAATATTCCACCTGAGGATATAACAAAAATTGAAGAATCTACAAGAAAGCAATCGGGCTCTCCAAAGTGGAAAAATGATCGAAAAAAAGACTAACCTCCTCAAACTTCGGCAAAATATTTAAAAGAAATCCAGCATTGAAGATAAAACCCATAGTTACTTCCATTTTATACAGTAATTTTTCAGGAAATAAAGCAACTGATATTGGCCTTAAGAATGAATCAAGACAAAGTATTAATATCTTAACATTTAAAAAGATACTGTAATACGAATTGACGATATGGGACTTGTGGTATCACAACAAAATAAATATTTAGCTGCTAGTTCAGATGGAAAAGTTATCTGTCATGATGGAGATGTTGGACCTATTGAAATTAAAAACATTTTATATAACAAGTATGTTACATTGAAAGAATCTGCCAACTTGAAAAATATTCCGAACATTTGTTTAGACATTACTGCTGGAAATTTGCATTTAAAAAAAATCACAATTATTACTTTCAATGTCAAGGTGTATTAAACATAACCGGGAATGAGTGGCAAGATTTTGTTGTTAGAACTGAGAACCCTTACGACATGCACATAGAGCAAATTAAACGGAATACTCTGTTTTGGGAACGTATGATTGCAAAGTTGAGTGCCATCTACTTCAATGACATTTTGCCTGAGTTAGCAGGTCCAATACAAGAAAAATGTCCAGGAATCAGAGAACCTGGCTTATGGGTATATATTTGTCTATTGACGTTTTGGTCAAACCCAGTTCATCGTCATCGCAACTTAGTACACATCAACAGTATACAATCAGGTCAGTTTACATTAAACAAAAAAAAATGGTTTTACAATTTCTAACGGATTCTCTTCCATTTTTCGTTTATTGCATTTTTTTTCCAAATTTCATAACATACAGGAGAGGTATTAATGTCCTAGTGATACATTTTTATTTTTATTTTAAGTTTTTAATATATTGCAGAGCTCGTTGTAACATACATACTCAACTCCTGGGGAGAAGGATAAAGCAAGTGGATAATAGGTGATCAACCACAGTTGTATTGTGCAACAGTTGTAAGCATTGTAAGTGGAAGAGATGGAATAGATGCTGTATATGAAGTAGCATATGACAATGATGGCGAGCTGAAAGAAATTGACCACCTCATAGAAGACTTCAGGAATGGTGAAGTAATCTTCATTGGTGTTTAGGGTAAAATAAATACTATTCTATTTGTACAGATTCCATATTTTTACACTTAAAAACTGTATCTCGAACCATAAAATTTGATTTACAATGGCACTTATTAATACAATCGTTTTTATTTACAGTTGATATAACAACTTTACTACACGTTAAAAAAAAGACAATTATAAGACACCATACCAAATTATTTTGAAAATAGTTCCTTACTGCCTTCATGTATTTTTTAAGTCACTGTTTAACAACAATACATTTTTATTTTCAATAAATATTTCGATATTTACTTGAAATATTTTAAAAAATAATAAAGGCACCACATTTAACATGTTTTCAACTGGGTACTTAAATATTGTTTTAACAGAAATTAACACAATTTAATTATCTTTAGATTCCTCCCCAACAGTCCCCTGATTCATCAACTTCTTTCAGCAGTATATGTTTAACATGCTTGTTTTCTTTTTTTTTCAATGTGTATCATTTAGATGGGATGAATACGATTACAATGGTATATAACACTTCCATGTTTATAATACAACTATACAAATTATACGATTGTATTTTGGCCATATTTCAATGGTTTACAGGAACCTTAATCAGCCCAGGAGTTCAATTTATGTGCTGATCTTTCTTCAGATAACGACTAGCTGGTGAAGTCTTCAAAGAATCCGAATAATTCATGTGACCACCTCGGTAAACAACCTCCAAATAATCCTTAAATCTGGTCCATGCGGTTTTAAATGCGGTTTCTGTTCTAAATTTAATATCTACATTATAAATAAATTTGCGAGTTCCACTTACCACGAGGTAGCGAAGCACACATCGCTCGTGCAAATCGTGATTCGCGCGACTCTTGGGACAACATTGCTGACTGAGCATATTTTAACCGGTGTAATTGTCTGTGTTCGGCCACTTACGATGTTAATTTTCGATGAGTGGAGCGTACCGGAACGAATGGTTTTCGCCACGCCTAAAATTTATTTCTAACGTGAGACATGCGAGTGCTTCCCGAATCCAGATAACAGTTTCCGTATTTGGTAATAATTGTTATTTACACATAGAATAACGCCTACTTTCATACTGAAAAGCCTGCATATTTGGCAGGTAACGGGGAGCGCTTCATAAATCATTCCGTAGCGAATCAATGGAGATGTTTAATGAGTGTCAAACCGGAAAATAGTGATGGTTAACTCGGCAGCACTCTTACATAAACTTCTACCAGAAAGTGACAACCCTTAAAAATAATTGCGGTTGTTTTTTTATGACTTGATTCAATTTACCAATCAACAATTATTTTTCTTTGAAAACAAAAACGAAAGTAAATTGTTATTTAAAAGCTAAAAAAACGCAAAATGTCTGTCTATGATAGAGTAGCGAGGATACATGGTTGCTGTCTATGATAGAGTAGCGAGGATACATGGTTGCTGTCTATGATAGAGTATGATAGAGTAGCGAGGATACATGGTTGCTGTCTATGATAGAGTAGCGAGGATACGTGGTTGCTGTCTAAGATAGAGTAGCGAGGATACATGGTTGCTGTCTATGATAGAGTAGCGAGGATACATGGTTGCTGTCTAAGATAGCGTAGCGAGGATACATGGTTGCTGTCTAAGACAGAGTAGCGAGGATACATGGTTGCTGTCTATGACAGAGTAGCGAGGATACATTGTTGCTGTCTAAGATAGAGTAGCGAGGATACATGGTTGCTGTCTATGATAGAGTAGCGAGGATACATGGTTTCTGTCTATGACAGAGTAGCGAGGATACATTGTTGCTGTCTAAGATAGAGTAGCGGGGATACATGGTTGCTGTCTATGATAGAGTAGCGAGGATAAATGGTTTCTGTCTAAGATAGAGTAGCGAGGATACATGGTTGCTGTCTATGATAGAGTAGCGAGGATACATGGTTGCTGTCTATGACAGAGTAGCGAAGATACATTGTTGCTGTCTAAGATAGAGTAGCGAGGATACATGGTTGCTGTCTAAGATAGAGTAGCGAGGATACATGGTTGCTGTCTATGACAGAGTAGCGAGGATAAATGGTTTCTGTCTAAAATAGAGTAGCGAGGATACATGGTTGCTGTCTATGATAGAGTAGCGAGGATACGTGGTTGCTGTCTAAGATAGAGTAGCGAGGATACGTGGTTGCTGTCTATGATAGAGTAGCGAGGATACATGATTGCTGTCTATGATAGAGTAGCGAGGATACATGGTTGCTGTCTAAGATAAAGTAGCGAGGATACATGGTTGCTGTCTATGATAGAGTAGCGAGGATACATGGTTGCTGTCTATGAAAAAGTAGCGAGGATAAATGATTGCTGTCTATGATAATGTAGCGAGGATACATGGTTGCTGTCTATGAAAGAGTAGCGAGGAAACATGGTTGCTGTCTATGATAGAGTAGCTAGGATAAATGGTTGCTGTCTATGATAGAGTAGCGAGGATACATGGTTGCTGTCTAAGATAGAGTAGTGAGGATACATGGTTGCTGTCTATGATAGAGTAGCGAGGATAAATGGTTGCTGTCTAAGACAGAGTAGCGAGGATAAATGGTTGCTGTCTAAGACAGAGTAGCGAGGATACATGGTTGCTGTCTAAGACAGAGTAGCGAGGATACATGGTTGCTGTCTAAGATAGAGTAGCGAGGATACATGGTTGCTGTCTATGATAGAGTAGCGAGGATAAATGGTTGCTGTCTAAGACAGAGTAGCGAGGATAAATGGTTGCTGTCTAAGACAGAGTAGCGAGGATACATGGTTGCTGTCTAAGACAGAGTAGCGAGGATACATGGTTGCTGTCTAAGACAGAGTAGCGAGGAAACATGGTTGCTGTCTATGATAGAGTAGCGAGGATAAATGGTTGCTGTCTAAGACAGAGTAGCGAGGATACATTGTTGCTGTCTATGACATAGTAGCGAGGATACGTGGTTGCTGTCTATGATAGAGTAGCGAGAATACATGGTTGCTGTCAATGATAGCGTAGCGATGATACTTGGTTGCTGTCTATGATAGCGTAGCAAGGATACGTGGTTGCTGTCTATGATAGAGTAGCGAAGATACATGGTTGCTGTCTATGATAGAGTAGCAAGGATACATGTTTGCTGTCTATGATAGAGTAGCGAAGATACATGGTTGCTGTCTATGATAGAGTAGCAAGGATACATGTTTGCTGTCTATGATAGAGTAGCGAGGATACGTGGTTGCTGTCTATGATAGAGTAGCGAGGATAAATGGTTGCTGTCTAAAACAGAGTAGCAAGGATACATGGTTGCTGTCTATGATAGAGTAGCGAGGATACATTGTTGCTGTCTATGACAGAGTAGCGAGGAAACATGGTTGCTGTCTATGATAGAGTAGCGAGGATACAAGGTTGCTGTCTTAGATAGAGTAGCGGGGATACATGGTTGCTGTCTATGATAGAGTAGCAAGGATACATGGTTGCTGTCTATGATAGAGTAGCGAGGATACATGGTTGCTGTCTATGATAGAGTAGCGAGGATACATGGTTGCTGTCTATGATAGAGTAGCGAGGATACATGGTTGCTGTCTATGATAGAGTAGCGAGGATACATGGTTGCTGTCTATGATAGAGTAGCGAGGAAGTATTTTCAAGGAACACCGAGTTGATGAGAAGAGGCCTTTGGCAATATGTAAACTGCAGCTATTGTAAGTACTGGCATTTCTGAAAATGAGATTTAGCATCAATGATTGATATCTCAATGTAAGCATTTCCAACCACTTGAGAATCATTCATTACTGAAACAGTTTCAGTACCATTTCTCATGTAATATGCCAAACCATATGCATTAATTTGCTTGCTGTCATATCTAGATATGTTAAATCCAGTAATGTAAATCGTCAGAGTTATCTTTCTTTGTTAATGTGGTTTCTGCATAAATGTTAATATCTGAAGCTCTGTACAATGGAGAAGTTGTAATGTATTTTTTTGCTGATGAGTTATTAGCTTTGATTTGTATATATTGTATAATTGTTTGTTCACAATTTCATTCATGTAAAAATAAAATTGTAAATTATAAATTTTATTTTAAGTATACTTGTATTCTACCCTCGTAAGTTGTCGGCCCTTGGTCATTTTGTTACACTTATTCTTCTTTGTGATTTTGCTGTATAAGTCGCAACATATACAGCACATGTATAAGCATCAAGAACGAACTGAATGTCAACATTGCAGAAGTGTTTTATTGTAGCTGTTTATGCGTGTCTCATGAACATCTCTTTTGAGAAACAGTTGTTTCCGACTGATGGATGACCTAACAGAATAGAAGTATTGCTCTTCTGTTAAGTTCAAGGAAAGCAGGAACTCCTGAAATGTTTGAGGTTTTCCTCAGAATTAAGCTCATTGATTATTTTTGCAATCTTGTCCCAGTTTTCTGTGCTTTTGTCTCTAAGTTCCTGTGTATAAGTGTCATCAAGAGTTTCCAATATGCATTCCTGAATACGTCATCTCTGTGAACATACATAACGCTAAATGAGCGTGTTTGGAATACGTTACCATTCCAACAGAAGTGCATTTCGGAGATCGTGTATGGTATCAATTTGATGTTTGGACCTGACCCAGCGATCTAATTCATTTCATATGTGTTCTATGGAGTTAAGGCTCGGGAAAACAGAGACATTGCCGACGGTTTTGCGTGTATTGTAAATGACGTCGTGCTCATTACAGCTCGATAGCACACTGTCGGAATCAGACCAGTGTATGGCCGACGAGTACGAATTGGTACACGGTTTTATCTCAAACCGTTTATGATCGTCTGAGCATGAACACTGTATTGCCAAGGAGTATGTGTTGCAGGTAAGAAACGATTACGTAGGTGAGTCAACGTAATAGCGAGACGAGAACGTAACGTTGCTGGACGTACACGACCGGCTCTGACACGATCTCTGACATATCCAGTAGTATTGTACCGGTTCGCAAGAATATAAATAGTCTATCTGGAACAGCCGAAATGACGTACAACGGTATGCATCAAACACCCGACCAGGAGCATTCAAAGAGCTTGATTTCTTTCAGTTTCGGAAAGACGTGGCATCAATAAATAAAAGTGTTTTTTTTTAAAACACATTTAAATGAAAAACCAGATGTTGCGCACGTGCAAAGTAAGGAAAACGTTTTTTTTGTGCTCGGACGCATGAATACTTCGGAAATTTTGAGAAAAAAAATGCATAATGATTATCCGCAATTAAATCCTGAAACCCATGTATAACACGTTTCGGAATAAGTATTTTAACAAAAGAAATATTCAAACATATGGAGTGTAAAGTTTTCAAAGTAAAGTTGCCATACCTCCTAAAATCGAACTTAGCGTGTGTTTTGTCATCACATTTATAAACATTGTATTAAAATTTCAAAAGATTTGATTCAGGCGTTCATAGTAATGACACGGAAACCAAAGTGTGACGGACAGATGGGCAGACAGACGGACGGACCCAAATAAGTCTCCTGCTTTTCGCAAAGTGTGTGTGTGGGGGGTTTGGGGGGGGGGGCAATTAAATGTTCTTGTACTATAAATACAAGCAATGCTTACTGCTTACTTATAACCAAATATTTAAGTATTTGCACCATCCTGAGGGGGATGTTAGGACAAGTAAAGAAACTCCCATATACTTAGAAAGGGCAGAGTATTTATTTTGATAAAAAAAAAATTGAGTGTTCTTCATGCGAGTAGAAATGGTTAAAAAGCAGCAGAGTATTAGACCTGCTCATAATTTATAAATTTAAAACAAAACAAAATGTTGCCCAAAAAAAAACGTTTAATTTTATTGCATTATACAGGGCCATTTTGAGGGGTTCGTAAACCTCGTCCTTTATCATCTTGAATTAACTATGTCTCGTACAAAGCCAAGATATGAAATTATTTACAAAAGCTATTAAATTCTTCACTATCTTGAAATGTTCTCAGTCCACTTATATGCAGAGGAACACAGTGAATTACATGGTGTATAAAATTAAAAAGAATTTTAACTATTAATAATAGAATAAAAAATTAAAGAGTTGAAATTAGGTTAATTACTAAACGAGGCAGGTATAACAGTGACAAAAATTAAAATCGTACTAACTATAGTGATACAAAACTGATTAAAGAAAGAAGAGCAGTACACTTACCCAGATATCTTGAATAACAGATGACTTGTTTCCTAACTATATTGTTTGCTTCAAAAATGTAACTCAGCAAAATCATTGTCCTAAAATTCGCCACACCAAAGTGACCAAAGTTGTCTGTGGTGAAAACCAGTATATCTCACTATATAGACACTATCAGGAGGCTATAAAAGAATAACGTAATAGCATGTACGATACAGCGGATGGCGGATGGCCGTAAACTTTAAACTGGTCAAAAACTTTTAACCAAAAGGCCCATAATTTTATCAAAATGCAACTCAGAGTATGTTTATTGTCTCCGTGTGTTCCGTTGATGATGTTGAACAAACATGTGAATTTTCATTCATATCCAATTAGTGGATGCATAGATATCTTACCTGATAAAGAACTTTTACTTGAAAAAGCAACGCTGACGCCAAAACGAGTACAATAGCACCCCCCCCCCCCCCCCCCCCCCCCTATTCTACGAATAGTCGAGGTAAAAAATGAATATTAAAAAGAGGACATTTTAACAAAAATAAAAATTACCTTTAACCTAATTAACTTTTTTTAAAAAAAGATACCGGTGAAACCGATGGATGCTCTCTGAACAAGTGCTTGATTGAGTAGTAGCTGCATTGTTTGTAAAGGGAAATGGGGTGAAATTTTTTTTAGAAACATTTTTATTGGAAATTAGAGGCAAAACAATATCTTATTCTTCTTATAAGAAAAAAGAGACAGATAAGCGGGAATGTGAAATTATACATGAAATAAATACAATAGAACAATCTCTTAATGCTAGCAATATAATCAATCTCAATATTTTAAAAGAAGAACTTGTAACCTTGCACAAAAAAATAGAGGGTCATTTTATAAGATCACGGGCACAATTTATTGAAAAAGGAGAAAAACCTACAAAATATTTTTGCAACCTAGAACATCATAACTTCACAAGTAAAATTATACCCAAAATAGAAATGCCTGATGGTAGCATCATTACAAAACAAGAGGATATTTTAAAACAAGCTAAACATTTTTATGATAACATATATGCAAATAAAGATGAACAACTAATAGACATAGATTTGAACAACGAATTTTTAAATTTTAACATACCAAAGTCCATGACATTGGAAGGTTTAATTACATATGAACAAGCTTCATCTTCACTTCGTAAGGTGGTAAATAATCGTTCATAGGGTACGGATGGTTTTGGTGCTGACTTTTTTTAAAGCTTTTTGGGGTAAAATAGGGCATTTTGTTGTTAAGGCTATAAATTATGGCTATATTAATGAGGAGTTATTAGTTACACAAAAGCAGGGAAGTATTACACTAATCCCAAAAAGATAATAAACCTAAACGTTTTTTTAAAATATAGACCAATATCTCTTTTAAATTGTGTTTACAATATAACCTCTGGGGCAATAGCAAATAGAATTAAATCAGTTCTTAATTAACTTATCCATGACAATCAAACCGGCTTTATCCAAGGCAGATTTATGGGGGGAAACACTAGAACAATACATGACATTATGAAATCTGCAGAAGATAATAATATCCCATGACTTATACTTCTAGTAGATTTTGAAAAAAACGTTCGACTTCATGTCTTGGTCTTTTATCGAAAAAGTACTCACTTTTTTAACTTTGGTGACAGCTTTAAAAATATATTGAAGTTTTATACAAAAATGCAAATCTTACTGTCAATCAGGGGGGTCGCCTGTCAGATTTTTTCTATATAGGGAGAGGTTGTCGACAAGGCGATTCTTTGTCACCATATATTTTTATTCTCTGTGCAGAAATCTTGGCTATTAAAATACGTAATAACAAAATATAAAGGGTTTAACCATTAACAATAATGAATTTAAATTATCACAGTTTGCGAACGATACATCAGTTGTTTTAGACGGATCTTCGTCTTCACTCAAACATACATTGAAATAACTCTCTTTATATGCTAGTATTTCAGGATTAAATGTAAATTTTGATAAGACACATGTTGTTTGGATAGCGGCAAAAAAATATAGTTCAGACTCGATCAAAAACCAAATGGAAACTATCTTGGGGAAGTCAACAATTTAAACTGTTGGGTATAACCTTTGATGTAGATTTAAATAAATCCCAGATATAAATTACAAAGAAAAAATTACAAAAATAGCAAACTTAATTAAATTGTGGAAGCGAAGATATCTTACTCCCTTAGATAAAATAACAGTATTAAAAACCTTATCATTACCTTTCCTCAATCACCTCTTCCTTTCATTACCTAATTCAAGTGACCATACAATAAAACAAGTTAATGACCTAATTTTTTTTATTTTTTATGGCAAGGTCCAACTTAAATTAAAAATGATGTAACAATAAAGATATATTGTGATGGAGGACTAAAAATGATAAATTTAAAAGCATTTATTGCAGCATTGAAATCCACATGAATAAGGAGACTTATTGTTACAGATGGGCAATGGCAACTTTTAATAAACCATAAAATTAACATTAAAACATTTCAAATCTGGGTATAAGATATTCTGAAGCCTTAGTTAATGATATTAAAAGTCAGTTCTGGAAAAATGTTTTAAAAAATCTTATATAAGTGTTTTAACACACACTATGGCCACAGAAAACAACTCACTCCAATCAACATTACTGAAAAGTTCAGTCTATTTCAACCCAAACACAAGAATCGGTGGCAAGGATATATTTTATTAAAAATACTATAATAATGGTTTAACGATTTTATAAGAGAAGACGAAAAGTTTTACACTTGTGAGGAACTGAACACAATAAACAATATTAAAATGATTTTTTTACAATATCATAGTGTGAAGAAAGCATTGAAGTATACCTAACACAATATAATATAACTGAACTCTCATCAAAGTTGAATTAAGTAATTGTACCGTCTAACATTCAAATATTTTTAAATAGTAGAAAAGGATCAGACCATTTATGATATTCGTAACAGGAACAAAAGTTACCCAACATCAAAACTAAAATGGAATATAGAATATAACTTTAGTGAGGAAACATGGGAAAATATCTACAAATTCCCATTTCAAAAACCAATAAGCACTACATTACAATGGTTTCAGGCTAGAATAAATCATAGAATATTATCAAAAAGAGAATTTTTGCATAAAATCAAAATGAAAAATAATCCAATTTGCCTTTATTGCACACAAGAGGAAACCATACTGCACATGTTATAGTCCTGTCCCAAGACACAGTCAATTATAAATGAGTTGAAAACAAGGTTATTCTCTATAAATCCAATAGAAATTACTGAAGAAACATTCATTTTAATATAGGAAAGGGATTAACACTAGTATAATTATATTTACTGTTGGAAACAAAATTTTACATATTCTATACAAAACAACTCGAAACCCCCTTATCTATAGCAAACCTAAAAAACAGACTCGAAAGAAAACATAAAGTCCTTGAAAATGTAGCTACGAGAAACAACAATCTTATCTTGAAAAATTTAAAAAAGATTTGAATCAATACTCCGATATTCTTTCACAATAATTCCAAATTTTCAAAATATAACATAAACCTGATAATAGATCTATATAACATAAAACTAAAATCCCTGTCACTTACACAAGTCATGTTAATATAGATGAATGTACTCAAAAAATGAAACGATGAACTATTACTATGGTCTCGACTGATGGAGACAGCATAATTAAGGATTTTTTTCTCTTTTTTTTTTTAAAAAAAAATTGTTTACTGGAAGCAATTAGAAAATATCAATTTCCACTAAACTTAGTAAAATCCCATGTTTATACACTTATCTAAGTATGTTATACTGAATATGAGTGAGAATGAGTGAAAGAGAGACTAGAAAAGCTTAAATATAGGCAAACATTGTACAGTGTGCGATGGGATGACCCCAACCTATAACACACTTATTGACGGGAAAAAACAGCATTTAAAAAAAAAGAAAAAAAAAAGAAAAGAGAATTTGGTAACAGACTTAATTAAAGGGCCATAACTCTGTGAAAAATCATTGAACCGGAACACAAAGACAATATGCGCATCTGCACTTGGTAATGATGCATCCTAGCAAGTTTCATAAAATTCCAACCAGAGGTTGTAGAGAAATAGCCCCGACAAGAACTTTGGGACGGACGCACGCACGGACGGGCGAAGCAGCGACTATATGCTTCCCCCTTTGTGGGAGCATAAAAAGAAGTGAAAAATACAACCTGAGCTCTTCAACTTAAAATAGTTGTAAAACATCTAAGCTGTAGACGATGGACTTGTACTACAAAACGTTAACCTCTTAAAAAGCTGTAACAAAACTGTAAGTGTAAAATAGCAATAATTCTGCCAAAATGCAATCAAGAGTTATGGTTTTACCTCTAAAAGTTTCCTTGATGATTCTAAAGACACACGCGAAGTTTCATTCATATCCAATTATAAGTTGATGAAATAAGCACTAAAACTTTAACCTGCTAAAAAACTCTAGCCTAAAAGGGCAATAAATCTGTCAACGGGCAATGAAGAGTTTTGTTCTTGTCTCTATGAGTATTCTAGATGACGTTGAATGCACATGTGATGTTTCATTCATATTTAATGATAGAATGATCAGATATGAACCTGCTCAAATTTTGTAAGTGCAAAAGGGTCAAAATCTGTCAAAATGCAACCCAGAGTAATGATTCTTGTCTGTGTACGTTGCATTGATGATGCCGAATACACATGTGAAGTTTCATTCATATCCAACAAGTGGTTCCATAGATATGTTACCTGATAAAAAAACTTTAACCTGAAAAATCAAGTCCAAAAGAGCCATAACTTGACAAAATGCAACCCAGAGTTATGGTTCTTGTCCCTGTGCATTCCACAGATAATGTTGAAGACATATGTGAAGTTTCAATGATATGCAACGAGTAGTTGGATAATTATGTTACCTGATAAAAACTTTAACCTGAAAAACCAACTCCGTCTCCGGGGAGAGTACAATAGCACCCTATTTTACGAATAGTCGAGCTAAAAATAAATTTAAATGCAATGAATTTAAATCTAAAACATGTGTATCATTGTCAAAGGTAATGTGTTTACTCGTGTGCAATGTAATGTATGGGATGCCATTTTACTATTAAACCATAATATACTGAGTTCCAAAAGTTTTGCACCTTCTTTTTGAAATGACAATTTTTCGAATACGGTTTAAGGTCGATGAAAGATAAACGTATGCATACTCAGAGTAACATTTAATTCATCGAACTTCGTAACAGATCAAAAGTACGTATTTTGTCAATGTCAGGAATGACCACCATTGGCAACTATGCAGATAAGGCACCGTGATCGCATTGATGGTACCACTGTCCTTATATCCTTTTGTGGTATGAGATTCCATCCAGGCCCCACACAGCGCGTGTAACACAGCAGTTCTTGTACACCAATGTTATCAATGTCTTCCCATAGCCAGCAATGTCACCAGACCTGGCTCCCATTGACCACTAGTGTGGCATGGTGGATCAGAGGTTTCGACGTCTACCGGTTAAACTCCAGACTTAAGCGCAACTGGAAGCGGCACTTCTCCAAGAATGAAATCTCATTCCACAAAGGGATATAAAGACATTGGTGCGATCAATGCTACCACGGTGCCTTAACTGTATAGCCACCAATGGAGGTCATACCTAATATTGACAAAAACTGTACTTTTGATCTGAGTTTATGTGTTTAAACGGATTTTCTATGTCATAAAATTTAATGTGTGTTATGAAATTCAATGAATTGCTCTAAGCATACATATTTTTATTGTTCATCAACCTTTAACATTTTTTTGAAAAATTGCCATTTCAAATAGAGGTGCAAAACTTTTGGAACTCAGTATAAGTGATATCACTTATTCGAACAGGTGATATCACTTATTCGAACAAGAGATATCACTTACTCATATTATATGATAAAATATGATAAAAATGATTCAGCAGATTTTTGATAGAAATAGATTAGGCAACAAAACAAATTGTTTGATAAAATGAATAAAGAATAAACCAATATTAGGACGCAAACATAAGAAACTATGCACTTTTATAGTTGCAATATTTTTTATAACTACTCGCTTCGAGAAAATGAGAGTTCATGGTAGTGTGATTGTTGCGTCAGGCGAGAGCGTCAGTGGCGTTGTACGGCAGTTCGACTGTCGCCGCAACACAATTATCAACCTGCGGCAGCGTTTTGACCAATCTGGAATCGTCAGAGATGGCGTACGTTCAGGCAGACTAAAGGTAACGACTGCACGTCCAGACCGGTACATCTACATGTACATAACAGGTTTAAATCCACAACAAGTACCGCGAATTCTTACCATGTGTGCGCGAACGCAAACCCAATAAGGGACAGAAGGCCCTGCGTAGGCCAGATTGTTAATCCAACTGTCAAAATAATGTCGTTGTTTTATAGCATAAATGTCTGTATATAGCAATTTTTTTAAGAACGAGTAATAAACTCTTTTTTTTTTTGCTATAATTAAATAATATTAAACCAGATATAAGTTATATAAGATAATTCATCATAAAAAGATGAACGATACAATTATAATCAATGATTGAAATATATTATTCAAATATCATGAACCATTTTAAAACAGGTGTTTATCTAAATATAAGAGTCAGAGTGTTACGGGTTTAACGAAGAATGTTTACTGCTTCGTAAAAGAGCAATACCATATTTAGCTAGTTTCTTTCAACGGAAGTTGCGAGAAACGTGAAACCTCGGAGGAGCTTAATTGCGTTGGTGGAGAGTGCACTGCGACAAAGATTCTCTCTAGCGATAGGCTATCAGAAGGCTTGTGTCTGAAACTCATAGGAATATTTATTGTGCAGGAACTGGGGAGTGTTTCATGCATAATAGTTTAGTCTGATGCTGTAGTTTGAAACCGTTCTCAAACATAACAGGTTAGTTTCGTGCTGGAACTAGATTTTTTTTTTATCTTAGTTCGAAGGCATAGGTTTAGAACAGTTTCCAAACGTATAAGTGTATATTTATACTGGAACTGAGCATCGTTCCAAGCATACAGTTTTGTTATTAGTTTGAAACCGTTCTCAAACAATAACTTTATTTACGAGCTGAAACTTGTATTTTTTTTCATGCTCTTTCGTTTAGTTTGAAGATTAAGGTTTGAAACAGTCTTCAAACATATCTAGGTGTACTTCTATGCTGGATGAACAGTGTTCCAGACATAGTTTTGGTTTGAGTTTGAAACAAATCTCAAGCGTATGCTGTCCAGACACGTTGTCTGAACAGCCGGTCTCAATATTAAAATAGTGTTGAACAGCAGTTGGTTCAACTCTACAAGGTTTGAAACATTATACTGTATATAGTTAATTGGTATGACCAATTGTCTTTATGATTTCTAAATATTAGAATCATTTTATTATTCCTTTCGTTTGAAGTAAACTAATCATAAGGCAAGAAGCCTGAGGAAAATCTATATATTATATAGTTTAGCAAGCTATTATAATTTATTCTTGTTTTGTATAATTTTATAAAATTGAACAGAAAAAAAGGTACTCACATCTTGAATCATTCAATTCCGTTTGAAATTTAACCATTTTAACGGGAATTTTTTTTATTTCATCATATTGAATATGATAGGGAGTCAAACTGAAAATCACAAACATGTAAATATCGAGTATGTTTCCCATTACGAGCAATTGCAGCTGTACATCGTCGTCTCATGTTGTTAATAAGCTTCTTAACAACCTGTAAAGAAGTTCTGCGCCATTCTTCGTTCAACGTTTGCTCAAGATCACGTACGTTGTTGACGTCATTATCTAATCTTATGTCCAATGTGGTCCCACATGTGTTCAATGGGCGAAAGATCTGGAAATTGTGATGGCCAAGGGAGAACGTCAACATTTTTACGCCGGAGTAACATCCTGTGTATGTATTACGGGGTGTAAAATCGGGGCACTCCGCTCTATTGTTGGACCTGAGGATAGAGATGACATATAATAAACTCCAAGTTTATATTTATATATCTTAAACTTTATTTACTCCTTGCACAGACAGATGTTAAAAACAGACTGCCGTACAAGGGAAACTTTGGAGTTTTGTACTCTATTCTCGGCGTGATGTATTAACCAATCAAAATCGAAAAACCAGGTGGCCCCGGAATAAGAATATTTTAGAGGTTTAACAAACTTGGTGCGCATGGGTTTTACGCAGACTAAGTCGGAAGGATTTGAGCCAAGCGTGTCTTTTTCCAAAAATTAAGTGAATAAAGAAACTTGCGAACCTTTAACCAGCTTAAAAAGATAGGATGATAAAGATCCCTTTATCTTTATGACTTGTCACTAAGTATATTCAATGCTTAACAATCAATTAAGCTAGTTGTCACAGGAATCGCTTAGACATTTCAAAGTCTGAGAAGATAATATCTTACTAATACAATAAAAAAATAAATATTTATTTTATTTTATTAAATTTTATTAACTTCCATATTTCTTTAATTTTAGAAAAAATAAAAAAATTATTTAGGTTTTATTTAGAAAAATTGAAGAAATTTGAATAAAAAGTATTACCCCAAAATGGCCTAAAATGTACTCTATAATATATAACAGTGTGCAAACGGGCGTTATCCTGTTGGAAAAACTGCGCCAACGTAAAGACGTGCATTTCTGACATGGACAGCCAACCTGCGACTCGGCATAAATCTGTTACGTCTTAACGTCACAACAATATCGCGGTCTTCTAACAGCGTTGTGTTTCATGGTCTGTCTGAACATGGCCTATCTTTGACGTCTCCTGTCAACTGATATCGAGTCTTTAGACAACTAATGGTTGATTCACTAAATTAAATTGTCTTGCGACTCCTCTTGCAGTCATGCCAACATTCAATATTCCAATGGCCATTTGACGTCGATCCGTTATTCCTGGACCACGTCCCATTGAATAATTTGTAAATATTACACCGGTTAATTTGGGTGTGGTACAAGAATAACAATAACGTGTTTGTCTTCGGGTTTTATACCAATCAGATTTCGTGCTGCACGTTGTTTATCAATAAATAGACATAATAACTTATCAAAATCACCGAAGCATAACATTTATCGGAACTCTATTCTGTAGGTCACGATGAACTTATAAATACATTACATGTATATATATCGCCTTATATGTAAACATAACGGTACCCTGAAAAACTGGCTAAACTTATTTCTTTCAGTATATTTATTTGAGTAAGTGATGTGACCTATACGAATAAGTGATATCACTTATTAAGGTTAAATAGTAAAACAGAACCCCATAGTGATGAGCCAAATAGAGACCGTTTCCTAAAAGAATATGTCTGGGAGGAACCAAATAAATATTAAAATTTAATACATACAGGGAATGAAATTAAATCGGCAGAATTTGAATAACTACCGTAGTTAAAAGTTCTGGTTAAAAGATTTGGGTGCAAATGCCATCAAGTCCATATCTCACCAACCACTCAGTATATTTGATTCTAACTCCACACAATACTTACCAGTAATCAAACCTACTACAATAACTAAGTAATCTCAATGTATTCACTCGAAACTAACGTAAGGCTTATTTGTAATCATACCTCTTGCCAGATTTTTTTGGCAAATTTATGAGGTCCTTGTTTGACTAAGAAATTCTGAATAATGTCCGTTTCCCAGCAGCCATTGCATGTATTTGATTGAAATTTCATATAACCTACTCAATTTAGTAAGTGAGACAACTCCTGTTTATTTGGACTGGTCATCAATATGAATTATGAAGCCCCATGATAGCCCAGTAAAATCCATTTCTTTTAAATACATAATTTTCAGTAAAGTTTGGTTATATTTGTATTAAATAGACTTTATTCTTTTAAAATAAATTAATAATTATTTATTTTATTATGTATATTTCATGGGTTTTTTTATTCGTAGAAGAACTCTAAAGCCAATTAAAATTAAGGAAAATGCTCATTTCCCCACAATTTTGTTCTACTTTTTGCATTTAAATATTTTTTTTATCATGAAGACATTCTTGCCATACAAAGATATTTATTCTGGTCATTGTCTCGTTTACTTCGAGTAATATGTGTAAATATATATTCTATTGTGGCAAGAGTGCCTTCACTGTTGAAACCATGATATATTTACATAAAATGGCTTATAATGTAGGAAAATTGCACACTTTTGCTGTACATGTACGCTTTAATGATACTGTATTAAGCAAAAAATGTAAAATTGAAAATCAAAATATATATGTTTTAAAAGAATAAAGCATAATTAAAATAAAAAAAACATTAAATTATGTAAAAAATTCAGATTTAAGTTTACTGCATTAAATAGGGCCATTTGGGCTGGTGGGATGTTGTTTGAGGGAGGGGGGGGGGGGATTCATGAACCTTGTTCTTTGTACTTTTGTGACAAATGATTAAAAAAGTCGAGCACCCTGTCATATATCTTATGGATTGCTCCTGTTAATCTTTTTGTTGCTCTGTATATTATGATAAATCTGGATCATAGTTTGCATTCAGTTTTAAATTGCCATTACTTATTTTTGAATTATTTCAGGCCAAATATTTGAAACATAAAAGCAAGTCAACAACAGCCTGGATGAGTGAAGTGAACAGCGTTTAACATGAAATTATATCTTTATTATAAATTCATTAATAACATGTTCAAAACAATTTGTAGCATAAATACTGAATAAAATGCAAAAGGGTCAAGCTACAAGTCATAACAGATTAGTAACAGCCCTCTCAAATGCGTAAAAAAAAACATATACAAATTAAAGCTACTTTTTTTGGCAATACATATATACCTTCGAACAAGCATATCACTCTCTTCCATATGCACGCACAAACAATCTTGAATAAATTATTTAGAAAACAAGACAGTGGAGTATTACAAGCAATGTGTAAGTCCCCTACTGGTTTACAGGTAGGATTTTGTTAAAAGTACACATAGTGTTTTGGAGAACTGGTTTTTGTAAATGGTAACATAATATTTGCAGTGTCATGAGAAAAATGTGGTTGGTATGGCAACAAAATTGGTTAAATTGACTGTAGGTCCGTCCAGGAAATCTGGATGCTATGATAACTCCAAAAGTATGTAAGCTAAATTTGGCATGTGAACAGACAGAAAAATAATTAAATGATGTACATGAAGTTCTTATTGCTCTCTATCCACATGCAAAGTTTCACAGAATCTGATGTAAGTTAGATAATAAGGATCCATGCTGTGTCTGAAATTATACCAATTTTGTTGCCATAGCAACCACAATTTTTCATCTGCTGCAAAAATAATTAAAGGATCTACATGATGTCCTTTTCTTTCTCTAACCACATGCAAAGTTTTACAAAAGTAGCTTGGCTAGTTTTTGTGATACCACAGGATCCAGGTTGTATCTCTAATTTTACTCATTTTGTTGCCAAAGCAATCCCAATTTTTGTCCGACTGAAAAAATTAAACGACCTGCATTATCTCCTTATTGCAGTCTATCCACATGCAAAGTTTCACAAACCTAGCTTGGATATTTTTATACTTATCTTTCAGGACGGATGACGGACAGATACCAGACAGAGGGTAAAACCTATAGTCCCATCCGGTGAAACCGGTTGGAGACTAAAAAAATAAATCTTCTGTGCTTGTGTATAAGGCACATTTTTTTTTCGAAGACCAAAGTTCGAAAAAATATGAAAAAAGATTTTGAAGAAAAATCAAAAGCCTGAATGGCCCAAGGGAAACTTACTTAAAAAAAAATTATCAAAACAAATTCATTAATATTAAGATTTGGGAAATTGAAAAACTTGTTCAAAATTGTACATATGTCATATGAACAGAACAAAAACGGATGGACAATGGATAACAGTCACAATACATCATGACAAAAGCCTCTTCGGAACACAACAATACTTCTACTTATAGAGTATATTGGCTATGGTATGACAACATTCTAGGTAAAGCTTTAGTTAATGGAGTAAGATAAAGGAGAACTGGCACTGACCTGCTTGTACGAGTACCAGTTCTCCAGTAATTTGAAATAATAAGGTACTGGTTCAATTGAGTTACAATGTACAGTTTAGTTACTTATTTATTTTACTTCGATTGTGAAACAAGTTCTTACAACTTAGGCAAATCATGCTTGAAGACTTCCTTGTTAGAACCAGTACTAAGCATATACGGAAAGTGTCTTGCTCAAGGACAACACACATAGCTGTGGCGGAGGATCAAACCCACGACCCTCCGATCATGGGTCTGGTGCTCTACCACTGACCATGCGCTCCACACAATACAGTGTTATCATCAAAGCAGCTGTCAAACTAAAGCAATACAGTCACGTCACTTTGACTACTTAATACTATTTAGATAGGAAATATAAAACATGCTGCATAAACAATATCATTTTAATATTCAGCATAAAATATTAGCCAACTATGACCATACCAAAACAAATTGACTAGAATGGAAAAAAATAGCAATAAAACTTGTTACTAACCATGGAAATAAATCAATGTGTTATCATTCATGTCACGATCTTTTTTTTTATAATTTCTTATCAAAATTTGATATACAGATTTACCCATGAACTCGTTTACTACTGGTATTATATTTTTCCACACCAACTCCGTGTTTTGAGATATTATTATAATTATTTCCAAAAAAATCAATTTGTTGTTCATTGCATCACATATAATTCGCGATACCATTTTAAAAATAACACCGACTGGTCTATAACTTTTTAACAAACTCTATTAAGCACAAAATTAAAATTAAATATCCAGCCTTCATTGCTATTGATACATTTCGGGTTGAATACTGTACTTTTCGGTAATTAATTATGGTCAAGTAAAACAAGGAAATCGCAGCTTGTTTGTCTCCAGTGTGCCTATAAATCAAAAACAGACATAGAGTTTATTTGAGAGTATTTATATGCTAGATTTTCAAAATAAGGGTGTTCTTGATCATATTTCTTTGCATATTTAAGCAAATAGACTGCTGCTTATTAAATCACTGTTTATAAATGAAAAGTAAATGTGCAGTGATATAGACATCAATAGAAATTATGTACTTACAGTGACGTATCTTTGAAAATTTTACTCTCTGTTTGATAAACAAACTACAATAAAATAACATTTGAATCTGTTATTGTATAATACTGCTAAGGCAAATGTGTTTTGAAACTTATGATACTACTTTATCGGTCAAAATCACTATCAATTGTATAACAAAGATTATAGAACAAAATTGTATCTCCCACGATATTTAAAGAAGGCATTGCTACGCTCACCTCCCAAAATGATAAGAGCCTGGGGCATGGCCATATTTCATACCATGGTCCAGCCTTCCACACAGGTTAGCTAAAGAATGCGGTTTGCATCATACTGGGATATTTTCAACTCATCATTGCATCATGCAAGTATATCGTTTCCAGATAAAATACGAACTAATTCATTCAAATCAATGCTTTAAATCTTCAACAGCACCTTAGTGTGAGCAACGGTAGATGAGTGACCCATAGACAAAGATTAATATGACAATAACATCAGGTGATCAACATAGACAACAATTTAAAAAGCACTCATCATGTACATGTTGTTTACAGTTTTTCTAATTTATCTTTCAATGCATTTACATTTAATTTACTTAGAAACGGAAGTCCATATGAGCCAATGTACAAAATTCCATTATGATCTTCTACCTCACTAAGGTTGGGAACTTTTTCACCTGTAGGGTCATGTAAAGTCATGGTTATCTGCCCTTTTTCATTAAGGTGAATCAGCATACCGTACATCGGAAGTATCTTTACTATGCTATCCTGGGAGAGTAACTGGAATGGAAAAGAAATATATTTATAACTACAAGTGTGTCTGCCAACACAAATGCCCCAGCTATTGATTCGAAACCATTTTTTTTTAAAAAGACAACGGACCATTGCATAACCCCTTCTGGCCTTTAGTGCTAAAACTGGGTGTAAATTAATCAAGGCATCTTCCTAAATGGTCAGAAGTAAGAAATTTAAGGCAAATTGGCAACAAAGGACCATACCAACATCTTTACAAACAACAGGACCAAATAATATTACCTTTGTAATCAGAGTCCTCAGCCAGGGCCTTTTACTGGTAAAGTCAATCATTGAAAATGCAGGTTTACGGACACCTGATAATCCTACCCAGTAACCCCCAAAACTACTTGTACGGATATTGTCTGGCAGACCTGGTAGATTATCATTAAAAACTTGTAGCTTTCCCTTGTTTGGACCTTTAATATTGTATCTGAAACAAACAAATAATTTCAAACAATATGAATAATCTTTTTAATTTCAAAGGGAGTTTAATAATATATGGAAATTAAAAACACTCTTTTCCAATGTTTCGGCAAATTGCCCTTGTCAACAAAATTGCATTACAGAGTTACCGTACATTAAAGATACAACTGATTTCGTAATCCACAATCCAGATATACTGTCATTGAATGTACGGCGGAGCACCCCTCCACCCAGCCCTTTTAAATAATATTACCATTTTTTTGTAAAAATGTTTCATCTGCAGAAACACACAAGTGGGCAGTCGCGTGGTCAGCTGTCACTACTTACAATTCAATACACATCAAAGCAGTTTTGTTCAAATCACATGTATAAGTTCCGTGTTACTTACTTGGGAAGCGTGTGTCTCTGGGTTATACGTTACTTGTTACTTACTTGGGAAGGGTGTATCTCTGGGTTATTATTATAAGTTACTTGTTACTTACTTGGGAAGGGTGTATCTCTGGGTTATTATTATAAGTTACTTGTTACTTACTTGGGAAGGGTGTATCTCTGGGTTACAAGTTACTTGTCACTTGCTTGGGAAGGGTGTGTCTCTGGGTAATAAGTTACTTGTTACTTACTTCAGAAGGGTGTGCCTCTGGGTTACAAGTTACTTGTTACTGACTTGGGAAGGGTGAATCTCTGGGTTACAAGTTACTTGCAACTTGCTTGGGAAAGGTGTGTCTCTGGGTTACAAGTTACTTGTACAGACCATAATCCGTTCAAGTACACCAAACGGACGCAAATGAAATGAATATCAAACGCGTTTTAAACAATATACAAGCGGACTAAAAATGCGAACGAAATGATAAACGAAATGATAAACGAAACTATAAACAAAATGATTAACGAAACGATACATGGACGCAACAGGGCGAACGATCCACAAATGATACAAAATGATAATGCAAATGTTAAACGCATCAAATATTAAAGATTCGGATATCCTCTAATATTATCGTAGTTATATTGACAATGAAATAAATTATTAAAAGAAATGATTGCTCTCTTTGTCATTTAAAATCTTTAAATTGCTATACCTGTAACTTTAATTTAATTTCTTTGTTATAAGTTTTAATCCCGAATTATCCATGAAAAACATTGCCTCGGGCATTGTTTCTTTACTTGTAAAAGTGTGATAAAACAATCAGGTGACCATGACCTGCTTACACAACTAACCCAATTAACTGATTTAATTATCTGGACACCGATTTATGTTGCTGTTCTGTTATATGATTGCCAATCAGGAAAAGTTTTCACTCTATTTTAGTAAATCTGTTTGTTACACCATAACCTTTCCACTTAGGGCTTTTCCAGAATTGTATATAAAAATAGTTCATATATATATATAACAAACACACGTAAAGGGTTGGTGTTTGTTTGTAACTAGGTGTCTTCCAAAATGTTTGTTTTCAATATAGGCATTTGTTAAAAAAAGATTACCATTAAGCTGATAGAGTTATTAATAACTACACATACCTAAATTTGTGTACAGAATGAACACGCTGTCCCTTTCACTATCACCTTGTGCCAATGTCCGATGACGTCACCAGCGAAACAAACATTTTATTCACAAAGTGGGTATCTTGGAAATTTTTGATGGAAGGATATCAGAGGAATTCTATCGGTGTAATGTACATAAAAGTCCTTGAAAGTGTCAGACATGTTAATGTTATTTATTTTCAAAAAATTAAACATCTGTCAGATTTCGTAGGAAATATATATAATTAATGGATTAAAGTGAAGTCAACGATAATAAACTGGTATGTAAATTTATTTTAATTTCAAATGCTTTATATATTTTTTGTTTATGCTGAGTATGCATCAATGCACTTTTGAATGGGTGCGGGAAGGTGGGGGGGGGGGGTATTTCCCATTACACAGCTTGTTGATGAAAGAAATATCCTAATTTGACCCCATTTCGCACACCTAATAACAAACAATTGGGTTATGGATCAAATGTTATTCTATGTTTTTTTATAAGATTTGTAAGAAATATCTGAACAGACAATTTATAAAACTTCAAGAAGAAAAAAGGTCTTAAGACGCAAGTACATGTACCAGCGATTTAAGAAGCCATGCCACAAGACATAAAACTTTTACCCTTAAAGGCATCTTTTTTATGAAAACATCCCTGCCTCCCCCACGCATTTACCGTAGTGAAATAGAACGCGACGTTAAATGACGCAAGAAACTGTCAGAGTGACAACATCGCACATTGGCACAAGGTCAAAAATAAATTGTGTCAGAGTTATAAAGCGTGTGCATTAGCTACATAAATTAAGGCATGTGTATTTGTAAATATATTTATCTTTGCGGATTATATAAATTGTTTTGTTTAATGAATTGTTATAATTGTTTTACATGACAATCTATCGAAATTCATAACTGGAATTATAATTGGAGATACCTGTAAATAATGCATTATTCCTGTAAATAAAATAAATACTTGCTGAGGCGTCTTTACTCTGTTTCTTGCATAATAGCAGATTATATTAAAAACATGGACTGGTTCACATTTATTTAGTTCTTATTATTTATTCTACTGCGGTGTTTCAATTGGACAACCAGAGATGATGCGATTGGTGAACATGCCGTGTAAACGTTAAATGGTAAAAGATACACGGTAAACGATACACGCTAAACAATTCGAACGCAAACGCAGACTACAAAGCGTTAAGTATCGTTTGGAACTGCATTTTCTTATTTTCTCTAACGTTTATCATGCAAACCATTAATGAAACTAAAATGCATTTCAAACGCAAAACAAACGCGTTTGACACGCAAAACGAACACATTTGAAATGCATTTTTGGTGTACTTGAACAGATTACGGTCTGTAACTTGCTTGGGAAGGGTGTTCCTCTGGATTATAAGCTACTTATTACTTACTTGTATACAGATGCCTTAGTTGTAGAAACAATAAGCAGATAGGTTTTATCCCTGGATAACTGTACACCATTGGCAAACGGTATCCCTGTCACCAGTTCATCTGTTGTATTACTGGATGGATGGTAAGCCAGCAATCTAGTATAAATATAAATCTGTAGAAATGATATATATATATATATATTGCATACTTAAAATTATTGGCTTATGAATTAGGAAGCCATAGTCTAGTAAAACACCAATTAATAACTAAAGTTACACATAAAAGAGCATGTGGCTCAATGGTAGAGCATCAAACCCAATTTCCAAGGGTTGTGGGTTCAATCTTCAAACATGGCTATTTGTGGTGTCCATTAGCAAGACAAAAGGGACATGTCATGGACTCTAAATATTGGAAATTACTTCAAAGTGTATAGATGACTATCAAGAGTTGCAGATTTAAGTTACAGACTAGACAAACAATTTCATTGTTTTCACCTTAAAGTGTGACCTTGACATCTGATGCCTATGTTTTGCAGATGATACATTGTCATGACATGTTGATTGCTTGTGCCAATTTATTTTAAAATCCCTCCACGTAAGACAAAGTAACATATCAGACATGAACTCAAACAGACTGAAAGGGTTACCATGACCTTTGTGTAATCGTTCTGGATCTTGCACGTGGCATGTCATGTTGATCAATGTGGCCATGTGGTTTTGAAATCCATCGATGTATGACAAAGTTACAGACAGAACATGAAATCTCGCATGAACAGACAAACAAACAGACACTGCGATTTTTATATGCTTCCCCATAAGAGGACTAACAAGAAATGTCACTGTTAAGTGTCACATGCCCCCCCAACATGTCATGATGTTATGTTGATAATTTGTAGCAAGTATCATTAAAATTCATCTATGTATGACAAAGTTACAGGCCAGAAACGAAATCTCACAAACTCAAAGTGTTGTCAAACAAACTGAAATTGTGACCTTGACCTTTGAGGTATGGGTGTGGGTCTTACTCGCGACACGTCTTCATGTTCTGTTGATCATTTGTTGCAAGTATCAACAAAATCCATCTATGCATGACAAAGTTACAGGCCGGAAACGAAATACCGGACGGAAGGATGGGCGTTCTGGTGGAACTGATGTTGTGGGGTGTGGTTTTTATATGTTATTAAAACATCTTTTTTTCATAAAACAAAACAAAACCTATTTTCTTTCTAACCCTAATGTCACAAACCTTGAGATCCAACTCTAATGACACTAAAAAAGAATTTTGCACCCCACAAATACCAAAAAAAAAATTAAATGCCATTCTGTACTGGCAACACAACCAACAACTGTCGCTCCAGAAGAACGGACGGACAGACGGACGGACGAACGCTGCGATTACTATATGCCACCCAAAAATTTGGGGGGGGGGGCATAAAAATGAGGATATTACAGCAACCGGAAGTCAGAAACATGAAGTCAATACCAGAGAATGACAACAAGTTGTCGAAAATAAAACTTTTACAAATAAATGTTTTACTTACAAAACATGATCTTGCTAAAAATAAAAGGTGACAAAAAACAAACTGACATCAATCCCAGGGCAAGTACAATAGCTTCCCTTTTCTTCAAAATCAACTTAAAAATGTTTGCCTTTAATTACCTGCCAGATGTCTCGCCTTCCAAAGCCAAATAACGGTTATGTCTTCTATCCCATTTTGTGCTGGAGTCAGTCATATATATGGTACCATCTGGTGCAATGTCAAGGTCATTAAGAAACCTGGGTTGCTTTCCATTCACAAGTACATTTGATGGCCACATCAAAGTTGAATCACCTGTGATTATATTATTATAAACATGTGACGTATATCATTGTTAATAAATACACCTACAATTATAGTTTTTTGTTGATTTAAACTGGTATTTACATTTCCAAATAACAGTAAGACAACATCAAAGTCTCACTACATTTATCAAACACAATAAGTATTTATGCATTTTGGCCCATTCCATATTGGATGTATAAATATTTTGTTTATATTAACATTAATGAACTTCTTCATTTTTTTTACATTATTGACCTTTTACCATTCTGTTCATCTTGAGGATGCAGCACATGGTTTACCTGTGTATCAGAGCTCAGTGATGGATATATCAGAAACAAGACACGGTGGTTTACCTGTGTATCAGAGCTCAGTGATGGATATATCAGAAACAAGACACGGTGATTTACCTGTGTATCAGAGCTCAGTGATGGATATCTCAGAAACAAGACACGGTATTTTAACTGTGTATCAGAGCTCAGTGATGGATATATCAGAAACAAGACACAATGGTTTACCTGTGTATCGGAGCTCAGTGATGGATATATCAGAAACAAGACACGGTGGTTTACCTGTGTATCGGAGCTCAGTGATGGATATATCAGAAACAAGACACGGTGGTTTACCTGTGTATCTGAGCTCAGTGATGGATATATCAGAAACAAGACACGGTGGTTTACCTGTGTATCGGAGCTCAGTGATGGATATATCAGAAACAAGACACGGTGATTTACCTGTGTATCAGAGCTCAGTGATGGATATCTCAGAAACAAGACACGGTGGTTTACCTGTGTATCAGAGCTCAATGATGGATATATCAGAAACAAGACACAGTGGTTTACCTGTGTATCAGAGCTCAGTGATGGATATATCAGAAACAAGACACGGTGGTTTACCTGTGTATCGGAGCTCAGTGATGGATATATCAGAAACAAGACACGGTGGTTTACCTGTGTATCGGAGCTCAGTGATGGATATATCAGAAACAAGACACAGTGGTTTACCTGTGTATCAGAGCTCAGTGACGGATATATCAGAAACAAGACACGGTGGTTTACCTGTGTATCAGTGCTCAGTGACGGATATATCAGAAACAAGACACAGTGGTTTCACCTGTGTATCAGAGCTCAGTGATTGATATATCAAAAACAAGATATGGTGATTTACCTGTGTATCGGAGCTCAGTGATGGATATATCAGAAACATGACGTGGTGATTTACCTGTGTACTGGAGCTCAGTGATGGATGTGTACCGGAGCTCAGTGATGGATATCTCAGAAACAAGACATGGTGATTTACCTGTATTTCTGAGCTCAGTGATTATATATATCTCATAAACAAGACATGGTGATTTACCTGTGTATCAGAGCTCAGTGATTATATATATCAGAAACAAGACATGGTGATTTACGTGTGTATCTAAGCTCAGTGATGGATATGTATCACAGCTCAGTGATGGATATATCCGAAACAAGACATGGTGATTTACCTGTGTATCGGAGCTCAGTGATCATACATGTATATATCAGAAACAAGACATGGTGGTTCACCTGTGTACTGGAGCTCAGTGATGGACATCTCAGAAACAAGACATGATGGTTTACCTGTGTAACAGCACTCAGTGATGAATGTGTACCGGAGCTCAGTGATGAACATCTCAGAAACAAGACATGGTGATTTACCTGTATATCGGAGCTCAGTGATGTTATATCAGAAACAAGACATGATGGTTTACCTGTGTAATGGCACTCTGTGATAGATGTGTATCAATGCTCAGTGATGAATATATCAGAAACAAGACACGGTGATTTACCTGTGTACCGGAGCTCAGTGATGGATATCTCAGAAACAAGACATGGTGATTTACCTGTGTATCAGAACTCAGTGATGGACATCTCAGAAACAAGACATGATGGTTAACCTGTGTATTGGAGCTCAGTGGTGGATGTGTATCGGAGCTCAGTGATGGTTATATCAGAAACAAGACAGGATGGTTAACCTGTGTATTGGAGCTCAGTGGTGGATGTGTATCGGAGCTCAGTGATGGTTATATCAGAAACAAGACAGGATGGTTAACCTTTGTATTGGAGTTCAGTGGTGGATGTGAATCACAGCTCAGTAATGGTTATATCAGAAACAAGACAGGATGGTTAACCTGTGTATTAGAGCTCAGTGGTGGATGTGTATCGGAACTCAGTGATGGTTATATCAGAAACAAGACAGGATGGTTAACCTGTGTATTGGAGCTCAGTGGTGGATATGTATTGGAGCTCAGTGGTGGATTTATCAGAAACAAGACACGGCAGTTTACCTGTGTATCAGAGCTCAGTGATGGATATATCAGAAACAAGACATAGTGATTTACCTGTGTATCGGAGCTCAGTGATGGTAATATCAGAAACAAGACATGGTGATTTACCTGTGTATTGGAGCTCAGTGATGGTAATATCAGAAACAAGACATGGTTTTTTACCTGTGTATTGGAGCTCAGTGATGGTAATATCAGAAACAAGACATGGTGATTTACCTGTGTATCGGAGCTCAGTGATGGATATATCAGAAACAAGACATGGTGATTTACCTGTGTATCGGAGCTCAGTGATGGATATATCAGAAACAAGACATGGTGATTTACCTGTGTATCGGAGCTCAGTGATGGATATATCAGAAACAAGACGTGGTGATTTACCTGTGTATCGGAGCTCAGTGATGGATATATCAGAAACAAGACGTGGTGATTTACCTGTGTATCAGAGCTCAGTGATGGATATATCAGAAACAAGATGTTGTGATTTACCTATGTATCAGAGCTTAGTGATGGATATATCAGAAACATGACGTGGTGATTTAATGTGTTTCGGAGCTCAGTGATGGATATATCAGAAACAAGATGTGGTGATTTACCTGTGTATCAGAGCTCAGTGATGGATATATCAGAAACATGAAGTGGTGATTTACCTGTGTATCGGAGCTCAGTGATGGATATATCAGAAACAAGACACAGTGATTTACCTGTGTATCGGAGCTCAGTGATGGATATATCAGAAACATGACACAGTGGTTTACCTGTGTATCGGAGCTCAGTGATGGATATATCAGAAACAAGATGTGGTGATTTACCAGTGTATCAGAGCTCAGTGATGGATATCTCAGAAACAAGATGTGGTGATTTACCTGTGTATCAGAGCTCAGTGATGAATATATCAGAAACAAGACATGGTGGTTTACCTGTGTATCGGAGCTCAGTGATGGATATATCAGAAACAAGACACAGTGATTTACCAGTGTATCGGAGCTCAGTGATGGATATATCAGAAACAAGACCTGGTGATTAACCTGTGTATCGGAGCTCAGTGATGGATATATCAGAAACAAGACACGGTGGTTTACCTGTGTTTCGGAGCTCAGTGATGGATATATCAGAAACAAGACACGGTGGTTTACCTGTGTATCGGAGCTCAGTGATGGATATCTCAGAAACAAGATGTGGTGATTCACCTGTGTATCGGAGCTTAGTGATGGATATATCAGAAACATGACGTGGTGATTTACCTGTGTATCGGAGCTCAGTGATGGATATCTCAGAAACAAGACACGGTGGTTTACCTGTGTATCAGAGCTCAGTGATGGATATATCAGAAACAAGACACAATGGTTTACCTTTGTATCGGAGCTCAGTGATGGATATATCAGAAACAAGACACGGTGGTTTACCTGTGTATCGGAGCTCAGTGATGGATATATCAGAAACAAGACACGGTGGTTTACCTGTGTATCTGAGCTCAGTGATGGATATATCAGAAACAAGACACGGTGGTTTACCTGTGTATCGGAGCTCAGTGATGGATATATCAGAAACAAGACACGGTGATTTACCTGTGTATCAGAGCTCAGTGATGGATATCTCAGAAACAAGACACGGTGGTTTACCTGTGTATCAGAGCTCAATGATGGATATATCAGAAACAAGACACAGTGGTTTACCTGTGTATCAGAGCTCAGTGATGGATATATCAGAAACAAGACACGGTGGTTTACCTGTGTATCGGAGCTCAGTGATGGATATATCAGAAACAAGACACGGTGGTTTACCTGTGTATCGGAGCTCAGTGATGGATATATCAGAAACAAGACACAGTGGTTTACCTGTGTATCAGAGCTCAGTGACGGATATATCAGAAACAAGACACGGTGGTTTACCTGTGTATCAGTGCTCAGTGATGGATATATCAGAAACAAGACACAGTGGTTTCACCTGTGTATCAGAGCTCAGTGATTGATATATCAAAAACAAGATATGGTGATTTACCTGTGTATCGGAGCTCAGGATGGATATATCAGAAACATGACGTGGTGATTTACCTGTGTACTGGAGCTCAGTGATGGATGTGTACCGGAGCTCAGTGATGGATATCTCAGAAACAAGACATGGTGATTTACCTGTATTTCTGAGCTCAGTGATTATATATATCTCATAAACAAGATATGGTGATTTACCTGTGTATCAGAGCTCAGTGATTATATATATCAGAAACAAGACATGGTGATTTACGTGTGTATCTAAGCTCAGTGATGGATATGTATCACAGCTCAGTGATGGATATATCCGAAACAAGACATGGTGATTTACCTGTGTATCGGAGCTCAGTGATCATACATGTATATATCAGAAACAAGACATGGTGGTTTACCTGTGTACTGGAGCTCAGTGATGGACATCTCAGAAACAAGACATGATGGTTTACCTGTGTAACAGCACTCAGTGATGAATGTGTACCGGAGCTCAGTGATGAACATCTCAGAAACAAGACATGGTGATTTACCTGTATATCGGAGCTCAGTGATGTTATATCAGAAACAAGACATGATGGTTTACCTGTGTAATGGCACTCCGTGATAGATGTGTATCGGAGCTCAGTGATGAATATATCAGAAACAAGACACGGTGATTTACCTGTGTACCGGAGCTCAGTGATGGATATCTCAGAAACAAGACATGGTGATTTACCTGTGTATCAGAACTCAGTGATGGACATCTCAGAAACAAGACATGATGGTTAACCTGTGTATTGGAGCTCAGTGGTGGATGTGTATCGGAGCTCAGTGATGGTTATATCAGAAACAAGACAGGATGGTTAACCTGTGTATTGGAGCTCAGTGGTGGATGTGTATCGGAGCTCAGTGATGGTTATATCAGAAACAAGACAGGATGGTTAACCTTTGTATTGGAGTTCAGTGGTGGATGTGAATCACAGCTCAGTAATGGTTATATCAGAAACAAGACAGGATGGTTAACCTGTGTATTAGAGCTCAGTGGTGGATGTGTATCGGAACTCAGTGATGGTTATATCAGAAACAAGACAGGATGGTTAACCTGTGTATTGGAGCTCAGTGGTGGATATGTATTGGAGCTCAGTGGTGGATTTATCAGAAACAAGACACGGCGGTTTACCTGTGTATCAGAGCTCAGTGATGGATATATCAGAAACAAGACATAGTGATTTACCTGTGTATCGGAGCTCAGTGATGGTAATATCAGAAACAAGACATGGTGATTTACCTGTGTATTGGAGCTCAGTGATGGTAATATCAGAAACAAGACATGGTTTTTTACCTGTGTATTGGAGCTCAGTGATGGTAATATCAGAAACAAGACATGGTGATTTACCTGTGTATCGGAGCTCAGTGATGGATATATCAGAAACAAGACATGGTGATTTACCTGTGTATCGGAGCTCAGTGATGGATATATCAGAAACAAGACATGGTGATTTACCTGTGTATCGGAGCTCAGTGATGGATATATCAGAAACAAGACGTGGTGATTTACCTGTGTATCGGAGCTCAGTGATGGATATATCAGAAACAAGACGTGGTGATTTACCTGTGTATCAGAGCTCAGTGATGGATATATCAGAAACAAGATGTTGTGATTTACCTATGTATCAGAGCTTAGTGATGGATATATCAGAAACATGACGTGGTGATTTAATGTGTTTCGGAGCTCAGTGATGGATATATCAGAAACAAGATGTGGTGATTTACCTGTGTATCAGAGCTCAGTGAAGGATATATCAGAAACATGAAGTGGTGATTTACCTGTGTATCGGAGCTCAGTGATGGATATATCAGAAACAAGACACAGTGATTTACCTGTGTATCGGAGCTCAGTGATGGATATATCAGAAACATGACACAGTGGTTTACCTGTGTATCGGAGCTCAGTGATGGATATATCAGAAACAAGATGTGGTGATTTACCAGTGTATCAGAGCTCAGTGATGGATATCTCAGAAACAAGATGTGGTGATTTACCTGTGTATCAGAGCTCAGTGATGGATATATCAGAAACAAGACATGGTGGTTTACCTGTGTATCGGAGCTCAGTGATGGATATATCAGAAACAAGACACAGTGATTTACCAGTGTATCGGAGCTCAGTGATGGATATATCAGAAACAAGACCTGGTGATTAACCTGTGTATCGGAGCTCAGTGATGGATATATCAGAAACAAGACACGGTGGTTTACCTGTGTTTCGGAGCTCAGTGATGGATATATCAGAAACAAGACACGGTGGTTTACCTGTGTATCGGAGCTCAGTGATGGATATCTCAGAAACAAGATGTGGTGATTCACCTGTGTATCGGAGCTCAGTGATGGATATATCAGAAACATGACGTGGTGATTTACCTGTGTATCGGAGCTCAGTGATGGATATATCAGAAACATGACGTGGTGATTTACCTGTGTATCGGAGCTCAGTGATGGATATATCAGAAACAAGATGTGGTGATTTACCTGTGTATCGGAGCTCAGTGATGGATATCTCAGAAACAAGACGTGGTGATTTATCAGTGTATCAGAGCTCAGTGATGGATATATCAGAAAGAAGACACGGTGGTTATAATCAAGAACATTTAATAATCTCAGTGGTACAACATGCACTGGATATGGCCCTATATGATAGAAAGTTGTCAGTAGCAGGTTGAAACTGAATTATCTGCTATTTGTTATGACTACAGCGTACACATTGGTAACAATAATAAGTAACTGATGTGTAAATGACTTGAACCAAGCCTTTGTTGAAATGATGGGTTAACATTATTACTTGATAAATGGGTGCCACTTGTATATTTCATTTTCAATAGCATCATATTTTTGTATGTCACAAAACTTCTGAATAAAACAATTGTTTCAGTTTGACATATAGGAGAAATGTTTGTATGTAGTGAATGTGCTGGGATATAGGATATAACATTGGACATGGGTATTGTACTTTGTATTGAAGTTGCTGAGATTATAAGATGTAACAATGGGCATCGGTATTGTACTTTATATTGAATGTGCTGGGATACAGAATATAACAATGGACATTGGTATTGTACTTTGTATTTAATATGCTGGAATATAAGATATAACAATGGACATTGGCATTGTACTTTGTATTTAAGTTGCTGGAATATAAGATATAACAATGGATAAACAAATATAAAAAAAACACTTACCGATAAGCCCACAGGGAGGGGCCAAAATTCACCCAAGGCTAATGACTTGAATAAACAGAGCTATATGTAACAATGCTTTACACTAAATTTGCTGAAAGTCTGTCATGCTGCTTCAGTGAAATTGTTTGAAACAAAAGTTAATTACAGGCTGATGGACAACAAACACAGGGTGATCACAAAAGCTCACCCATGAGCCTCCAGCGCAGGTGAGCTAAAAAGTAGTGTAGAATTTTTTCTTATTGTTGATTATATAATGGCAGTGACTTAAATTTCTTTGCTTTGATAAATTAAAATCAGTTAGTAGGGGTGGTGTGTAAACAGGCCATGCATCACCTGATTCGTGTATCACACCAGCCACACACAATTTTTTTTCACTGATATTTTGTAATTAAAACTTATACATGTAACAAAAAAATAAGAAGTTACAGGAATGGTGGAGTAGCCTGTTTTCTATCATCACCTGAATTTGATCACTTTCCAGAATTACGAATATCACGCACGCACATTTCAACTTGGTGCACAAATGTAGATATTTACAATAAGAAGCCATGGGGTAATCGGCCATGAAAAAACACTCACAAACAATGCTTTTCATACAGGTAAGCTCATCACTTTATTATGCAAGCGAGAAAAATCATATTTCTCACTATTTCCATTTTTCTGTTGTCAAAAAAACAGTGTAAAACCTATTTGTCTTTAAGAAACATTAAACCCAACATCGTCTGCTGGGATTAATATATGCAAGATCAAGGTCAAATAGTAACATCCATAAATGAGTGCGCATGTCAAAAATACTGAGCCTCCAGGAGTACCCTTCTTATTGCAATTTTTTTTAAAAATGCAGTGAAATTATCATGAGAGTTCGATGTTATTATAGAATGAAATAAAAATGTTAGTTGTGGTATAAACTGAGGTGAACAAATAAAATGTAAACTAGTAAGAATATTTTCCAACAAAAAAATGTTTATACTTTGTTTTTTTTTTTATTCCCATTTATTTCCAAAGATACTGTCACAGACAAAGAAGTACAAAATATGGTCACAAACAGCTATGACAAATGCTCTTCAGTCAGTAAGAGACCAAATATGTCATAGAAAGGCCGCAAAAATCTTAATGTGCCTGTGACAACACTTATAATGAGGCAGAATGGAAGGAAGGATTTCAGAAAAAAAAGTAAAAACTGGTCCTGACCAACTGCTTACACATTGTCAAGAAGAAGAAGCACGACTGGTGAAACACATGACTGAGCTTGGATTTGGTTTTACAAGGGTCCAAGAGTTAGAAATTGAATCAGCAATTCATCTGGGGAAATGAGAAAAATAATAATAAAACATTTTAGTATGAAATGGTTTTATGGTTTTCTTAGTCATTGGCCTGGGTTACGTGTTGTTAAACCCAGTGGTCTTGCTTCTATCAGGGCACAGAGTGCATCATTTAAAGTGGCCGACACATATTTCAGTGAATTGAAATCCACCATGAATAGGTATGGTTTGCTTAACAAACCTGAAGCCATCTATAATTTAAATGAAAAGGGAATCTCAACCGAACACCGACCCTCAAATGTGGTTTCAGCACATGGTATTTCTGCACAAGAAATAACCTCACCAAGAGCTGCCAACACAACTATTATTGCATGTGGCAATGCATTAGGTCAGCAAATCCCACAATATAATGTTTTTGCTGGAAAGAGAATGAGAGATGAGTTATTTAATGGAGGTGTACCTGGAACAGCTGGCACTGCGACTACAAAGGATGGTCCACTTCCACGGTTTCTGAAACATACCTTAAAGAATATTTTCAAAAATATGCACGATCTACTCCTGAGAGTCCAGTGCTTTCGTTTTTTGATAGGCATGCCAGTCATCTAACATTGTCTGTAATTGAATGGGCTTAACAATTTGATGTACATTTGTTCATGTTCCCACCCCATTCTTCTCACATCCTCCAGCCAATGGATGTGCGATGCTTTGGACCTTTGGAAAAGATATATACATGTAGTACAGAATACTGGCATACTTGAGAAAACACCCTGGACAAACCATCACTCACTGCAACATTTGTGAAATATCCAGTAAAGCTTGTATGCATGCAATATCTCTAGAGAATCTTCGTTCAGTTTTTCATAAAGCTGGTGTTTATCCATTGGACGCACAAGCCATAGATCAGATAAAGTTAACGCCACATTCACTATTTGACATTGCTGTCGAGCCAGGCCACCCTGCTCTTGCATATGTAAACCCAGGCCACCTTGCTCCTGCAGATGAAAACCCAGGCCACCCTACTCCTGCAGATGTAAACCTAGGCAACTCTGCTCCTACAGATGTAAACCCAGGCCACCCTGCTCCTGTAGATGTAAACCAGGCCTCCCTGCTCCTGCAGATGTAAACCAAGGCCACCCTCTCCTGCAGATGTAAACCCAGGCAACCCTGCTCCTGCAGATGTAAACCCAGGCCACCCTGCTCCTGCAGATGTAAACCCAGGCCACCCTCTCCTGCATATGTAAACCCAGGCCACCTGCTCCTGCAGATGTAAACCAGGCCACCCTGCTCCTGCAGATGTAAACCCAGGCCACCCTGCTCCTGTAGATGTAAACCCAGGCAATCCTGCTCTTGTAGATGTAAACCCAGGCCACCCTGCTCCTGAAGATGTAAACCAGGCCACCCTGCTCCTGCAGATGTAAACCAAGGCCACCCTCTCCTGCAGATGTAAACCCAGGCAACCCTGCTCCTGCAGGTGTAAACCAGGCCACCCTGCTCCTGCAGATGTAATCCCAGGCCACCCTGCTCCTGCAGATGTAAACCCAGGCCACCCTGCTCCTGCAGATGTAAACCCAGGCCACCCTCTCCTGTAGATGTAAGCCAGGCCACCCTGCTCCTGCAGATGTAAACCCAGGCCACCCTGCTCCTGTAGATGTAAACCCAGGCCACCCTGCTCCTGCAGATTTAAACCCAGGCAACCCTGCTCCTGCAGATGTAAACCCAGGCCACCCTCTCCTGCAGATGTAAACCAGGCCACCCTGCTCCTGCAGATGTAAACCAAGGCCACCCTGCTCCTGCAGATGTAAACCTAGGGTAACCCTACTCCTGCAGATGTAAACCAAGGCCACCCTTTCCTGCAGATGTAAACCCAGGCAACCCTGCTCCTACAGATGTAAACCCAGGCCACCCTGCTCCAGCAGATGTAAACCCAGGCCACCCTGCTCCTGCAGATGTAAACCAAGGCCACCCTCTCCTGCAGATGTAAACCCAGGCCACCCTGCTCCTGCAGATGTAAACCCAGGCCATCCTGCTCCTGCAGATGTAAACCCAGGCCACCCTGCTCCTGCAGATGTAAACCAAGGCCACCCTGCTCCTGCAGATGTAAACCAAGGCCACCCTCTCCTGCAGATGTAAACCCAGGCCACCCTCTCCTGCAGATGTAAACCCAGGCCACCCTGCTCCTGTAAATGTAAACCAAGGCCACTCTGCTCCTGCAGATGTAAACCCAGGCCACCCTGCTCCTGCAGATGTAAACCAAGGCCACCCTCTCCTGCAGATGTAAACCCAGGCCACCCTGCTCCTGCAGATGTAAACCAAGGCCACCCTCTCCTGCAGATGTAAACCCAGGCCACCCTGCTTCTGCAGATGTAAACCAAGGCCACCCTCTCCTGCAGATGTTAACACAGGCCACCTTGCTCCTGCAGATGTAAACCCAGGCCACCCTGCTCCTGCAGATGTAAACCTAGGGTAACCCTGCTCCTGCAGATGTAAACCCGAGCCACTCTGCTCCTGCTGATGTAAACCCAGGGTAACCCTGCTCATGCAGATGTAAACCCATGCCACCCTGCTCCTGCAGATGTAAACCAAGGCCATCCTACTCCTGCAGATGTAAACCCAGGCAACCCTGCTCCTGCAGATGTAAACCCATGCCACCCTGCTCCTGTAGATGTAAACCCAGGCCATCCTACTCCTGCAGATGTAAACCCAGGCAACCCTGCTCCTGCAGATGTAAACCCAGGCCACCCTGCTCCTGCAGATGTAAACCCAGGCCATCCTGCTCCTGCAGATGTAAACCCAGGCAACCCTGCTCCTGCAGATGTAAACCCATGCCACCCTGCTCCTGTAGATGTAAACCCAGGCCATCCTACTCCTGCAGATGTAAACCCAGGCAACCCTGCTCCTGCAGATGTAAACCCAGGCCACCCTGCTCCTGCAGATGTAAACCCAGGCCATCCTACTCCTGCAGATGTAAACCCAGGCAACCCTGCTCCTGTAGATGTAAACCCAGGCCATCCTGCTCCTGCAGATGTAAACCCAGGCCATCCTACTCCTGCAGATGTAAACCCAGGCAACCCTGCTCCTGCAGATGTAAACCCAGGCCTCCCTGCTCCTGCAGATGTAAACCCAGGCAACCTTGCTCCTGCAGATGTAAACCCGGGCGACCCTGCTCCTGCAGATGTAAACCTAGGGTAACCCTGCTCCTGCAGATGTAAACCCGGGCCACCCTGCTCTTGCAGATGTAAACCTAGGGTAACACTACTCCTGCAGATGTAAACCCAGGCCATCCTGCTCCTGCAGATGTAAACCCAGGCAACTCTGCTCCTTCAGATGTAAACACAAACAGTCAACATACACCTGAACCTAGAGATTCAGCTCCATCTGCACAGCTGTCAGCATAGCAACCTATTGATGATGATCAAATCATTGTTGTTGGCATACTTTGCAGGAACAAAGAGAATGGTCCAAATGTGGAGGATACCTTTTTTCTCTTAATATTGTTAGTGGTAAACAAAAGATAGGCAAGAAGTGAAAGCCATTACATCCTTTTGTATCTTGTAGAGCTATAACTGAAGATTCTGTTATAAGCCAAATGAAAAAATATATGCAAGAAAAACCCTTCAAAACTTCAAATAAACAAGAAACATGTCAACCCAAAACAAAACAAACTGCAAAAAAAAACAAAGCATTAAATATGGATACCAAAAGGAACAAAGAATACAGCTATCCAAAACCTGATCCATCTGCTGTTTATGTTGAGGATTCCTACGAAGATGATGATAGCAGTTCAACAGATGATGATTCATCTAAATGTTGTGTGTGCCACAAAAATTCACCCCCAACTTTAAGAGAGTGTACAGACGTAGTTATTGTGAAATGGAGTCAATGTGAATAATGTCATCACTGGACTCATCTCAGATTTTGTAGCAAAGTTCATACTGTTAGAAGGCACAAAGAATTTCTGTGCCCATGTTGTGAAAATTAACAGTTTATATTTACAATATTGCAGATAACAGCTATTTTTAATTAGTATTAACAGTTAAAAACGTTGATGAAGTTTAAATACATTGTTGCACTTTATTTTATGTATTATATATTTTAAATATATTTACATTATTTAATAAACATTCATTTATAAGGTAAGTGCAGTTTGCGCTGAAATATTTAAAGGCAATTCTTAAGTGATCAAAAACCGGTAACACCATCATACTGTACATGTAAATTACAGACTTAAATTAACAAAGAGAGAAATTATTTAACCTAAGCACTGTAAATATATATGTGATATTATCAGAAATTGAAAATAATGCTGTACAAAAATAAAAAGTTATAGGTGTCCTTTTTTAGACATGTACCCTATATTGTGTAGAAATACTAACCAGTAGCAACATTGACCTTGAACAATCCCAGATATGCATCAATGACAATCAGGTAGCCATCTTTATCTAGTCTCATACCCAGTGGCCGTCCACAAGTTGGTTCATCTTCAAAACTACCTACATGACATGTTTCAAGAATTTTAATTTGTTTCAAATGCAGTCCTCAGACTTAAACAATAAAACAATTTGATAAAGAGGCCAAAATGGGCCTTAACCCTTTACTTCATAAAGACGCCTTTGGACACCTCTAATATAGAAAGCATTAATTCACCTCATATCAGTCATGGGTGAATTATGTTTATATTAACTGACAGAGTGGAAAACAGTGCAGGAAGTGTTCAGATTGCTCGTCACGAGCAATCTGAACTCTTCCTGCACTGTTTTCAAAGGCCTTCTGTGATTGGTGCGGGAAAATGCGTATCTATGAAGTAAAGGGTTAAAGATCACAGGACTCATTTGACCAGTTGAGCCAGGGCAGCCATATTGTTTAACACAAAACACACAATTTTGTTATATGCAGTAACTTTCACATTTGTTGAAAGTAATTGTTCAATTATCAAAAAGGTGAAGCTCAATGTTTGAAATTCTTAAAATGGGCACAGCTGATGACTGATAGAAACACAAAAAATCACTCCCCAGTATTGACTAGTTTCAAGAAAAATATTTCATGAAGTTTTACAGATATGAGCCTTTATAAAAATATATGGCCATCTTGTTTGAAACTCAGACAAAGATAATGATCACAATTTTTTGGTAGATGATCAGCAGATTACAATTTGGTCCTGGGACACCATTGTCAATAGTGTCATACAACATTTGGTGACAATCTGTTAAGCTCCTTTAAAAAGCTCAAAAAGATTTTAGAGACTATAAACACTCGGACAACCTAGATATGTTTACATTGTTTGTATAACATAATAAATCAGGTTTGTGAAGTTTAGTCACTATAAGTAATTTGTTGAAAAACAGCTCAGCTGATCATGAAACTTTAACTAGGCAATGTTAGCATTAGATAAAAAGATGAGCAAAACATAAAACGTTAACCTTGTAAAGTCCATTAAGTAGGCCATGGTCATTTATCAATGTAAACATATTTAGCATGTACACTGATGGTGATTAGTTTACAGTATCAATAGCTGAAAAACAAAAAAGATTTTGAAAGAAAACTTGGCCAGTTCAAGACTATACAACTCAGGGCTTGAGACCTCCCAAATGCATGTAGAATGAGTGAAATATCCCTAGACAAATTCTGAGGTTATTCGATCCATTTAATTACTTTTTTTTTTTCTTTTTTGGAGTTTAATTTCCTTCTAGATTGTGGAAACACTTCGCAATACCCCAAGTCAAGTTTTATCCCACTGCAGACATAATGATAACTGACAAATTGTGTGGTGCAACGAATTTCAATTTGATATCCATGTAAGTAAAAATACCATATAATAGATGTACATTTCTTTTTTGTTTCAGTATAGTTGTTGTTTTGAAACTACAAACACTTTGAATTCAGGATTTATTTTTTGAATATATTTGACTGAGATGAAAAGCAATACATAACAAGAGGGTCAAGATGGCTCTATATCGCTCACCTGAGTGACCTTGAGTCACCCAACTTATGTAGATTATATAATACATGTACACACAAATTCCAGAAAAACAAATTGGGCGAGTAGTTAGAATTTTTATTTGTTTTGAAGATGTAACAGATGCGTAGAAGAGTTGTGCAATAACAATAGTATCCTTGTGCGGATATCTGGATATCAGATATCAAAAGAAAGTTTTCGTTATATATAAAGAAAACCAGCCTCCCCTCCTGGCGACTATGTTTTTCGACGAATCGTAATGGCTGGAACAAACTTGGTAGGGGTTCATCAATGGTAAAAATGTCAGTGAAATTACATCGAAATCAGGTAAGTAGATTCTGACAAGAATGTTTTGAAGTTTTTACTATAGCTGCCTATATAGTAAACTAGCAACTCACTGTGGCGGTCATGTTTTTTAACAAATCACAATGACTTGAACAAACTTGGTAAAAGGTTACTCAAGGAACATTTCTGTGAAATTGTTTTAAAATCGATCCAGTGGTTTCTGACAAGAAGATTTTTTAAGTTTTAACTATAGCTTATATAGTAAACTAACCCCACCTCCTGACCGCCATGTTTTTTGACGAATCACTACGGTTTGAACAAACTTGGTGTAGGGTCACCAAAGGAACATTTTTGTGAAGTCATATAAAAATTGGCCCAGTGGTTTCTGACAAGAAGATTTTTTAAGTTTTAACTGTAGCTTATATAGTAAACTAACCCCACTCCCTGGCTGCCATGTTTTTTTGACGAATCACTACGGTTTGAACAAACTTGGTGAAGGGTCCTCCAAGGAACATATCTGTGAAATTATTTTAAAATAAAGCCAGTAGTTTCTGACTAGAAGATTTTTTAAGTTTTTACTAATAATACTTGCCCCGCCCTCTCGCGGCCATGTTTATTGGCGAATCAAGATTGCTTTAACAAACTTGGTAGAGGGTCACCCAAGAAACATTTCCGTGAAGTTATATCAAAATTGGCCCAGTGGTTTCAGAGATGAAGTTGTTAGAAGCTAAAAGTTAACGACAGACGACAGATGCCAGGCGATCGCAAAAGCTCACCTGTGAGCCTTTGGCTCAGGTGAGCTAAAAAATAGTTGTATGTTCAAACTACAGCACTTGAAATTTACAAACTTTCATTACAAAAATCACAAAACTTGTTCAACATTCTGTTTTTTTCACTCTGTCATCAGAATTGTAGCTCACATGACATTTTAGCTTATGTGATCTAAAAACCTAACCTTGCAGCCGGAAAAATAACATTTTATTTTTTCCAAAAAGGCAAGAAAAATATTCATATGGTATTAAAACACAGAGCAATAGAAAGATGCTCAATGTTGAGGTATGATATTAAGGTAAGTATTTACCACAGGGATCTTTTCCAAGCTTTGTAAGAACTCGTATTTCCCCTTTGTATATTTCTAATACCTTTCCATCAGCAGTTCCTGTATATAAGTAGCCTGAAAATATAATGATGTATAAATGTTATATCAAGTAACAACATACCCAAGAGGGTCTACAACGCTCACCTGAGTTACAGATTGACCCCTGTAACAACATACCCAAGAAGGTCTACAACGCTTATCTGAGTTACAGATTGACCACTGTAACAGCATACCCAAGAGGGTCTACAAAACTTACCTGAGGTACAGATTGACCCCTGTAACAACATACCCAAGAGGGTCTACACCGCTCACCTGAGTTACAGATTGACTGACCCCTGTAACAACATACCCAAGAGGGTCTACAACGCTTACCCAAGTTACAGATTGACCCCTGTAACAAAATACCCAAGAGGGTCTACAACGCTTACCTGAGTTACAGATTGACCCTGTAACTACTCCAGATTTGACCCCAGGGCCACACTTTCAAAGTTTGAACAAACTTGCTATAGGGCAAACAGTATCTCATCTTTATAATTATATTGTACTTTTTACAGTTTTCCCTTTATAACACTAGGTTAAACTGTGGCGGCACCAGATTTGACCACAACGATCAACTTGAACAAATTTATAAATGGCTATTTAGCAATGCAACATGTAAAATATTTTAGGTCTAGGCCTTGCAAAAGAAGATTTGAGTTTTTATTATGTTTTCCCATAGTATTCCAATGTAAAAAATAAATATGGCCCTAATATATCCTAGCCCATCTATTTGAACATGTTTTAAACCTATATTCATTTATATATGAACACATTTAGCTTGTTGATTCTTGAGTAGATTAAATTTTGTTTTTTGAAATTCACACAATTATCCCATTTTGGGCCCAAACTGGTCCCTTATGGATATTAAATCTCCTCCAAAGGACACGTTGCAACTGTTAAGACTAAACATTGTTCCATATCTCAGCATAATTTATAAAATAATTTATTTCTTGGGTGTCCCTATTAAATATGAAATATTTGGCTAATCTGTTGTTGAGAAGATGATTTTTTTAAATCTATAATTTGTTTCCTTCAATGACCACTGCTACCGCTTACAGATATTAAATCCCCTCAAACAACTCCAAGTTTTATATCTAAAAAAGAGATTGAGAATTTCTTGTTTATCCATAGAATTCTTATGTAAAAATCAGTCTCCTTACTGGACTCCAACTGGGCCCTGTCATTTTAATAAACTTGAAACTCCTACTCAAATGGATCATTTACATTAAATATTATGAAAAATATTGTCAGGGTAATCTTGAGAAAAATATAGTTTTAATACTCACAATTTTATTCCTATTTTTTGGCCACTCAATGAACCATTGTGAATACTAAATCCCCTTAATTAAAGAACCCAGTCTCAACAGTTATGACTGGAGATAGAAAGTTCTAGATCTCAAGATTATTAAAATAATTTCTAAGATTGATGGGGAAAAAGAGAATTTCCTATTTTTTATGTAAAATCAATGACCTTTCTTGAACTTGAAACCCCTACTTAATGGGATCATTCACACTAAATATGAACATACTTCGCCGATACTCCGTTTTTCTCACGATGATTTTAATACAAATTCCTAAAACAGATGAAATTTCTTGTTTTCCCATTGTATTTTTATGTAAAAACAGTCACCTTACTGGGCCAAACAGACCGTAGCCCCTTTATTTAGTCAAACATGAAACCCCCACTCCCAGGGATCATTTAACAAACTTGAGGGAGCTTCATGTACCAATGATATACAATCTGTTCAATCTCCTATAGAAAATCTGCCAACCAGTTTCAGAGAAGCAAAAGTAAATGATGGACGACGGCACATGGCAATAACAACTGCTCAACTGTGAGCCTTCAACTCAGGTAAGCTAAAAAATTATAAGCTATTTGTCATTTTATTTACCTAACACTTTATTCAGACAGTTTAGGCTTCTTTGATGTTCACCAGAGTATCAGAGCATCATTCTGGTGTTTATTTCATAGAATTATTACTTTTTGGGAAAAGTCACCATTTTGCATTTTCATAGCTCCTGATCTATTTGCAAAAATGTTGTGAATAAAATATTTTGGGTGAGAGAAGGTACATGACTGTGCACTACAGATGCCGAAATGGTAGATGCACTTGTACAACTTAAACTGTTTAGACCAGACTTGAACTCTTTATTTGGATTAAAGGCTTTCCAGAGTGACAAATCATTTAAGTTTTTAAAAAAAAATTGGTGGGCTTTATATAAGGGGGTTATTTTGGGAATAAAGAAAACAACCTATAAATGGGTAGGAAAATGAGAAGAATTTGTTGTATCATTGGGCCTTAACAGATCCTGAATTATTGATTTGTATAGATTTGGATCTCCTACTCATAAAAGGCACAACTCATGCCAAATATGAAAAACTTGACTGAATGGTTCTTTGAAAAAGAAATCACTAATTTCCACCTTTACTTTAACAAATATAAATCTCCTTGACCCAATAATATGTCTGTGAAAATTTAAGCAAAATCGTACAAGGTCTTATAATCTCAAGCGTAATCATATAAAACATATCAAAAGGCATTACAAAATTTACTTTGGATAAAATTACCAATTGTTTTATTGTAGAGTCACATATGCATGCTAGTTTGAGTGTTATTATCCTGATGGTTTAAGAGACAACAGATGACAGTAGAACTAAATATAATGCTGACCTTTATCTGCTACTAAAGACTCTGGTCCACTTAACTTGTGTTCATACAATCGTACTGCCTTTTGGAGAAGGGTATTCTGTGCGAGGGGCCCAGTCCACTCAGGAGGGTTCTGTAAACTGAAATTAAGCAGTAAGATACAGTATAACTTCCATATATCGAAGTTCAGGGGACCGTCATGAAAAGTTCGATATACCGGGACTTCGATATATGTGCATTTCTGGATAACTCGATGGTAATGGTAAAAGTTTGATTGGTAATGAGATCGCAACATGTATATGACTGTAGATCTACCTGTCATACTTTTACTAGTAAAGGTATGTTGAAAAAAAAACATAAATTAAATCGTGTTTATTATTTATTGAATCCCTGCATGTCATTTAAAAATCAATATAATTAAAGCACTACAAACTTGTACAACATAAAAACTTACATGGAGCACTTCCGGTATACGTAAATAAGCACATACAAGTACATGAATATTCCAGCAGCACATCAGTTGGTACAAACACACATGAACAAAACATCAACATACATGTACAATAAACATAAATAAATGTTCATAAATTACACTTGTAAGATAACATGATACGAAACTAAACGTCATACAATGCATGTTAGTTGGAACTCCAAAGTTGGACGTTACATCTTTCTTCTTCATTCCCTTTCTCAACCTCAAAAAAAGCCTTGTACCAGACGTCGTAGGTGTGTTGGTACTCTTCCGCTTCACTCCTCTTCCTGCTGATCCAACTGATCCAGTTATCCCCCCTGGGTGTACCGGGACCTTCACTGGATTGCTCAGTTGAAAGTGCCTGTCTAGCTATCCCCCTGGGTTAGATACCAGGTCCTTCACTAGTCAAAGCGTGATCAGTAATGGAGTCCATGATAAACATCAGTAAACGATGGGTATTGTTAAGCATACGCTTTTATACAAGTGAGATGACATGTCGAGTACAATCCATTATGAAAGATTTATCAATTAGCCTAATGTTTAATTTTAAATTGAATATTAGCCATAATTTAGAACAGCGCTTGTAGGTAATTAGCCGTTTTCGATAAATTGGTGATATGTAATCATGACAGACGCAGCCGCCATGTTTGCGTACACAAAGTTAATGTGTTTTATCAGTAAATTATCACCATTCTGCCTTTAAGTAATCAAATGTTTATTGAAGTGTGACTCGTAACAAACATTTATCCGAACACTCGAAGCGACTTTACGCTATATGATCAGTGGGGCCTTTGTTCCTACGATTATTGCACCGGCGCACCGCAGGTGTGAAATACATGTACATCACTCCCGCGAGAAATTTTGAACAGGTAATCTATATTCGATACATAAATGGTTAATGATGTGTAAAAGGACTCTTTTGGGTAGTGAAAAAACTTCAATATACTGAAAAATTCGATATGTATAACTTCGATATATTTGCGGTTTTTCCATATAGATTTAGAAAGAAAAAAGTTGGGACTTGAGAAAAAGTTTGATATACCGAGAAATTCGATATATTGAAGTTCGATATATGGAAGTTATACTGTAGTTTGTTTACAGAAAATGAACATAACCTTGTCTCAGCACTCAATAATCAAGGCTTCTAACATTTACTCAGGTGACTTGAATATAATATCAATACCATGTGGAAGCCCAAACAACTATCCATTGTACCCCCTGCATCCACCATATCCCACACCAATCTCATCAGTTCTTAAGAAGGTGTTTGGAAGTTTATAATATTATACCTTTAAGGATATTAAAACACCTTTAAAGACCCTAGTCTCAACTGTTATGATTAAACAATACTCCTGATCTGAAGATAATCAAAACAATTCTTGGAGAAGGTGATAAAAGAGAATTTATCTGCTTTCATTTTACCTTGATTGTGAAACAAGTTCTTACAACTTATACATATCACACTCAAAGTCTTCCTGGGTAGAACCAGTACTAAGCATAAGCGTAAAAAGTGTCTTAGTAAAGGACACAACACATAGCCGTGGTGGAGGATCAAACTCATGACTCTCCAAACATGGGCTCGGTGCTTTACCACTAGACCAAGCACCCCACATTATTCCCTTACCAGGCCCCAATATAACCTAGCCCCTTCAGTTAAACAATCTTGAAACCTCTACTCATAGAGTCTGTTTATACCAATTGACAAATTCTAAATGTTATCTGTTTTTGAGTCCCTGTCGGCCCATTATTAAATCCTCTGCAAAGGAATCAATCTCAACTGTACGACTGTAAGATAATCAAAATTTGATACCCTCTAAAACAATGGCAGTCAGTTTGTTTTGAAAAGTTTCCCAAATATAAAAGAGAGTTCTCCGATACTATACTGTATTATTAATGAATGTTCAATGTTGATTAGTACAAATGATTTAGTTATACCTTTGCTAATTCATTTTATCTTGATTGTGATGCAAGCTCAGAGATTAAATGGATTACTCTTTGGTAGAACAAGTGTCGAGTGTTGGTTTTGAGAGGCCAACATGTCAAGCTGGGGGCCAAAACTGCCACCTTTAGTGTGCGCAGTCAATACTATTCACTGCTCTACCTCCTCACTAAACTGCCACCTCTAGCGTGCACAGTCAATACTATTCACTGCTCTACCTCCTCACTAAACTGCCACCTCTAGCGTGCGCAGTCAATACTATTCACTGCTCTACCTCTTCACTAAACTGCCACCTTTAGGGTGCGCAGTCAATACTATCCACTGCTCTACCTCTTCACTAAACCGCCATCTCTAGCGTGCGCAGTCAATACTATCCACTGCTCTACCTCCTCACTAAACTGCCACCTCTAGCGTGCGCAGTCAATACTATCTACTGCTCTACCTTCTCACTAAACTGCCACGGCTAGCGTGCGCAGTCAATACTATCCACTGCTCTAATTCCTCACTAAACTGCCACCTCTAGCATGTGCATTCAATACTATCCGCTGCTCTACCTCCTCACTAAAACGCAACCTCTAGCGTGCGCAGTCAATACTATCCACTGCTCTACCTCCTCCCTAAACTGCCACCTCTTGGGTGCGAAGTCAACTCTATCCACTGCTCTACCTCAGCACTAAACTGCAACCTCTAGCATGTGCAGTCAATACTATTCACTGCTCTACCTCCTCACTAAACCGCAACTTCTAGTGTGCACAGTCAATACTATCCACTGCTCTTCCTCCTCACTAAACCGCAACCTCTAGCATGCGCAGTCAATACTATTCACTGCTCTACTTCCTCACTAAACTGCCACCTCTAGCATGAGCAGTCAATACTATTCACTGCTCTACCTCCTCACTAAACCGCAACCTCTAGCGTGCGCAGCCAATACTATCCACTGCTCTACTTCCTCACTAAACCTCTAGCATGCACAGTCAATACTATCCACTGCTCTACCTCCTCACTAAACCGCAACCTCTAGCGTGCACAGTCAATACTATCCACTGCTCTATCTCCTCACTAAACTGAAACCTCTAGTGGCACAGTCAATACTATCCACTGCTATACCTCATCACTTAACTGCAACCTCTAGCATGGGCAGTCAATACTATTCACTGCTCTACCTCCTCTCTAAACCGCAACCTCAAGTGCGCACAGTCAACACTATCCACTGCTCTACCTCCTCTATAAACCGCAACCTCTAGCGTGCCCAGTCAATACTATTCACTGCTCTACCTCCTCGGTCAACTGCAACCTCTAGTGTGCACAGTCAATACTATCCACTGGTCTTCCTCTTCACTAAACCGCAAACTCTTGCGTTCGCAGTCAATACTATTCACTGCTCTACCTCCTCACTAAACTGCCACCTCTAGCGTGTGCAGTCAATACTATTCACTGCTCTACCTCCTCACTAAACCACAACCTCTAGCGTGTGCAGTCAATACTATACACTGCTCTACCTCCTCACTAAGCCCCAACCTCTAGCGTGCGCAGTCAATACTATCCACTGCTCTACCTCCTCACTAAACCACAACCTCTAGCATGCGCAGTCAATACTATTCACTGCTCTACCTCCTCACTAAACTGCAACCTCAAGTGTGCGCAGTCAATACTATCCACTGCTTTACCTCCTCACTAAACCGCAACCTCTAGCATGCGCAGTCAATACTATTCACTGCTCTACCTCCTCACTAAACCGCAACCTCTAGCATGCACATTCAATACTATTCACTGCTCTACCTCCTCACTAAACTGCAACCTCTAGTGTGCACAGTCAATACTATCTACTGCTCTACCTCCTCACTAAACCGCAACCTCAAGTATGCGCAGTCAATACTATTCACTGCTCTACCTCCTCACTAAACTGCCACCTCTAGTGTGCACAGTCAATACTATCCACTGCTCTACCTCCTCACTAAACCGCAACCTCTAGCATGCGCAGTCAATACTATTCACTGCTCTACCTACTCACTAAATTGCAACCTCTAGTGTGCGCAGTCAATACTATCCACTGCTCTACCTCCTCACTAAACTGCATTCTCTAACATGTGCAGTCAATACTATTCACTGCTCTACCTCCTCACTAAACCGCAACCTCAAGCGTGCGCAGCCAATACTATCCACTGCTCTACTTCCTCTCTAAACCTCTAGCATGCGCAGTCAATACTATCCACTGCTCTACCTCCTAACTAAACCACAACCTCTAGCATGCACAGTCAATACTATCCACTGCTCTGTCTCCTCACTAAACCGAAACCTCTAGTGGCACAGTCAATACTATCCACTGCTATACCTGATCACTTAACCGCAACCTCTAGCATGGGCAGTCAATACTATTCACTGCTCTACCTCCTCTCTAAACCGCAACCTCAAGTGCGCACAGTCAACACTATCCACTGCTCTACCTCCTCTATAAACCGCAACCTCTAGCGTGCTCAGTCAATACTATTCACTGCTCTACCTCCTCGCTCAACTGCAACCTCTAGTGTGCACAGTCAATACTATCCACTGGTCTTCCTCTTCACTAAACCGCAAACTCTTGCGTTTGCAGTCAATACTATTCACTGCTCTACCTCCTCACTAAACTGCAACCTCTAGCGTGTGCAGTCAAAACTATTCACTGCTCTACCTCCTCACTAAACCACAACCTCTAGCGTGCGCAGTCAATACTATACACTGCTCTACCTCCTCACTAAGCCCCAACCTCTAGCGTGCGCAGTCAATACTATCCACTGCTCTACCTCCTCACTAAACCACAACCTCTAGCATGCGCAGTCAATTCTATTCACTGCTCTACCTCCTCACTAAACTGCAACCTCTAGTGTGCGCAGTCAATACTATCCACTGCTCTACCTCCTCACTAAACCGCAACCTCTAGCATGCGCAGTCAATACTATTCACTGTTCTACCTCCTCACTAAACTGCAACCTCTAGCATGCACATTCAATACTATTCACTGCTCTACCTCCTCACTAAACTGCAACCTCTAGTGTGCACAGTCAATACTATCTACTGCTCTACCTCCTCACTTAACCGCAACCTCAAGTATGCGCAGTCAATACTATTCACTGCTCTACCTCCTCACTAAACTGCAACCTCTAGTGTGCGCAGTCAATACTATCCACTGCTCTACCTCCTCACTAAACCGCAACCTCTAGCATGCGCAGTCAATACTATTCACTGCTCTACCTCCTCACTAAACTGCAACCTCTAGTGTGCTCAGTCAATACTATCCACTGCTCTACCTCCTCACTAAACTGCATTCTCTAACATGTGCAGTCAATACTATTCACTGCTCTACCTCCTCACTAAACCACAACCTCTAGCGTGCGCAGCCAATACTATCCACTGCTCTACTTCCTCACTAAACCTCTAGCATGCGCAGTCAATACTATCTACTGCTCTACCTCCTCACTAAACAACAACCTCTAGCGTGCACAGTCAATACTATCCACTGCTCTATCTCCTCACTAAACAGAAACCTCTAGTGGCACAGTCAATACTATCCACTGCTATACCTCATCACTTAACCATAACCTCTAGCATGGACAGTCAATACTATTCACTGCTCTACCTCCTCTCTAAACCGCAACCTCAAGTGCGCACAGTCAACACTATCCACTGCTCTACCTCCTTTATAAACCACAACCTCTATCGTGCCCAGTCAATACTATTCACTGCTCTACCTCCTCGCTCAACTGCAACCTCTAGTGTGCACAGTCAATACTTTCCACTGGTCTTCCTCTTCACTAAACCGCAAACTCTTGCGTTCGAAGTCAATACTATTCACTGCTCTACCTCCTCACTAAACTGCCACCTCTAGTGTGTACAGTCAATTCTATTCACTTCTCTACCTCCTAATTAAACTGCAACCTCTAGCGTGCGCAGTCAATACTATACACTGCTCTACCTCCTCACTAAGCCCCAACCTCTAGCGTGCGCAGTCAATACTATCCACTGCTCTACCTCCTCACTAAACCGCCAGCTCTAGCATGCGCAGTCAATACTATTCACTGCTCTACCTCCTCACTAAACTGCAACCTCTAGTGTGCGCAGTCAATACTATCCACTGCTCTACCTCCTCACTAAACCGCAACCTCTAGCATGCGCAGTCAATACTATTCACTGCTCTACCTCCTCACTTAACTGCAACCTCTAGTGTGCACAGTCAATACTATCCACTGCTCTACCTCCTCACTAAACCGCAACCTCTAGCATGCACATTCAATACTATTCACTGCTCTACCTCCTTACTAAACTGCAACTTCTAGTGTGCACAGTCAATACTATCTACTGCTCTACCTCCTCACTAAACCGCAACCTCAAGTATGCGCAGTCAATACTATTCACTGCTCTACCTCCTCACTAAACTGCAACCTCTAGTGTGCACAGTCAATACTATCCACTGCTCTACCTTCTCACTAAACCGCAACCTCTAGCATGCGCAGTCAATACTATTCACTGCTCTACCTACTCACTAAACTGCAACCTCTAGTGTGCGCAGTCAATACTATCCACTGCTCTACCTCCTCACTAAACTGCATTCTCTAGCATGTGCAGTCAATACTATTCACTGCTCTACCTCCTCACTAAACTGCCACCTCTAGCACGCGCAGTCAATACTATCCACTGCTCTACCTCCTCGCTCAACTGCAACCTCTAGTGTGCACAGTCAATACTATCCACTGCTCTTCCTCCTCACTAAACCGCAACCTCTTGCTTTCGCAGTCAATACTATTCACTGCTCTGCCTCCTCACTAAACCACAACCTCTAGCGTGCACAGTCAATACTATCCACTGCTCTACCTTCTCACTTAACCACAACCTCTAGCGTGAGCAGTCAATACTATCCACAGCTCTACCTCCTCACTAAACTGCCACCTCTAGCGTGTAGTCAATACTATCCACTGCTCTACCTCCTCACTAAACTGCCACCTCTAGCGTGCGCAGTCAATAATATCCACTGCTCTACCTTCTCACTAAACTGCCACCTCTAGCGTGCGCAGTCAATACTATTCACTGCTCTACCTTCTCAATTGATTGATTTACAAATTAATAATATTAATGGTGTTCAAAGATAAAATAAATAAATTCCATAACAATATCATATACATGTATGACTTTGTTATATCTTTTTAACTGTTTTTCAAATTGTATATTTTTCGGCAAGAAACTCATAATTTTTTCATTTGTGCAGAATTTCAACTTATATTTTGCAATGTAATAGTGCTAATTCCAAACCCTTCTGATAATGATCGGGAATGCTTTAATTCATATGAAATAAACTAAAAAAAAATTCCGCAGACACAGCAACAAAATTTTTTGACTCGGGAGCTTTTTGGTGAGTCAGTTGTGCGTCTTGAAAAACTTCTCTGGTTTATTATAGTTATATAGCTAACATGCAAGTTCAAGGTAAAGATGGAATGAAAACTGGGATTGCTAGAGTGCACACATCAAATGCACGCAATTTCTGAAGATTCAAGGGCTAAAACTTCTGCAATCAGATTTGGTTGATTCAACATGTCTGAGATATACTGGGTGTATAGTGCAAACAGAAAAAAAGTTAGGATGAAGGACACAGGACACCTGGCGATCACAATATAACTCACCTTAAGCTTTGCTCAGGTAAAATGTTCACAAATGGATGGACAACGGATTGACACCAGACTATGAATAACCAGAATAGCTGAGCTAAAAAGATAAACCATCCAGGATAGCAAAGACACCACTGAGGAAGGAAGGAATCTACAGTTTGAATGTAAGACTAAAATTATTAATTACAAGTTCATTTACCTGAAGGCCACAGGGTCTATAGGTGATGGAATAAACCATAGTACTACAGGTAGCAACAGAATGGTGAACAGTAGGCTCCAACACACAGCACTCGTCCAGCTGCAATATACATGTATAGTAGTAACAACTGACATCTTTACTTCAGATTTACACATTTTTTTAATGGGGTTTAATGCCAATTTCAGCACATTTCAGGTTATATAATGGCATATTCAGTTTTACTGGTGGAGGTATGAATCTGAGTAGAACCACCGTCTGACAAACTTTCTCACATAAAGAAATTTATACATATACAACACTATATTTAAGGTGCACATAAAATAGAAATTGATTAAGAGTTGACTCTATTTCTCATTTCAAGTAAATGATTAAAAACACTAGTCAAAATGGTTCACTGGTATTTACGCAAATAAAACCAACTTACTTCTGCCTTATTTTGTTTTATTCTCAGCAAAAGTATCAGGATTAAACTTGAACTGTCTAAAAGACTGCACATTTATTTAGAATTTTGATTCTAATGTTTCATGAAAAGAACAATTTTAAGAATTGTTTATAAAAAAAATATAATTAAAAAAAAAAATCAATTGCAAGGGATAGAGTGCACACAATGTCAAATAACATAATTTTTGAGAATTGAAGAAACTCCAACACTAGTTATTAGATTTGGCTAGTCCAGGTACTGGTCAGAGATGTTTTTGTTTATATGACAGCTGCATTAATTTGGTGAAAATAAAGTTGAAACTGTGAGTGCTTAAAGAGTGTGTACACAACGTCAAACACCACAATTTTTTATTTCAAATGCCATAACTCAGACACTTATTAAACGATTTGGCCAGTTCATGAAATGACAATGGTAATATGACTTGAGGCATCTCCACAGGCCATTCAAGCACAGGTGCACCCCAACACCTGACTATAAGAAATGTTATTCCCCTAGCAGTTGAAATTTTTAACAAAACTTCGCAAAATCTTACTTTACTCTCAATCATTCTTTTCTTTGCATATCTTTTCTCATTTAAAAATGAAACATGCTAAATATGAATACTTAAACTGATTAAAATAAGTTTTACTAGTGAAATATATTTCAATGAGTGCCTTACACAGTGCTTGAAAATGTGTTAAAGGTGTAAACGCACTTTTACCCCAGTGCTTGCATTCCTTCTTGTGGAAACCCCAGTAGACTCCTACATTAAGACCACCTTTAGAAGCAGACAAAAAGGGTCTTTATATTGAGGTGATCCTATTATTGAATTACATAAAATTGAATACAGATATAATTATGCTTTTATTGGTTGATTTAATAATATACATAATTGTAATTAATTGTATATAATGTTAATCATTGTTACAATTATTACTAGCTATCTATGTACTTGTTATTTTATCAATTGTCATTGAGTTGTCTTTGGTTTCTCCATGGGATCAATGCATGATGCTGTGTTTCTCAACATCCTTGTTCACAGCTACTTAAACAAGTTTTGTGGTAGAGTAACAATCTGAAAAAAACTTTCCAAGCAAAAAGGAATTGATAATATTTTGGCAGTTACACCCAGCCTCAAACACACACATTTAAATACACACGTATCAAGTCATGACGGTTTACATCCTGTTTCATCGTTTTCTATACAGAATTTTCTGATCCATTATGATTAATATAGTTAATTGCATTATAAGCCAATTGAATCATTTACATAAATGATTATCTACCATAAAACTGCCATTATAACATTCCATGCCCACCTCCTACATCTAGGGTCTAACAGCTAATTTGTCCATAACAGAAAATGTGAGCTTATTTATTACATTTACCAGTAACGCCTATTATCACTGGCCACATATGATTATCTACCCTTGACAATTACAGTAATGCTTATTATCACTGGCCCCATACGATTATCTACCCTTGACAATTACCGGTAATGCCTGTTATTGCTGGCCACATATGATTATCTACCCATGACAATTACCAGTAATGCCTATTATCACTGGTCCCATATGATTATCTACCCTTGACAATTACCGGTAATGCCTGTTATTGCTGGCCACATATGATTATCCACCCTTCATAATTACCAGTAATGCCTGTTATTGCTGGCCACATATGATTATCTACTCTTGACAATTACCAGTAATACCTGTTAATGCTGGCCAGATATGATTATCTACTCTTGACAATTACTGGTAATGCCTGTTATCGCTGGTCACATATGATTATCTACCATTGACAATTACTGGTAATGCCTGTTATCGCTGGTCACATATGATAATCTACCCTTGACAATAACCAATAATGCCTGTTATTGCTGGCCACATATGATTATTTACCCTTGACAATTACAGTAATGCCTGTTATTGCTGGTCACATATGATAATCTACCCTTGACAATAACCAGTAATGCCTGTTATTGCTGGCCATGTATGATTATCTACACTTGACAATAACCAGTAATGCCTGTTACTGCTGGCCACATATGATTATCTACCCTTGAAAATCACCAGTAATGCCTGTTATCGCTGGCCATATAATTATGATTATCTACCCTTGACAATTACCAGTAAAACCTGTTACCGCTGGGCACATATGATTATCTACCCATGACAATTATCAGTAATGCCTGTTATCACTGGCCACATATTATTATCTACCCTTGACAATTACCAGTAATGCCTGTTATCGGTTGGCACATATGATTATCTACCCTTGACAATTACCTGTAATTCCTGTTATCCCTGGCCACATATGATTATCTACCCTTGAAAATTACTGTAATTCCTGGGATCGCTGGCAATATATGATTATCTTCCCTTGACAATAACTGGTAATTCCTGTTATCACTGGGCACATATGATTATCACCCTTGACAATTACCAGTTATGCCTGTTATCACTGGCCACATATGATTATCTACCCTTGACAATTACCTGTCATGCCTGTTATCACTAGCCACACATGATTATTACCCTTGACAATTACCAGTAATGCCTGTTATTGCTGGCCACATATGATTATCTACCCTTAACAATTACTGGTAATGCCTGTTATCGATGACCACATATGAATATCTACCCTTGACAATTACTGGTAATGCCTGTTATCAATGACCACATATGATTATCTCCCCATGACATTTACCAGTAATGCTTGTTATCGCTGGCCATTTAATTATGATTATCTACCCTTGACAATTACCAATAAAACCTGTTACAGCTGGGCACATATGATTATCTACCCATGACAATTATCAGTAATGCCTGTTATCGCTGGCCACATATTATTATCTACCCTTGACAATTACCTGTAATGCCTGTTATCCCTGGCCACATATGATTATCTACCCTTGACAATTACTGTAATTCCTGTGATCGCTGGCAATATATGATTATCTTCCCTTGACAATAACTGGTAATTCCTGTTATTGCTGGCCACGTATGATTATCTACTGTTGACAATTACCAGTAATACCTGTTAATGCTGGCCAGATATGATTATCTACTCTTGACAATTACAGGTAATGCCTGTTATTGCTGGTCACATATGATTATCTACCTTTGACAATTACTGGTAATGCCTGTTATCGCTGGCAACATATGATTATCTACCCTTGACAATAACCAGTAATGTCTGTTATTGCTGGCCACGTATGATTATCACCCTTGACAATTACCAGTTATGCCTGTTATCACTGGCCACATATGATTATCTACCCTTGACAATTACCTGTAATGCCTGTTATCACTAGCCACACATGATTATTACCCTTGACAATTACCAGTAATGCCTGTTATTGCTGGCCACATATGAATATCTACCCTTAACAATTACTGGTAATGCCTGTTATCGATGACCACATATGAATATCTACCCTTGACAATTACTGGTAATGCCTGTTATCAATGACCACATATGATTATCTCCCCTTGACATTTACCAGTAAAACCTTTTATCGCTGGCGATATTATTATGATTATTTACCCTTGACAATTACCAGTTAAACCTATTACCACTTGGCACATATGATTATCTACCTATGACAATTATCAGTAATGCCTGTTATTGCTGGCCACATATGATTATCTACCCTTGACAATTACCAGTTATGCCTGTTATCACTGGGCACATATGATTATCTGCCCTTGACAATCACAAGTAATGCATGTTATCACTGGCCACATATGTTTATCTACCCTTGATAATTACCAGTTATGCCTGTTATCACTGGGCACATATGATTATCTGCCCTTGACAATTACAAGTAATGCATGTTATCACTGGCCACATATGTTTATCTACCCTTGACAATTACCAGTAATGCCTGTTATTGCGGCCACATATGATTATCTACCCTTGACAATTACCAGCCATGCCTGTTTTTGCTGGCCACATATGATTATCTACCTTTGACAAATACAAGTTATGCCTGTTATCGCTGGCCATAAATGATTATCTACCCTTGACAATAACCGGTTATGGCTGTTATTGCTGGCCACATATGATTATATACCCTTGACAATAACAGGTCATGGCTGTTATTGCTGGCCATAAATGATTATTTACCCTTGACAATTACCGGTAATCGTTGTTATTGCAGGGTACATATGATTATCTACCTTTGACAATTACCGGTAATGCCTGTTATCGCTGGCCATAAATGATTATCTACCCTTGACAATTACCAGTAATGCCTGTTATTGCTGGCCACATATGATTATCTACGTTTGAAACTTACCAGTAATGCCTGTTATTGCTGGTCACATATGGTTATCTACCCTTGAATATTACCAGTAATACCTGTTATTGCTAGCCACATATGATTATCTACCCTTGACAACTACCAGTAATGCCTGTTATCGCTTGCCACATATTATTATCTACCCTTGATAATTACCAGTAATGCCTGTTATCCCTTGGCACATATGATTATCTACCCTTGATAATTACCGGTAATCGTTGTTATTGCTGGCAACGTATGATTATCTACCCTTGACAATTACCAGTAATGCCTGTTATCACTGGCCATATATGATTATCTACCCTTGACAATTACAGTAATGCCCATTATCTCTGGCCACATAATTATGATTATCTACCCTTCACAATTCCAATAATGCCTGTTATTGCTGGCCACATATGATTATCTACCCTTGACAATTACCAGTAATGCCTGTTATTGCTGGCCACATATGATTATCTACTCTTGACAATTACCAGTAATGCCTGTTATTGCTGGCCACATATGATTATCTACTCTTGACAATTACCAGTAATACCTGTAAATGCTGGCCAGATATGATTATCTACTTTTGACAATTACTGGTAATGCCTGCTATCGCTGGTCACATATGATTATCTACCCTTGACAATTACTGGTAATGCCTGTTATCGCTGGTCACATATGATTATCTACCCTTGACAATAACCAATAATGTCCGTTATTGCTGGCCACGTATGATAATCTACCCTTGACAAAATTTTACCTTTAATGCCTGTTATTGCTGGCCACATATGATTATCTACCCTTGACAATTACCGGTAATGCCTGTTATCGCTGGCCACATATTATTATCTACCCTTGACAATTACCAGTAATGCCTGTTATCACATGGCACATATGATTATCTACCCTTGACAATTACCTGTAATGCCTGTTATCGCTGGTCACATATGATTACCTACCCTTGACAATTATCGGTAAAGCCTGTTATCCCTGGCCACGTATGATTATCTACCCTTGACAATTACCAGTAATGCCTGTTATCACTGGGCACATATGATTATCTTCCCTTGACAATAACTGGCAATTCCTGTTATCACTGGGCACATATGATTATTTACCCTTGACAATTACCAATAATGCCTGTTAATGCTGGCCAGATATGATTATCTTCTCTTGACAATTACTGGTAATGCCTGTTATCGCTGGTCACATATGATTATCTACCCTTGGCAATTACTGGTAATGCCTGTTATCACTGGTCACAATATTATCTACCCTTGACAATAACCAATAATGCCTGTTTTTGCCGGCCACATATAATTATCTACCCTCGACAATTACTTTTAATGTCTGTTATTGCTGGCCACATATTATTATCTACCCTTGACAATTACCGGTAATGCCTGTTATCGCTGGCCACATTTTATTATCTACCCTTGACAATTATCAGTTATGCCTGTTATCACTGGGCACTTATGATTATCTACTCTTGACAATTACTTTAATTCCTGTTATTGCTGGCCACGTATGATTATTTACTCTTGACAATTACCAGTAAGACCTGTTAATGCTGGCCAGATATGATTATCTACTCTTTACAATTACTGGTAATGCCTGTTATTGCTGGTCAAATATGATTATCTACCCTTGACAATAACCAGTAATGCCTGTTATTGCTGGCCACATATGATTATCTACCCTTGACAATTACCTTTATGCCTGTTATTGCTGGCCACATATGATTATCTACCCTTGACAATTACCTTTATGCCTGTTATTGCTGGCCACATATGATTATCTACCCTTGACAATTACCTTTATGCCTGTTATTGCACGCCACATATGATTATCTACACTTGACAATTACCTTTATGCCTGTTATTGCTGGCCACGTATGATTATCTACCCTTGACAATTACCTTTATGCCTGTTATTGCTGGCCACATATGATTATCTACCCTTGACAATTACCTTAATGCCTGTTATCACTAGCCACATATGATTATCACCCATGACAATTACTAGTAATGCCTGTTACCACTGGCCACATATGATTATCTACCCTTGACAACTACTGGTAATGCCTGTTATCGATGACCACATATGATTATCTCCCCTTGACAATTACCAGTTATGCCTGTTATCGCTGGCCATATAATTATGATTATTTACCCTTGACAATTACCAGTAAAACCTGTTACCGCTGGGCACATATGATTATTTACCCATGACAATTATCAGTAATGCCTGTTAACGCTGGCCACATATGATTATCTACCCTTGACAGTTACCAGTTATGCCTGTTATCACTGGGCACATATGATTATCTGCCCTTGACAATTACAAGTAATGCATAATATCACTAGCCACATATGATTATCTACCATTGACATTTTCTGGTAATGCCTCTTATCGATGACCGCATATGATTATCTCCCCTTGACAATTATCAGTAATGCCTGTTATCGCTCGCCATATAATTATGATTATCTACCCTTGACAATTACCAGTAAAACCTATTAACGCTTGGCACATATGATTATCTACCTATGACAATTATCAGTAATGCCTGTTAACGCTGGCCACATATGATTATCTACCCTTGCCAATTACCAGTAATGCCTGTTATCACTGGGCACATATGATTATCTACCCTTGACAATTACTAGTAATGCATGTTATCACTGGCCACATATGATTATCGCCCTTGACAAATACCAGTAATGCCTCCGTGGCCGAGTGGTCTGAGGCGCTGACTCAAGATCACTTACCTCTCACCGCTTAGGTCATAGGTTCGATTCCCACTCGCTCCAAAAACTTTATGTGAGAAAGTTTCCAGTTAGTGGCGTTAGGACAGTGGTTCTACTCTGAATTGATAGTTAGATTGTCCAATTTACTCGTTTAAACAAACTACAGAAATATAAGTGATTTTTCTACCCAATGGCACAAAAAACTTGATAAATGTCATTCTATATTTCTTATGCCCTTTAAGACAATCAGCAATCAGATTAATTCTATGTTTCCCAAGTGGGCAATCATAAATATTCTATGACAAAATAGGCATGTAAAAATATTTGGATTATTGTGAAATGTACACTCAAATTGCTGATTTAGCCCAGGAGGACACTGATCATGATTTCACTTTGAGCTGTCAAGACTTCAAATTCAGATAAATTGACTACTTATTTAAATAAGACTTACCCAACAGAAGACCTGTGGACAGTTCTAGTTTCTGTAACATCTGTCTCTTTAACACCAACACGCTTTCTTCTTCTTACTTCCGAGTCCATATCAAATAAACTTATGTAGGCCACCCTGAGTAAACAGAACAATGTTTACAACAGCGTTCAAGATGAAACAAGAAAAATCACCAGGTCTATAAACATATACAACATGCTATTAAAAATGTTAGTACAAACTGAAACACATTGGTTTGTACAGTTATTGTATGACTTACCGGTATTTGATACTAATAACAAAATATAAAAAACAAACTCAGAGTTAATAAATTTACTAAATAACCTGGAAAGTTTGCCTCTTAATTTACAAATATGAAAATGTTATACCAGAAATTTTGTGTATACTACATCATAATTTGTATCTTTTACATCTGATTTTGTTAAACTGTTACAGGTCTCTGTCTTACTGAAGAACTACCTCCCTTAAGTTACATAATGGTAGCAAGATTCTTACGCCAAAGAAATCAGAGCTGTGTAAAGCGGTTGGGCAATTTATTTGTTAAATATGCATAAAATGTCATATTTCTTTGTGCATATGGGAACATTGTAACATTTTCATGATTTTTGCAAAGTTTGGGTGACATTGGGTACAGTTTGATGATGCTATAACAGTTTTAAGATGCGTAGTGATACACTGCAACAAATGGGCAGAATTGTCAAAAATGAAGGGGTGCCATCAAACTATCGAAATTGTGAAAAAGCAAAGTGGTCAACCCAATGTTTTTTTTGCATAATTGGACCAACAGAGGACTATCTATGGGAATAATATTAATTGTTGTGTGAGACGTAACATGAAATAAAAAATTACAAAAAAAATAAAAATAAATGTAAAATCAAATAATGTGAATTAAGGTAATGAATTGTTATAAGTGTTGCATTTCTCTATCGAGACCTTTAAACTCTATATTAAAAGGGCACACCATAATGTGGACATTGACTGTACCCAGGTTCACATATAGGATAAACCTTTTCCCCCCAGTTACGATAACCTGAAAGGGATACAAGGACAGCGATGTGATCAATGCGATCTCGGTGCGGCGCCTTAGCTGTATAGCCGTATAGCCGTATAGCCAACAACGATACCCAAAAAGGTGATATTGACAAAATCTGTACTTTTGATCTGAGAATGTGTGATGGTTTATGTGTTTACATGGATTTGCTATGTCGAAAAAATTGATGTGTGTTATCAAATTCGATGAATGATATGTTGCTCTAAGCATCCATACTTTTATCTTTCATCAACCTTTTAACTGCTTTCGAAAAACTACCATTTCAAAATTAGATGCAAAACTTTTGGAACTCAGTATAAATTGATTGCTAGATTATCATTCTCGCCTGCTCCCTAATTTTCATGCTGCCCCAACCCTTTTTATTTTCACAAAAAAACAAATAAAAAATAAAATCCTCCCCCTTTCCTCCTTTTTTAAGAAAAATTTCAATGATAATCTAGCAATTAATTTATAATATCCTAACTGCAATTTTTAAGTGATCAAAACCCGGTAACACAATCATATTATATAAGGAAACAAAAACAAAAAATTTAATAAAAATTTTACTTGTCCCTGTGCCCTTTTCACTTGTCCCTGTGCCATGAATGATGAAGGCATTGAATGGGCATATAATTATTATATATATTTGTTATATTTTTGGAAGGAAAATTATATTTTTGTAGTTATTTAAACGTTATAATTTTTTATACAAGCATTAAGTGTCAAAATATTTTAAACCTGTCAAAATAATATATTAAAAAGGGATTTCCTAACTTGGGCTACGTGCCTTGGTTAAACTAAAATATATTTCCCACATAAAAGTGCAACATATTTTGTGGCATATTATATGAACGGTCCCGTTTTCAGTAGAAATATCATACATTTTAGTAACATATATGGGAGTTTAGTGGGGAGAGGGAGTGCGTTGGGTTTTTCAAAGAGTAGATCTGCCATTGATACAGGTTTACAAGTAATAAAAATGTTTCATATTAGAAAGAGTCCGAATGATGTCAAACAGTAGTTTAGTGCTGTCTTATTTTGAATTGGGATTTCGTTTCAAGTTTACCACTCCAATTTAAATATCGATTATGTCACGTTTTTGTGGATTTGCCCAAAATAATTTACCAAACTATTCAGATTTGATTTATTAATGATAATGATAATTTTTATCAATTTTAATAATTATTTTAATTTTTAAGACATTTCCAGTATGTTTTCTTGATATACTTACTCCCTTTAAAGGGAGTATATCAGGGAAAAACACTATAAATGTCTTAAAAATTTATAATTATTTTCAAAATGGATAAAAACTCATTTCATTATCAAAAATAAATAAAAATCTGAGACGAAATCCTCATAGACAGCATGCTTAAGTACTGCTTGGTGACCTTCACATCTCCATTAAGACTCTTAAATGATAAAAAATTACAATGTGTAAACATGCATGATGAATCAAATTGGATCAAAATGAAATCACATGAACTTTTTATATGTCACAAAATATGTTGTACCTGGAAATCTATTTTAGTCTTACCTAGGCTAGTAGCCCAAGTTAGCTAACCCCTTTTCAATATATCATTTGCCATGTTTAAATATATGGACACAATATATTGGTAAAAAATGTTTTTAGACATTTTAAAAAATTTGAAAAATTCTGATATATACTCCCTTTAAATGATCTAAAACAACGTTCGGTGACCTCAAAAGGATCACAATAGGAAAGTCGAGAAATAAAGGTACATCGAGCTTGAAATTTCTCGTCCATAAAGAGCAACTTAAGCTATGACACTCACCAGTGGAAACGATGACCACACTCGTTTACAAACGATGAAATCACGATTACTTTCACTTTGTATCTCTGTCAGCCATTTGTAGTGGTAGTCTTGATCATACGCGACGCTTGTTTTTCTAAAAGACAAACTATATTGGTTCTCTTTCCCGTAAAAATATTATCCCGAACCGGTAACCACTAACCCTTAAACTGAAAATTGTTACGGTTCCCGTGTATTGTTGAATTGATAGTAACCTTCCAGTCTCTGTAGTTAAGTCACTGCATGTGGTAATTACCGAGGTAAAAGTTTCTCTATCGAAAATATGTTTAAATATATTTTTTTTTAAAACTGGTTCAATGGTTGTAGGTCAGGGTGTCGTAACCTGTTTTCGATCACAACATGAATTACGCCTTTTTCAAATTCATGCACTAATGTCAATATTTACAAACAATATCCACGTGGTTATTGACTGCAATGAAAAATATTTAAAAAATGTTATTGATACAGATTAAAAAGTCATTTTATGATGCAGACCTAAAAATGTATTTTGCATTGTGTCCATTTTTCAGTTTAGATACAAACTTGACAAGAGCTAGGTTTGTTTACCAATATCGATTCCAACCACGTCTACTGTAAATTGATGCAAAACAGATCAAGGCCAAAAAATTGAAAACATGATCTTGCACACTGACTCTTAAGTAATATGTTCTGGCTTTATACAACGACAGGGCTTGCACGTTTAATTACTCTTAGTCACCGGTGACATGAAGAACAGGATGGAATCTTCTTCCCCATTACTAAGATTGTACGAGTCTAACTATGATCATACATAAGAATGTTTGTATAGAGGTTCAGGAGTCCATCAGTATTCCACAACACTGAGATTGTTCTAGTCTAACTATGATCATACTTGTCAAGTAAGAATGTTTGTATAGAGGTTCAGGAGTCCATCAGTATTCCACAACACTGAGATTGTTCTAGTCTAACTATGATCATACTTGTCAAGTAAGAATGTTTGTATAGAGGTTCAGGAGTCCATCAGTATTCCACAACACTGAGATTGTTCTAGTCTAACTATGATCATATTTGTCAAGTAAGAATGTTTGTATAGAGGTTCAGGTGTCCATCAGTATTCCACAGCACTGAGATTGTTCTAGTCTAACTATGATCATACTTGTCAAGTAAGAATGTTTGTATAGAGGTTCAGGTGTCCATCAGTATTCCACAGCACTGAGATTGTTCTAGTCTAACTATGATCATACTTGTCAAGTAAGAATGTTTGTATAGATGTTCAGGTGTCCATCAGTATTCCACAACACTGAGATTGTTCTAGTCTAACTATGATCGTACTTGTAAAGTAAGAATGTTTGTATAGAGGTTCAGGAGTCCATCAGTATTCCACAACACTGAGATTGTTCTAGTCTAAATATGATCATACTTGTCAAGTAAGAATGTTTGTATAGATGTTCAGGAGTCCATCAGTATTCCACAACACTGAGATTGTTCTAGTCTAACTATGATCGTACTTGTAAAGTAAGAATGTTTGTATAGAGGTTCAGGAGTCCATCAGTATTCCACAACACTGAGATTGTTCTAGTCTAACTATGATCATACTTGTCAAGTAAGAATGTTTGTATAGATGTTCAGGTGTCCATCAGTATTCCACAACACTGAGATTGTTCTAGTCTAACTATGATCATACTTGTCAAGTAAGAATGTTTGTATAGAGGTTCAGGTGTCCATCAGTATTCCACAACACTGAGATTGTTCTAGTCTAACTATGATCATACTTGTCAAGTAAGAATGTTTGTATAGATGTTCAGGAGTCCATCAGTATTCCACAACACTGAGATTGTTCTAGTCTAACTATGATCATACTTGTCAAGTAAGAATGTTTGTATAGATGTTCAGGAGTCCATCAGTATTCCACAACACTGAGATTGTTCTAGTCTAACTATGATCATGCTTGTCAAGTAAGAATGTTTGTATAGATGTTCAGGAGTACATCAGTATTCCACAACACTGAGATTGTTCTAGTCTAACTATGATCATGCTTGTCAAGTAAGAATGTTTGTATAGATGTTCAGGAGTACATCAGTATTCCACAACACTGAGATTGTTCTAGTCTAACTATGATCATGCTTGTCAAGTAAGAATGTTTGTATAGATGTTCAGGAGTACATCAGTATTCCACAACACTGAGATTGTTCTAGTCTAACTATGATCATACTTGTCAAGTAAGAATGTTTGTATAGAGGTTCAGGAGTCCATCAGTATTCCACAACACTGAGATTGTTCTAGTCTAACTATGATCATGCTTGTCAAGTAAGAATGTTTGTATAGATGTTCAGGAGTACATCAGTATTCCACAACACTGAGATTGTTCTAGTCTAACTATGATCATGCTTGTCAAGTAAGAATGTTTGTATAGATGTTCAGGAGTACATCAGTATTCCACAACACTGAGATTGTTCTAGTCTAACTATGATCATGCTTGTCAAGTAAGAATGTTTGTATAGATGTTCAGGAGTACATCAGTATTCCACAACACTGAGATTGTTCTAGTCTAACTATGATCATACTTGTCAAGTAAGAATGTTTGTATAGAGGTTCAGGAGTACATCAGTATTCCACAACACATAGCAAGTATATAAATAAAGGGGTCACTCTTTTACATAGAGATATATAGGGAAATTCCATTTGTTGCCAGTTGAGCGATTCAGGCCCTCTTGATCCTATTGTTTAATATACTTTTATTTATTTGCACTTCCACAGCATCATGTCATTTTAAGATTGACACCTCATCCAGTCATGTGATCAAAATCTCCATACATCATTTTCTTGGACATTTATTAGGGTCACATTGATCTACCATGAATGTTGAAGTCAGTGGGCATGTATTTGTTATACGGCATTTCTTAAAGGGAATTTATCAGGAATCTTTAAAATCGGCTAAAAACATTTACTCCAATATATCATGCCTATATATACTCACTGGCCCCATATTGCCAAAAGGATATATGTATTTAAACATGCCAAAATAATATAATGAAAAGGGATTTCCTAACAAAATATGTTGCACTTTTAAGCGGGAAATCTATTCTTGTCTAACCTAAATGCGTAGCCTAAGTTAGGAAATCTCTTTTTAATATACTACTTTTGCATGTTTAAATAGATGACCTTTTAGCAATACAGGATTAGTGAGTATATATAGGCATGATGTATTTGAAAAACTATGTTTTAGCCAATTTTGAAATTTTGAAAAATACTGATAAATTCCCTTTAAATGATTGAAAACCAGTAACACTACCATATTTATTTATTTGTTGATTTTGTTTATGACTGTTTTTGAGTTAGTATAAAATATGTTTTCGGCAAAGGGGTTGGGTAGCAGGGGGAAAGGGGATGTGGGATCCTTGGGCAGGTCCAGCCTGAGAGCCAGATGCCTCAGTGATCTGAACTAACAGTAAGTAGAAATTGTAAAATTATCTGATTTGTATGGAAAGCTAATATAATGCATTTTCAAACCCAATAGACTAAGTACAGTGACTTAATACTATGTTTATATGTCTCTGAGATGCCGACTAAGAGTTAATATGGACTGTTATGTCAGGCCAATATGTATTCAAGATATTGGCAAACAGTTGAACAATTATATAAGATCAGAGACATATAAACAATTAAGTCACAGTGATATAATGCAGTGGTGATATGACTTTGCAAGGGTAACAAGTATCTGTCAGATATCAGGAAAATGCAGGAAATTTATTCTAGACATAAAAAAAAATACTCTGGAGGATGAGTGGGGTGTCCCCTGTAGTTTACCCCTGCAGGTGGGCCTGTTAAGGGGGTTTGATATGGGAAGGTTATAGGAAACAGGTAATTCTCCTTTATCTCATCAATAAGTTCTTCGTACTGGCTTAAGTCCATTCAAAAAGAAGTGACAGGTGAAATCATGTGACCAACTTAGGTCCTTTTTTTTTCTTTATATTTCAGTATAGGAATAATGGATGACGTGACCAATGTCCAGATAATTGATTGTAAAAATTCAAAGTTCCTAAAGCCATTACGGATGCTGTATTGTCAGGTTTGTATTTACCAGTATCAATTTTTTAGTAATTTTACATGTCTTTTTGAAGAAATAGAAAGCACTATAGTAATAGCCCTGGCATTGTTGTCATCATGTTGTTGACATCAGGTAAAAGTTTCATGTTTAGCATGACTTTTTTACAGCCAACTACTGCTATTGTGACTATCAACTTCAGACATTTCCATATTATATATAAGTGGAGATGATTATTTGGGAACATCCAGACATAAATGTACAGACCGGACTATTGCGAGCACGTCTTGCTACAATGCAAATCATAGACACAAGACTATAAAATCAACCAACCCAATAAAGTTGATGGCAACAATGGTTTTACATGCAACACATCTAGTCTGTTAGGACAATTTACATACATGAACTGATAGCTTTACATGAGTAGGGTCCAGTCAAGGAATCATAGCTACTTATACGCCATATAAAGGACATACATAAAAACCCGTTGGATCATGAAGGTACAGTGAAATCATAGTGATTTTATTTCATAAAGGAAGATGATCATTTCGCAGCAGCGGTATTTCCAATTTTGGGATCTTATTAGATGCAAGATATATATATATATATATATATATATATATGGATATACAATCCATTTCAAGCCTCATAAAACAGTTATGGTATTGTATTGAAAGGGTCATCCTATTAAATATGTCAACACAAACAAGCTATGTACAGTTCCATTGCATGTATTCAATGTAACAACATGTTTGCTGTAGTTTATGAAACAGTATTTAAGTACAAATTGCATGTATGTAGTTATGGAAAGCCAGCATGGTCAAAATTCTTGTTTATTTGCTTAATTTTAAATTACATGTATAAATTTTCAACTGCATATGCTTTATGTTTTAATTCTTTATTCCTATTTCTTAATTCTAAATGATAAGTGTAATATTATTAATGCCAAATGCCTGATTCTTAAAGCTTCGTAATCATTTTTATACAATTTGCATAGTGTTTTATTCTTAATTTCTATTTCTTAGTTCGAAATGATAAATTTTTCATGCAGCGTTTTTTTTCTTCACAATTTTGGGAAGATTACCTTTAACCTTGGAATTGAGAATTTTAGCCGCATTCTCATTAAAGTTGGGAAAATTATACATTCAACTTCCATACTCGCTTAACTGACCATTTAATTGAAGAAGCAATTTCATACTCAATTCAGAACATTTGGGGGAAAAAAATTGTTTATCAAGGAATTATGGCATGTCTCACTACAGTTACTGAAGCTTCAATTGGGAAAAAAGATACTATTTGCCATTGGGAACATGACCCAATAATCATTATTAATTGCTATAAAAATGAAAAAAAAAATATCCCACACTGCCACATGACTAATTCTTTATTTCTATTTAATATATTTTAAATGGAAAACGCTTTGATATTTATTCTAATTGCTTAACATCTTATTGTTTATACATTATGTGTAATTTTTATGCCAATTGCTATTTTTGTCTTGCATAGATGGATTTTTATAAATACTTGTTATAAATTATCAACATAACATGATGACATTTTGCACTTAATACCCAAACTCCCACTTCAATGGTCAAGGTCACAATTTAACTTTGTTTGACAACACTTTCAGTCATTTTGACATTTCTTGTCCGGTCTGTCATCTATAGATAAATTTTAAAAATACTTGGCTCAGTTGATCAACATGACATAATTAAGTGTGGCATGTAAGACCCAGAACCTTTCTTTAAAGATCAAGGTCACACTTTCAGTTTGTTTGATATTGTGTGTCTGGTCTGTGACTTTGCCTTTAACTTGGCTCAATTTATCAAGATGACATGACCACATGTCATAAGTAAGACCTAGACCCATACCTCAAAGGTCAAGGTCACACTTTTAGTATGTATTACAACACTTTGAATTTGTTTGAGATTTCAAGTCCATCCTTTAACTTTACCATACATGGTTGGATTTCAAAAACACTTGGCTCAATTTATCAAATGATCTGTAACTTTGTCTTACATTTTAAAATAGCTTGATACAAGTGATCAGCATGTCATGATGATGTTTCAGCAGCATTTAACTGTTGAAATACCCAGACCATCACATCAGATGTCAAGGTCAAGGTTACACAAAGGTCAATGTCATGCTTTAATGTAAAAAACGTGAAATTGCATGTCTAGTCTGAAACATCAGTCCATTACTCTTTATATTCATGGATACATCACTACCTATTATAACATAATTATATTGTTATTTTTCAAAGACCATTTTGGGGGCATGCGACACTTACCAGTGACATTTCTTGTTTCATATCAATGTAATATTCAATGATACCATCAATAAAAAAGTCCATCATCATAATTATCAATTATTATATTATTATAATAACAAATATATAGTAAAACGGCGTCTCATACAAACTTCACCAAAAAAACACTTTCAGAATTTGTAGATTCATTTATTTCAAATTAATTTATAAAAATTTGTTGACTTTGATCAGTGAAGGCATGAAAATGGCAATGTAATCCAGCCCAGATTGTTTTTAGCTTTGTATTGTGTGCAACATGGGGTACGCAGCATTCATACATTTATTACATCATGTTTTTCTAAAGCACGGTGGTAAATGTGCATAAATTAGCACTTCGTCCATAACTTCAAATAAAAAATGTCACGTCGGAATATTGTTTTTTGTCATCTGAAAATGAGTGGAACAGAGATCAGCTATACAATTTTGTGATCTGAATGGAATGTCACATAAAAAACAATAGTTATGTTGCAGTAGCCACATGGGGATAATGGAAAGAAAAAACAACAACAGTGTATCATTGGTAGATTCTTAGGTGGACAGGAGAGGCTCAATGACGACCTGCAAAGCGGCCACCAAAAGTCAGTAACATTAAATCACTTCACATAAATTAAGGCATTGCTCGACAAGGACTATCGCATCATGATGTGTGAAATAGTGGATTGTGTAGATTGCAGTATTGGGAAAATATTCAAAATTTTTTCTGATGAACTGAATATGTGAACATTATGTGCCGAAGATACTGACCAAACATCAAAATGAACAGCGTGTGGTATGCTCGAAGCCATTTTTGGATCAATTTGATGACGCGGATCATTCATTTCTTGACCATGATATACACCTTCAACAATTTGTTTCATGAAGTGCTTTGACACCCCGTACAGCCAGGATTTGACACCGTGGGACTTCTTCCTTTTCCCTATACTTTTTGAAACTGTTGCGCACAGTTCATGGCTCATCTCATCAATTCCACATGACTTTTACAGAAAAAGTTTTTATTTATGGGTAGACAGGTCTGCATGGTGAAGAATGTGTATTTCATTTAATAGCAAGTAGTCTAAGGAAGATAGAACATGTCAGTCACAGTAAACTATGTTTAAATGATGACAAAACGTGTTGGATGTGATTACATCATCATAGGCCGGATAAGCGACTGTGACGGTACATTTGTAATGATTCTTATACCAAATGATAAGAAGTTATTGTTAGGATTATTCACATTTGTAAAAATACACTAATCTATTATATAACCAAATATTGGAAACATCAGTAGAGTAATAAAGATTTTGGAGCACATTTTGACGACATCTTTTATAATGATATAATTTTATTTTTATAATGTTAATATATAAGTGTCATAACACAATTTGTGTGTCATTTCAGAATGGAAAGAAGAAAGCATGGGATGCTTTGAAAGTGCATGACAGGTACTGAACATTGAATTAAAAATGAATTTATTTATATCATAACAGAGTGGTTGAGCTTATGTACTATATACATATATATATATATATATATATATATATATATATATATATGTGTGTGCATTGTCTCAGTGTCTGTCCTTTCATTTGTCCTGTATAACAGAGTGTGTGAGCTTATGTACTATATATATATATATATATATATATATATGTGTGTGTGTGTGTGTGTGTGTGTGCATTGTCTCAGTGTCTGTCCTTCCATCTGTCCTGTATAACAGAGTGTGTGAGCTTATGTACTATATATATATGTGCATTGTCTCAGTGTCTGTCCTTCCATCTGTCCTGTATAATGTCATTATTACATAATCAGATTGCAATTCTAACTATTTTTAGCTCTTCTGACAAAAAGCCAGATGGACTTGCGCCATAGTAATTTGTCCATCACCCATCATCTGTCCATCACCCATCATCTGTCCATTTACTCTTCTTGTTAACACCATTTCATTCTGTCCTGACCAAATTTGGTCAAGATGTTAATATCCATGAAAGCTTGGAGTTCATACAACTGCAATAACAATAGAGCTATTTGTCCATTGTCCTGTTCTTAATTATTTCTTTACACAATTCTCTGAAACTGCCTTACCTAGTGTCAAATATTGCCCTGCTGTAGGTTTACATGAATCCTGCATTATAATGAATTCCTTATCTAAAATTCAAATAAATCCTGCATTATAATGAATTCCATAACTAATCTTTACATAAATGTTGCATTATAATGAATTCCTTATATAATCTTTACAGAAATCCTGCATTATAATGAATTCCTTATCTAAAATTAACATAAATTCTACACTATAATGAATTCCTTATCTAAAGTTTACATAAATCCTGCATTGTAATGAATTCCTTATCTTATGTTTACATAAATCCTGCATCATAATGAATTCCTTATCTAATGTTTACATAAATCCTACATTATAATGAATTCCTTATCTAAAATTTCTATAAATGCTGCATTATAATGAATTCCTTATCTAATCTTTACATAAATGCACATTTTTTTTCTTATTCAGTGTAGCTATTCTGATATACAACACCACCAGGAAAGTGCTCATTTTTGTCAAACAATTCAGACCAGGTATTTATTTATTTGTTAATTGTATACTTCTTTTTTTGAAAGTATCTGAAGTTATAAAATATACTTTAAATCAGTTTTACATAATTTATCAAATTTATGAAGTAATATTGAAATTCAAACTGACATGCTTATTTTTATTAGCTCTACTGGTCAAAAACCCATCAGCACTTTTGTGATGGTATTTTGTCAGTTGTGACTGTCCTTGATGGTTAAATGTCATCTATACTTAATATTTAACTTGACTATTCTATGATTAAAGGAGTTTATGTAATCACCACAGCATTTGTGCGAATTTCTGCGTCCTGTCTGCGTTAATGTTATGATGCAAGTTGTTCATAAGTGTGTATTGCTTGCAGCTAAGATGCGGATGCAATTTCACAGAAGTGTGCTTGTTTATACACCAAGGCAGTATGTAACATATCAGCTGCCTTACTTCAATGTCAAGGTCATATTACAGAGTGAAAACGGTTACATTTGCGTTTAAACTCTGCTTTAAAGTTTTGGTCAAGCTGTTCTTTACAATGAAAGAAACAACTGTTTATGAATGACAAACATTTTAAGTTCTTCATAGACTTAATCCATTCAAAATTTGAAAAGAAGTGACAGGGAAATTTAGGTGTGCAACTTGGACCCACTTGTTTTTATTTACTTTTGTTTATTCATTTTGTATTAAAATACCAAGCCCTGTTTAAACTTTGGTAACTGCCCGAATCTGCCCATGACCCTTAATATTATTTTTCTTTCTTTATTTTATTTTTTATTATTATTATATTTATTATTGTATAGTCCTGTTTAAGCTTTGGTACCTGCTCACTCCTGCCACTCCCCCCCCCCCCCCTTTTTAGCTCACCAGAGCTGAAGACTCAAGATGAGCTATTGTGATCACTCTTCGTCCATCCGTCCATCTGTTAGCAATCTGACACTTGACAGATTTTCAAATTTTGTGTGAAGCATTCTTACACAAAGCTGTCTCAAATTTGTTCAAATGATGACCCTGGGGTCAAATTTGGCTCCACCCCAAGGATTTATCAGTATTTCAAAGTTGGTCAAATACAGGGGTTAGGGTTTACTGGAGTTCCATAAGGGGATTTTGATTTTTACATATGAATACTATGGAAAAAGAGATAATTCTGTGGGGGTTTTTTTGGTGGCATATAGTAATCGCAGCGTCCGTCCGTCCGTACGTCTGGAGCGGCAGTTGTGGGTTGCGTTGCCAGTACAGAATGGCATTGTGAGTTTTTTTTGGTACTTGTGGGATGCAATGTTCACCCCACAAGTGCGAAAATGCGTCCAAATGGCATTGTGGGGTTAATTTTTTTTGTTTCACATTTTTCTTTTACTTTTTTTTCACCTTTTTTCATTCTTTTTTTGTGTCATTAGGGTTGGATCTCAAGGTTTGTGACATTAGGGTTAGAAAGAAAATAGGTTTTGTTTTGTTTTATGAAAAAAAGATGTTTTATAACATATAAAAACCGCACCCCACAACAACACTTCCACCAGAACGTCCGTCCGTCCGTCCGTCCTTCCAACCGGTATTTTGTTTCCGGTCTGTAACTTTGTCATGCATAGATTGATTTTGTTGATACTTGCTACAAATGATCAACTTAACATGATGACATGTCGCGAGTAAGACCCACACCCGTACCTCAAAGGTCGAGGTCACAATTTCAGTTTGTTTGACAACACTTTGAGTTTGTGTGAGATTTTGTTTCCGGCCTGTAACTTTGTCATGCAAAGATGGATTTTGTTGAAACTTGCTACAAATGATCAACATAACATGATGACGTGTCGCGAGTAAGACCCACACCCGTACCTCAAAGGTTGAGGTCACAATTTGACTTTGTTTGACAACACTTTTGAGTTTGTGTGAGATTTTGTTTCCAGCCTGTAACTTTGTCATGCATAGATGGATTTTGTTGATACTTGCTACAAATGATCAATATAACATGATGACGTGTCGCGAGTAAGATCCACACCTGTACCTGAAAGGTGAAGGTCACAATTTGAGTTTGTTTGACAACACTTTGAGTTTGTGTGAGAGTTCGTTTTTGGCCTATAACTTTGCCATGCATAGATGGATTTTTTTGGTACTTGCTACAAATGATCAACATAACATGATGATGTGTCGCGAGTATGACCCACACCCTTACCTCAAAGGTCAAGGTCATAATTTGAGTTTGGGTGAGATTTCGTGTCCAGTCTGTTATTTTGTCATGCATAGGTGAATTTTAATTAAAATAGCTACAAATGATCAACATAACATGATGACATGTCACGAGTAAGACCCACACCCATACTTCAAAGGTCAAGATCACAGTTTGAGTTTGTTTGACAACACTTTGAGTTTCTGTGAGATTTTGTGTCCGGTCTGTAACTTTGTCATGCATAGATGGGTTTTATAAATACTTGCTACAAATGATCAACATAACATGATGATGTGTCACAAGTAAGACCCATACCCATACTTCAAAGGTCAAGGTCACACTTTGAGTTTGTTTGACAACACTTTCATTCTGTTTGAGATTTCATGTCTGGCCTGTTACTTTGTCATGCATAGATGGATTTTGTTAATAATAGCTACAAATGACCGACATAACATGACCATGTGTCGCGCGTTACACCCAAAATCCCACTTCAAAGGTCAAGGTCACAATTTAACTTTGGTTGAAGACACTTTCAGTCTGATTGAGATTTCGTGTCCGGTCTGAAACTTTGTCACCTATGGATAAATTTCAAAAACACTTGGCCCAATTCATCAGCATGACATTACAAAGTGTCACGTGTAAGACCCACATGCGTTCCTCAAAGGTCTAGGTCACACTTTGAGTTTGTTTGACAACACTTTCAGTCTGTGTGAGATTTCTTGTCCAATCTATAACTTTGTCATCTACAGATATATTTTGAAAACACTAGGCTCAGTTGATAACCATGACATAATTAAGTGACGCATGTAAGACCCAGAACCTTTCCTCAAAGGTCAAGGTCACACTTTCAATTTGTTTGATATTGCGTGTCTGGTCTGTTACTTTGTCTTTAACATGGCTCAATTTATCAAGATAACATGACGATGTGTCATAAGAAAAACCTAGACACTGTCACACTTTCAGTATGTATGACAACACTTTGAATCTATTTGAAATTTCACGTCTGTCCTATAACTTTATCATGCATGGATGGATTTCAAAAACACTCGGTTCAATTTATCAATTGATCAACAATTGATCTGTAACTTATATTTAGGGATTTTAAAATAGCTTGACACAAGTGATCAGCATGTCATGATAATGTTTCACCTGCATTTAACTATTGAAATACCCAGACCATTACATCAGATGTCAAAATCAAGGTTACACAAAGGTCAAGGTCATGCTTTAATGTAAAAAAAAAACATGGAATTGCATGTCTAGTCTGAAACCTTTGATATTCATATATACACTAGTTTAATTTAATTCACTCAATATTTGATTTTCAGCCGAAAATTAAATATTGATTGAATTAAATTGAACTTGTGTAATATGGTTTCTTCCCTGAGGAAGATTTTTTAATGAAAATATTCATATATACATCGCTACCTATTATATCATATATTGTTATTTTTCACAGACCATTTTGGGGGCATGTGACACTTAACAGTGACATTTACTTGTTTCACCTATTTTACATATTATTTCGATTATCTTGAGGTCTGAAACATTGTTTAGTCATAACAGTTGAGACTGGGTCCCTTTAAAGGGGATTTAATATCCATAAGAGGTCAGCAGGGACCCAAAAAGAGGTTAAATTGTGAATTTTCAAAAAATCTTCTGTTCAAGAACTGTCCAGTCAAATTTATTCATAAACAAATTATTTGGTATAAATAATCCCTATGAGTAGGGGTTTCATGTTTGTTCAAATGAAGGGTGTATTGGGGTCCAGTTAGGGGACTTATTGTCTCCTCTGCTACAGGTGAACGATTTAGGGCCAATCTGGCTCTCTTGTTTTAAATTTTGTTTTGTATTATTGTAGTAAATTGAAATGTGTCAATAAAACCTCCACCTGAAATACATTTATCTACTATGTTGCTGATATAAAGATGGCTTGACTGATAAAGATTCATATGCCTGTTTTTTTTTATTGTACACGTTATAGATTTATGTTCTCTGACAGCTGTTGTTTAGGCATTATTTTGATCATCTTGAAGTCTGCAACATTGTTTAGTCATAACAGTTGAGACTGTTGTAAAAAGTGGTTTAATATCCATATATATTAATTAAGTACTGTTCTGTGACAGGGAGCCTACAATAGTTAACGATGTTCTTTTGTTTTACATATCATTACAATGTGGAATAACCTGCACATGTAGCACATATTTATTCTGATTTATTTCATTTTCAGCTATATATATAAATAGAGTAAAAATAACAAAAGATGAGGAAGGAAATGACATTATAGACCACAATGCCTATCCTGGGTCCTTGGGGCTTACATACGAGCTTTGTGCAGGCATTGTTGATAAGGACAAAACACTGGAACAAATAGCATGTGAGGAAATTTTAGAAGAATGTGGATATGATGTCCCATCAGGTGCACTCCAACGGATAACTGGGTTCAGGTATATATTAGTAATGTATTATAGTAGTTTGCTGTGTTGTTGGTTTGGGTAATGTTTCCTTTGCCAGTTCATTATTTCATGATAAATTTACAATATTGGCAGATAAAGTAACTGTTGGTGATCAGTGTATGTTTAACCTTGTTAATTTTAAATAGTATGCAAGGTTACCTATCACTAGACCTTGTATAAGATTGATATATAGACCAGTGACAGGAGTTATGGCCCTTTTTAGCTATTCTCATTACATGAAGATATCTCAAGTTCTGAGCCTAGGGGTAAATTTTGCCCTGCTCCAGGTATTGTCAGTTTGTTTTTAAAAGTTAAAAATCTTTTCCAAAAGTGCATCCCTATGAGCAAGGGCTTGAAGTTTGTACATAATCAAGGGACTAGTATTTATAAGGGCTCTGTAAGGGAACTTTTAGGAATACTATGGGAAAAACGGAAAATTCTAATTTATTCATCCATTTGTGCATAATTGTTATTAATTCAGTTTAAGATCTGCAGCATCTACTAGTCATAGCAAATTAGATTTAGTTCAGTAAGCAGAATTGTATTTCTATAAGGGGCGCGGTGGGGTCACAAAAGGGTTAAAATGGATAATTCTCTTAAAATCTTATTCTCAACAATGGGTCGGTCATATTTGTTCATATTATATTATATATCCCTATGATTAATAAAAGTTTTAAAATTTCCATAAGGGTTGGGGCGGGTTGGGGGGTCAATATGATTAAAATTGAGAATTTTCATTAATCTTCCTCTCAATAACCTTTCTGTCAAACTTGTTTGTATATGATATAAATTATCTTTACATCAACAAGGAATTGAAGATTCTGCAAATCAAGGGGCTGGGATATACCTTGTAAGATGATTTTTACTTTTACATACGACTATTATTGGGTAAACTGAAATTTTCCTTTTTGCAGCCATGTGTACAAAAAACTATTTAAAATCTATTTAAGCATTTCTGCTCATAAAAAATCCCTAGGAGTGGGTGATTAAAGTTTTGACAAATCAAGGGACTGGGATGTATGGTGGACTATATTTTTTTTACAGATGGAAATTTTAAGTATTTCCTTTTCAAAGCAATTAACTTTTTGTTCATTAAGGGTGTGGTTTCAAAAAGTGCTATGGCCACTATGAGCAAGTAGAGCATCCTCAGTTCCTCTCGGCCACTTGTTTCATTTCCAAGTAAGTCCGCTCTAAACCCTGTGTTTCATTGTCATGTCATTCCTGTTTTACGTTTTCATGTCTATTCCTGTTCTGCATTTTCATGTCTATTCCTGTGTTACGTTTTCATGTCTATTCCTGTTTTGCATTTTCATGTCTATTCCTGTGTTGCATTTCATATCTGTTCCTGTATTGCATTTTTATATCTCTTCCTGTGTTGCGTTTTTTTATCTCTTGAATGTACCAGGTCCTATTGAACTCTCAATTGTGGAGTTGAAGTATTATAGCTCTTTAAAATATCCTTTCACAGTCTGGCATGTTCCTTGCAAAAAAAGACATATTTTTATTGTTTGTCTAAGTAAATGAAATATTTTTTTACACAATAAAACGCTCTGGTCAATAAAGTGTTATTTTGTTTGTGATCGTCTGGTGTCCGTCGTCTGTCGTCCGTCGTCCATCAGCCGTCGTCTGTCTTCGGTCATTAACTTTTAGCTTCTAACAAATTCTCCTCTTAAACCACTGGGCCAATTTTGATATAACTGTGCAGTTTGTTATTATGTGTGCAGTTTGTTATTATGTGTGTAGTTTATTGTTATATGTGTAGTTTGTTATTATGTGTGCAGTTTGTTATTATGTGTGCAGTTTGTTATTATGTGTGCAGTTTGTAATTATGCATGCAGTTTGTAGTTATGTATGCAGTCTGTTATTACGTAATATGAAGTTTGTTATTATGTATGCAGTTTGTTATTATGTGTGCAGTTTGTTGTTATGTATGCAGTTTGTTATAATGTAATATGAAGTTTGTTGTAATGTATGCATTTTGTTATTATGTGTGCAGTTTGTTGTTATGTATGCGGTTTGTTGTTATGTATGCGGTTTGTTATAATGTAATATGAAGTTTGTTGTTATTTATGCAGTTTGTTATTATGTGTGCAGTTTGTTATTATTTAATGTGAAGTTTGTTGTTATGTAATGTGAAGTTTGTTGTTATGTATGCAGTTTGTTGTTATGTATGCAGTTTGTTGTTATGTATGCAGTTTGTTAATATGTATGCAGTTTGTTGTTATGTATGCAGTTTGTTATTTTGTATGCAGTTTGTTAATATGTGTGCAGTTTATTATTATGTGTGCAGTTTGTTATTATGTATGCAGTTTGTTGTTATGTATGCAGTTTGTTATTTTGTATGCAGTTTGTTAATATGTGTGCAGTTTATTATTATGTGTGCAGTTTGTTATTAATTGTGCAGTTTGTTGTTATGTATGCAGTTTGTTATTTTGTATGCAGTTTGTTAATATGTATGCAGTTTGTTATTATGTATGCAGTTTGTTATTATGTGTGCAGTTTGTTATTATGTGTGCAGTTTGTTATTATGTGTGCAGTTTGTTAATATGTATGCAGTTTATTATTATGTGTGCAGTTTGTCATTATGTGTGCAGTTTGTTGTTATGTATGCAGTTTGTTATTTTGTATGCAGTTTGTTAATATGTATGCAGTTTGTTGTTTTGTATGCAGTTTGTTTTTATGTGTGTAGTTTGTTGTTATGTATGCAGTTTGTAAATATTTATGCAGATTGTTGTTATGTATTCAGTTTTTTGTTATGTATGCAGTTTGTTGTAATGTAATAATTATGAAGTTTGTTGTTATGTATGTAGTTTGTTATTATGTGTGCAGTTTAGTATCATGTATGCAGTTTGTTTTTATGTATGCAGTTTGTTGTTATGTATGCATTTTGTTATTATGTATGCAGTTTGTTATTTTGTATGCAGTTTGTTGTGATGTATGCATTTTGTTATTATGTATGCCGTTTGTTGTTCTGTATGCAGTTTGTTATTGTGTATGCAGTTTGTTATTATGTATGCAGTTTGTTGTTATGTATGCGGTTTTGTTGTTATGTATGCAGTTTGTTGTTATGCATGTGGTTTTGTTGTTATGTATGAGGTTTTATTGTTATGTATGCAGTTTGTTGTTATGTATGTGGTTTTGTTGTTATGTATGCTGTTTTGTTGTTATGTATGTGGTTTTGTTGTTATGTGTGTAGTTTGTTATTATGTGTGCAGTTTGTTGTTATGTATGCAGTTTGTTGTTATGTATGTGGTTTTGTTGTTATGTATGAGGTTTTATTGTTATGTATGCAGTTTGTTGTTATGTATGTGGTTTTGTTGTTATGTATGCTGTTTTGTTGTTATGTATGCAGTTTGTTGTTATGTGTGTAGTTTGTTATTATGTGTGCAGTTTGTTGTTATGTATGCAGTTTGTTGTTATGTATGCAGTTTGTTATTATGTATGCAGTTGATTGTTATTCAGCATTTCAAACGTTGTGTTGTTTAACAAGTTAACATCCACAATATATATATTGTTTAATTATTGTTTTTAAATTAGAATTATAAGCTATGGATGCTCCATTTGTGAGTTTAAATCAAAAACGTAAGGAAAATATTCAAGTACAAATAGCTTCATTATGCTATATTGACCGCTAAGCTCTATGTAAACGTAATACAAATAAACTACAGAAGCATGAATGTTACATAAAAGTATACATTAAAACAAAACATATTTCCATTTATGTAAAAGCTACAAACATTTTTCATATTTTCTAAATATTATGTCAGTGAAGATTTGGTTGATAGTGAATTTTAAAAAAAGAACTGACAAGTGATAATTTAAGTTGACAAGTGAAATTCAAGTTCATATGTGATAATTTAAGTTGGCAAATGTTTTACACATGCAGCCTTATTTATCTATCATACAGTTTATGATATTCCATAATGATTGAAATATCTATGTTTGATTTTGACAGAAATGGTGTGGGAACCTCAGGTGCTCAACAAGATTTGTACTTTGCGGAAGTTACAGATGAAATGAAGGTTGGACCTGGAGGGGGGTCACCGGACGAAGGAGAATTTATTGAAATAGTTGAAATACCAGTATCAGAAGGACAAGCATTTATCATGGATGAATCTTATATCAAACCAGTACAGGCAATGTTTGGATTGCTTTGGTTCTATCAGAACATTTATGACAAAACCAAATAATTGTTTGAAATAAAACAAAATAACTGGGGCAGGTGCCAGAATAAGTAAACCAGTACATATGCACATTTTGGTATAAATGATTGAATGAATAACTTAATTGGTCTCATCCACAAACAAGTGATATTGGGATAATTAACAGTAACAACTGCTATAGAACATATCTAGATGATAGGCGTAAAGGGTCGATATCATATGGAAAGTTTTCCGGAGAAGGATCAGAGTGCTTCTGTTACCCCAAATCCCACCCATTTTGGTGAATTAAGTTAGTTGTGTAACAGTAACGAGACATGATCCATTGTAAATAAATACATTTGCAAAATCCTGGCAACATACTTATTTGTTATATTGTAACATTGACATATAATAAAATAAAATCTGGATTGCCATCATTTTGAAGAATCCTACAAAGTTTCATAGTAATTAAACATCATTTTCATAATCCACTATACACCTTTTGTACATCATATGTCCTCATTAACATACAATATCTCGGACTAAATGAAAAGTGTAAAAGATTGTACTCATATTTGTATTAATTATATTCTTCTTGATATTGTATTGATTGATTGAATATTTAGCTTCATTTTTATGCCATCGAGAGCTAACAGACGATCAGTTAACCTAACCACTGTTTCCTGGGATTAACCAGTACTCGAGCACACCCCGTCTACGGAAGTAACTGATCATAACTTTCCCACTTGAATCAGTGGTGAGAGACGAATGATAATGAGACACAATGTCGTATATCTATCATCACAGAGACTGTTGCCAGGCGGTGGATTTGAACTCACAACCAAGAGCGCTTCATATAGCTTTGTTTGGATTTTTCTTCACAGTGAGGCTAAAATAAATTGGCATAAACTGAATGTACTGAAGCAAGTAAATAGAATAAATTATGCACTAATTTGATAACTTGCTTTTTTTAACTTGCTTGAATACATTTTTCATTCATTTTTATTATCTATTTTTTATAGTGATCGATGTTTAATAAAAAGATGGTTTACATTTAAGTGGTTGTTGTTTATAAGCTTATTTTATGTCACCATCGGAAAGAGTGTTGATTTTTTTAACTCTACTGACCAACAGCAGGGTTAATGTCATGGTATGTTGTCTGACGTCCGTCGTCATCAATCTGTTAACCTTTTTTGTTGTGTGCACACAAGCACCTGCATTTTTCATTGGATCTTCAGTCAACTTATGTTACAGTAGTTATATAACCATAATATCTTGAACTGGCCAAATCTGATTATTAATGTCAGAGTCATGGCCCTTGAAACATTAAAAAATACACTTTTTTGACCTTGTGTGCACTCAAGCACTCACATTTTTCATTTGATTCTCACCAAATTAACACAGTATTTATATAACCATAATATATCGGACATGTTCTTGAACTGACCAAATACGATTATTAATGTCAGAGTTGTGGTCCTTGAAACATTAAAAAATGCACTATTTGAACGTGTGTGCACTCTGGCACCCGCATTTTTCATTTGATTCTCACCAAACTTATGTAGTAGTTATATAACCATAATATCTCAGACAAGTTTTTGAACTGACTAAAACGGATAATTAATGTCGGAGTCTTGGCCCTTGAAACATTAAAAAATGCAATATTTGACTGTGTGCACTCTGGTACTCATATTTTTCATTTGATTCTCACCAAATTTACACAGTAGTTATATAACCGTTATATCTTGGACATGTTTTTGAACTAACAAAATCAGACTATTAATGTCAGAGCTATGGCCCTTGAAACATTAAAAAAATGCACTATTTGACCTGGTGTGCACTCTGGCACCCGCATTTTTCATTTGATTCTCACCAAACTTACACAGTAGTAATAATAAATATAACCATTATATCTCAAACAAGTTCTTGAACTGGCCAAATCAGACTGTTAATGTCAGGGTTATGGCCATAGAAACATTAAAAAATACACTATTTGACTTTGTGTGCACTCTAGCACTCACATTTTTCATTTGATCCTCACCAAACGTGCACAGTAGTTACCATAATATCTCGGACAGAATCTTGAACTGACCAAATCTGATAATTGATGTCAGAGTTGTAGCCCTTGAAACATAAAAAAATACACTATTTGACCTTGTGTGCACAATAGCACACACATTTTTCATTTGATCCTCATCTAATGTGCACAGTTGTTATTTAACCATAATATCTCGAACATGTTCTTGAACTGACAAAATTGGATTATTAATATCAGAGTTATGACCCTTGAAACATTAGAAAATGCACTATTTGACATGTGTGCACTCTAGCACACACATTTTCCATTTGATCCTCACCAAACGTGCACAGTAGTTATTTAACCATAATATCTCAGACAAGTTCTTAAACTGGCTTAGTTGGATTACCAATGTCAGAGTTATGGCCCTGGAAACATTAAAAATGCATTATTTGACCGTGTGTGCACTCTGGCACCCGCATTTTTCATTTGATCTCACCAAACTTACACAGTTGTTATGGACTCACACCACTATTATCTCCCTTGAGTACTCCGGACCTACAGGTGAAGGAGGTAGAAATAAAACTTTAGTTCTCTTTTTCTTCTTTTTTCAGGGCTTTGTACTGCAATGTTTTGTTTTTTGCTGGCATGAGTTAAATGGTCAGTATTTTAGAAATCACCACTGAAAATTTGATGCTGATACCAGCTTTCTGGACAATTCTGTGTCATTTCAGAATCGTTGGTTCGAACGGCATCTAGGGCGAATAGTTGATATATTATTACTCTGGAAATTGATAGGTCTCACAAAAGCATTGAATTTAAAAAAAACCAACCTGGTCAAGGTATACTTTTTTTTCTTTATAATTGCATATCTTGAACCAGTGAAGAATTTGAGCCCAGACACATGCTGCAGAATTTAATTTTTCACTCTGTTTTGGACATAAATGTTACAATGGAGCCCTATGGGAAATGTAATAGTGGTGTGAGACGTTAACAGAAACTGACAGATCTGCATGTTGCAGTGTTGAGGGATGCTGATTTCTTTAAATAGAAGGTATTAAACTATAATTTGGACATGTTATGAATAGTTGAACACAAGCAGAGTTTTTAAACATTTCAATATAACTAATGGTGCAGATTTGCATTTTTTTTTCATGCATTTATGATAGAGATTACACACATTGACCAAACTTTGTATATGTCAATTTCTTGGTATTCATATTATCCATGTATGATTTAGTATTCTGTTAAATGTGGAAACAAAAAGAGAGATACATCATGTTTAATGCATGGCAGAATGCTGGTTTACTCTGTAGATGGTCATTTTGGTGTTTCCTTGCCCTAAGTTTAGGTTTATGAGCAGTGTCCAGTCTCATATTTCATGAACACCTGTCCTCAGACAGATCCCATTTGTGACACTCTCTCCATCATGTGTGGTTTTGCCATATTTCTGTAGAGCTACCAACCCTTAATTCAGGTTGAAGTATCTGCAAGATCACACTGAATTCCAATGGACATGCTTATTGCTCAGATTGTGAATTTTAAGCTGTTTTTTTACATTAATTTATTACCCCACCCACTTATTTCTGCATACAAAAATAGAGTTGTTTGCAAAATGAAATAAATTGCATGTTTACAGTGGACTGGGAGTTTGTACCTATTTTTATTGTTTAATTATGAAAAGGCAGTAGTTGCAATCTTGCCAAGAGGCCAGTTTACTGTTAACTTCGGTTGTTTTCAGTTGTCGTCGCATTAAATTCTGCGTCAAATCATTGAATTTGGCGAAGTTTTTGCTTGTACTCCATTTTTATAGAAAATGCTATAGATATGCAGAATTTTACATTGAATGTCATGTATGCATTATCTATTGGGCCTGTGTTGCCCTTCTTATATTGGAATTGATGTGTAGACAGGGTAATGGAGTACTTTTAGCATGAAAATAGCTTGAATTGTTTGCTTGTGTTGCTGCCATATCATTCTGATATTGAAATTTTATCTAAAATATGTTATGTTTAATAAGTTTTGTTCCACAATATCATTTTTTTGTAATCAAAATGTCTGTTTTTCTTCCCATTTTCAGACACCTTTTCATTTTACCATGTAGTTGTGAAAGTTTCAGACCTTTTTGGACACAATTGGTCAAGTTATCATGAAATTTAGACTGTAGGGTTGTGAATTTTTGCTTTTTTACAAGAAATAGCAGCATTTTGACTGAAACCATGTGTCACTAAAACTTATTTTATTTCAGAACTAGTTCAGATATGGGGATACATTTAGCTTTATTGAACTTGTATTGAGTATTATTACATAATATGTAAATTTAGAATCTTAATTTAAAAAAAAAAGTCCTCTTCAGGACTCACACCACTATTATCTCCCTTGAGTACTCCGGACCTACAGGTGAAGGAGGTAGAAATAAAACTTTAGTTCTCTTTTTCTTCTTTTTTCAGGGCTTTGTACTGCAATGTTTTGTTTTTTGCTGGCATGAGTTAAATGGTCAGTATTTTAGAAATCACCACTGAAAATTTGATGCTGATACCAGCTTTCTGGACAATTCTGTGTCATTTCAGAATCGTTGGTTCGAACGGCATCTAGGGCGAATAGTTGATATATTATTACTCTGGAAATTGATAGGTCTCACAAAAGCATTGAATTTAAAAAAAACCAACCTGGTCAAGGTATACTTTTTTTTCTTTATAATTGCATATCTTGAACCAGTGAAGAATTTGAGCCCAGACACATGCTGCAGAATTTAATTTTTCACTCTGTTTTGGACATAAATGTTACAATGGAGCCCTATGGGAAATGTAATAGTGGTGTGAGACGTTAAATAACCATAATATCTGGGACAGGTTATTTAACTGGTCAATTCGGAATAATGTCAGTAATGGCTCTTTAATTGTCAAAAACTGCACTATTTGACCATGTGCACTCTAGCACCAGCATTTTTCATTTGATTCTCACCAAACTTATATTGTTGCTATATAACCATAATTTCTTTGACAAGTTTTTGAACTGGCCAAATCGGGTAATTAATGTCTGAGTTATGGCCTTTGAATCTTCAAAAAATGGCATTATTTGTGATGCAACTACATTTACTGTGAATTGCATGTCCCTATGTCTAGCAACTTCATTTTTCATTGAATCTTAACCAAACTTGCACAGCAGTTATATAACTACAAGATCTCAGACAAGTTCTTGAACCAGTGTCATTCGACCACAAATACTCCAGTCACAGGGCTTATAAGCACATTTAAAAAAACCTTAGATATTTTACATGTAGCGTTGTATTTAAAAAGACCTTAGATATTTTACATGTAGCATGACATGAGGGTCCATTAAAAGAACTGTTGAAGTCGGGTCCTTGGGGTCAAATTTAGGGCTGCCACAGGGTTCACTGTTTTTCATGGAGCTATAAAGGGAAAATGTTGTAGACACAATAGTACCTTCTTTTTTCATTGAATCTTGACCAAACTTGCACAGCAGTTATATAACCAGAAGATCTCGAAGGAGTTTTTGAACAAGCATCATTCAAGCGCCAATGCCCTTGCCAAAAGGCTTATCAGCACATTTTGAGCTAAATTTTAAAAAACATTTTATCTGAAAGTTTAAGGCCTAGACCATAGATGTGTCGAGACATGACATGTGTGAGGCAGGGCCAACTATCATTAAAAAGGTTCTAAAAGAGCATGCAGACAGTCGAGACATGATATGTGTGAGGCAGTGCCAAGATTCATTGACCAGGTGCTATAAGAGCATGCAGACAGTTGAGACATGACATGTGTGGGGTAAGGCTTAGTATCATTGATCAGGTGCTGGACGAGCATGCAAACAATCAAGACAAGTCATGTGTGAGGCACGGCCAAGTATCATTGACCAGGTGCTGGACGAGCATGCAGACAGTCGAGACATGACATGTGTGAGGCAGGGCCAGTATCATTGACCAGGTGCTGGAAGAGCATGCATACAGTCGAGACATGACATGTGTGAGGCACGGCCAGTTTCATTGACCAGGTGCTGGAAGAGCACGCATACAGTCGAGAAACGACATACAACAAGTGTGAGGCAGGGCCAAGTATCATTGACCAGGTACTGAAAGAACATGGAGATATTCGAAACACGTCATGTGTGAGGCAGGGCCAAGTTTCATTAACCAGGTACTGGAAGAGCATGCAGACAGTCGAGACATGACATGTGTGAGGCAAGGACAAGTATCATCGACCAGGTGCTATAAGAGCATGCAGACAGTCGAGACATGACATGGTTGTGGCAGGGCCAAGTATCATTGACCAGGTGCTTGAAGAGCATGCAGACAGCCGAGACATGTCATGTGTGATGAAAGGCCAAGTAACATTGAGCAGTGCTGGAGGAGCATGCAGACAGTCGAGACATGACATGTATGAGGCAGGGCCAAGTATCATTGACCAGGTTCTGGAAGAGCATGCAGACAGTCTAGAGATGACATGTGTGAGGCAGAGCCAAGTATCATTGACCAGCTGGTATAAGAGCATGCATACAGTCGAGACATGACATGTGTGAAACAGGGCCATGTATCATTGATCAGATGGTATCAGAGCATGCAGACCGTCAAGACACGACATGTGTGGGTCAAGGACAAGTATAAAAGATAAGGTGCTGGAAAAGCATGCAGACAATCGAGACAAGTCATGTTTGAGGCAAGGCCAAGTATTTATTGACCAGGTGCTGGAAAAGCATGCAGACAGTCGAAACACGTCATGTGTGAGGCAGGGACAAGTTTCGTTTACCAGGTGCTGGAAGAGCAGGCAGACAGTCGAGACATGTCATGCATGAGGCAGGGCCATGTGTCATTGACCAGGTGCTGGAGGAGCATGCAGACAGTCGATAATGACATGTGTGAGGCAGGGCCAATATCATTGACCAGGTGCTGGAAGAGCATGCAGACAGTCGAGACATGACATGTGTGAGGCAGGGCCAAGTGTCATTGAGCAGGTGCTATAAGAGCATGGATACAGTCGAGACATGACATGTGTGAGGCAGGGCCAAGTGTCATTGAGTAGGTGCAATAAGAGTATGGATACAGTCGAGACATGACATGTTTGAGGCAGAGCCAAGTACCATTGACCAGGTGCTATAAGACCATGCAGACAGTCGAGACATGACATGTTTGCAGCTGGGCCAAATATCATTGACCAGGTGCTATAAGACCATGCAGACAGTCGAGACATGACATGTGTGAGGCAGGACCAAATGTCATTGACCAGGTGCTATAAGAGCATGGATACAGTCGAGACATGACATGTGTGAGGCAGGGCCAAGTGTCATTGAGTAGGTGCAATAAGAGTATGGAGATATTCGAAACACGTCATGTGTGAGGCAGGGCCAAGTTTCATTAACCGGGTGCTGGAAAAGCATGCAGACAGTCGAGACATGACATGTGTGAGGCAGGACCAAATGTCATTGACCAGGTGCTGGAAGAGCATGCAGATATTCGAATCTTGACATGTGTGAGGCAGGGCCAAGTGTCATTGACCAGGTGCTATAAAAGCATGCAGACAGTCGAGACATGACAAGTGTGAGGCAGGGCCAAGTGTAATTGACCAGGTGCTATAAGAGCATGCAGACAGTCGAGACATGACATGTGTGGGGCAGGTCCAAGTGTCATTGGCTAGCTGCTAAAAGAACATACAGACAGTCGAGACATGACATGTGTGAGGCATGGCCAAGTGTCATTGACCAGGTGCTATAAGAGCATGCAGACAGTCGAGACATGACATGTGTGCGGTAAGTCCAAATGTCATTGACCAGGTGATGTAAGAGCATGCAGACAGTCGAAACATGACATTTATGGGGCACGGCCAAGTGTCATTGACCAGGTGCTATAAGAGAATGCAGACAGTCCTGATATAGCATGTGAGGCAGGGCCAAGTGTCATTGATCAGATGCTATAAGATCACGTAGACTGTCTAGACATGACATGTGTTGGGCAGGGCCAAGTATCATTGACCAAGTGCTATAAGAGCATGCAGACAGTCGAAACATGAAAAGTGTGAGGCAGGGCCAAGTGTCATTGACCAGATCCTATAAGAGCATGCAGACAGTCGATACATTTCATGTGTGAGGCAGGGCCAAATATCAATGACCAGGTGCTACAAGAGCATGCAGACAGTCAAGACATGACGTATGAGGCAGGACAAAGTATAACTAACCAGGTGCTGGAAGAGCATGCAGACAGTCAAAACATGACATGTGTGAAGCTGGGACAAGTATCATTGACCAGGTGCTATAAGAGCATGTAGACAGTCGAGACATTTCATGTGTGAGGCATGGCCAAATATTATTGACCAGGTGCTATAAGAGCATGAAGACAGTCGAGACATGACGTATGAGGCAGGACCAAGTATCACTCACCAGGTGCTGGAAGAGCATGCAGACAGTCAAGACATAACCTGTGTGAAGCTGGGTCAAGTATCATTGACCAGGTGCTATAAGAGCATGCAGACAGTCGAGACATGACATGTGTGATGCAGGGCCAAGTATCATTGACCAGGTATTATAAGAGCATGCATAGAATCGAGACAGGACATGTGTGGGGCAGACTGTGTATCATTGAACAGGTGTTGGAAGGGCATGCAGACAGTCGAGACATGCCATGTGTGATGCAGGGCCAAGTATCATTGACCAGGTGCTGGAGGTCCATGCAGACAGTCGATACATGACATATGTGAGGTAGAGCCAAGTATCATTAACTAGGTGCTGGAAGACATGCATACAGTCGAGATATGACATGTGTGAGGAAGGGCCAAGTATATTTGACCAGGTGCTATAAGTGCATGCAGACAGTCGAGACACGACATGTGTTGGGCACGGCCAAGTATCATTGATCAGGTGCTGGAAGAGCATGCAGACAGTCGAGACACGTCATGTGTGAGGCAGGACCATGTTTCATAGTCCAGGTGCTGGAATAGCATGCAGACAGTCGAGACACGTCATGTGTGAGGCAGGGCCAAGTTTTATTGACCAGATGCTGAAAGAGCATGCAGACAGTCGAAATACGTAATGTGTGAGGCAGGGCTATGTGTCATTGACCAGGTGCTGGAAGAGCATGCAGACAGTCGAGATATGATATATGTGAGGCAGGGCCAAGTATCATTAACCAGATGCTATAAGAGCATGCAGACAGTTGAGACACGACATATGTGGGGCAGGACCAAGTATCATTGACATGGTGCTGGAATAGCATGTAGACAGTCGAGACACATAATGTGTGAGGCAGGGCCAAGTTTCATTGACCAGTTGCTGGGAGAGCATGCAGACAGTCGAGAGATGACATGTATGAGGCAGGGCCAAGTGTCAGTGACCAGGTGCTATAAGAGCATGCTGACAGTCGAGACATGACAAGTGTGAGGCAGGGCCAAGTGTCATTGACCAGGTGCTATGAAGCATGTAGACAGTCGAGACATGACATGTGTGGTACAGACCCAATATTCATTGACCTGGTGCTATAAGAACATGCAGACAATCGAGACATGACATGTGTGCGGCAGGGCCAAGTGTCATTGACCAGGTGCTATAAGAACATTCAGACAAGCGAGAATGACATGTGTGGGGCAGGGTCAAGTGTCATTGATCAGGTGATTTAAGAGCAAGCAGACAGCCGAGACATGTCATGTGTGGGGCAGGGCCAAGTATCATTGACCAGGTGCTATAAGAGCATGCAGACAGTCGAGATATGACATGTGTTGGGCAGGACCAAGTATCATTGACTAGGTGCTATAAGAGCATGCAGACAGTCGGGACACAAATATTATCTGTGAGGCAGTGCCAAGTATTATTGACAAGGTGCTTGCAGACAGTTGAGACACGACATGTGTGAGGCATGGCTAAGTATCATTGATCAGGTGCTATAAGAGCATGTAGACTTTCGAGACACGACATACGACATGTGTGAGGCAGTGCCAAGTATCATTGACCAGGTGCTATAAGAGCATGCTGATAGTCGAAACATGACATGTGTGAGGCAGGGCCACAAATCATTGGCCAGTTGGTGGAAGAGCATGCAAACAGTCGAGATACGATATGTTTGAAGTAGGGCCAAGTATCATTGACCAAGTGCTGGAAGAGCATATCAACAGTCGAGTCATGACAGGTGTTGGGCAGGGCCTACTTTCATTGACCAGGTGCTATAAGAGCATGCAGACAGTTGAGTCATGACATGTGTGGGGCAGGGCCAAGTATCATTGACTAAGTGCTGGAAGAGCATGCAGACAGTCGAGGCATAACATGTGTGAGGCAAGGCCATGTGTCATTGACCAGGTGATATAAGAGCATGCAGACAGTCGAGACACGACATGTGTGAGGCAGAGCCAAGTATCATTGACCAGGTGCTATAAGAGCATGCAGACAGTCGAGACACGACATGTGTGAGGCAGTGCCAAGTATTATTTACCAGGTGCTGGAAGAGCATGCAGCTAGTCGAAAAATGACATGTGTGAGGCAGGACCAAGTATCATTGACCAGGTGCTATAAAAGCAAGCAAAATGTCGAGACATGACATGTGTGAGGCAGGGCTAATTGACCAGGTGCTGGAAGAGCATGCAGACAGTCGAGACATGTCATGTGTGAGGCAGGGCCAGTTATCATTGACCACGTGCTGGAGGAGCATGCAGACAGTCGAGACATGACAAGTGTGAGGCACGGCCAACTAACATTGACCAGGTGCTGGAAGAGCATGCAGACAGTTGAGACACGACATGTGTGAGGCATGGCCAAGTATCATTGACCAGATGCTATAAGAGCATGTAGACTTTCGAGACACGACATACGACATGTGTGATGCAGGGCCATGGATCATTGGCCATGTGGTGGAAGAGCATGCATACAGTCGAGATACGATATGTTTGAAGTAGGGCCAAGTATCATTGACCAAGTGCTGGAAGAGCATGTAAACAGTCGAGTCATGACAGATGTTGGGCAGGGCCTAGTATCATTTACCAGGTGCTATAAGAACATGCAGACAGTTGAGACATGACATGTGTGGGGTAGGGCCAAGTATCATTGACTAGGTGCTGGAAGAGCATGCAGACAGTCGAGGCATAACATTTGTGAGGCAAGGCCATGTGTCATTGACAAGGTGATATAAGAGCATGCGGACATTCGAGACAGGACATGTGTGGGGCAGGGTCAAATATCATTGACTAGGTGCTGGAAGAGCATGCAAACAGTTGAGGCATGACATGTGTGAGGCGAGGCCATGTGTCATTGACCAGGTGCTATAAGAGCATGCAGACAGTCAGGACACGACATGTGTGAGTCAGCGTCAAGTATTATTTACCAGGTGCTGAAAGAGCATGCAGCTAGTTGGAAAATGTCATGTGTGAGGCAGGGCCAAGTATCATTGACCATGTGCTATAAGAGCAAGCAGAAAGTCGAGACATGACATGTGTGAGGTAGGGCTAATTGACCAGGTGCTGGAAGAGCATGCAGACAGTCGAGAAATGTCATGTGTGAGGCACGGCCAGTTATCATTGACCACGTGCTGGAGGAGCATGCAGACAGTCGAAACATGACAAGTGTGAGGCACGGCCAACTATCATTGACCAGGTGCTGGAAGAGCATGCAGACAGTCGAGACATGACATGTGTGGGGCAGGGGTTAGTATTATTGACCAGGTGCTGGAAGAGCATGCAGACAGTCGAGACATATCATGTGTGAGGCAGGGCTTATTTTCATTGACCACGTGCTGGAGGAACATGCAGACAGTCGAGACATGAAATTTGTGAGGCATGGCCAAGTATCATTGACCAGGTGCTGGAAGAGCATGCAAACAGTCGAGACATGACATGTGTGAGGCAGGGCCAAGTATCATTGACCAGATGCTATAAGAGCATGCAGACAGTCGAGACATGACATGTGTGCAGCAGGGCCAAGTATCATTGACCTGGTTCTGGAATAGCATGCAGACATTCGAGATATGACACGTGTGGTGCAGGGCCATGCATCATTGATCAGATGCTATAAGAGCATGTAGACAGTCGATACATGGCATGTTTGAGGCAGGGCCAAGTATCATTGACCAGGTGCTGGAAGAGCATGCAGACAGTCGAGACATGACGTTTGTGAGTCAGGGCCAAGTATCATTGACCAGTTGCTGGAAGAGCATGCAGATAGTCGAGACATTTCATGTGTGAGACAGTTCCAAGTATCATTGACCTGGTACTATAAGAGCATGCAGACAGTCGAGACATGACAAGTATGAAGCAGGACCAAGTATCATTGACCAGGTGCTATAAGAGCATGCAGACAGTCGAGACATGACATGTGTGGGGCATGGCCAAGTATCATTGACCAGGTGCTGTAAGAGCAGGCAGACAGTAGAGATATGTCATATGTGAGTCAGTGCCAAGTATCATTGAACATGTGCTATGAGAGCATGCAGACAGTAAAGATATGTCATATGTGAGTCAGTGCCAAGTATCATTGAACAGGTGCTATGAGAGCATGCAGACAGTCGAGACATGACATGTTTGAGGCAGGGCCAATTATCATTGACCATGTGCTATAAGAGCATGCAGACTGTCGAGACATGACATGTGTGAGGCATGGTCAAGTATCATTGACCAGGTGCTGGAAGAGCATGCAGATAGTCGAGACATGACATGTTAAGGCAGGGTCAAGAAGCATTGACCATGTGCTGGAAGAGCGTGCAGACAGTGAAGACATTTCATGTGTGAGGCAGGGCCAAGTATCATTGACTAGGTGCTTTAAGAGCATGCAGACAGTCGAGTACTAGAATCTTCATGTCCAGGGTACAACAATTTTATAACTGCAAATGTGTTCTCTGTGGCCGAGTGGTGTAAGTCGTGTCTCAAAATCGAATCCTGCTCACTCCAAAATCTTAATGTGAGAAAGTTTGTCAGTTACCTGCGGAAGGACGGTGGTTTTACTGAGATTCATTCTGACGTCTTCTTCCACCAATAAAACTGGACATGCCATATATAACCTGAAATGTGTTGAACCTCATTCAAAAAAAGAACTGTATAGTATGTCAAAGTCAACATCCCAACGACCCTCTGGCGTACTAACAACGACATGGAAGGATGGCATCATAGGTTAAACCGTCGGGCAAAGAAGGGGAACTTGCAGTTTTACCTGATGGTAACTCTATTGTACAAAGAAGCCAGCCATCACAGAAGAAAATGATAAACCAGGGTAGACTGCGCTGCTAACAAAGAAAAAACGCAAGGACAATCAAAGGTAAACTGTTCAAACTTTAACCAGACACCCTAACCAGGAAGTCAGCGTTAGCCACTTGCTGAGGAAATGTGGAGACATCAACGAACCCGTAGAATGAACTACTGTCGGACGTCACATATTTATCTGAAATCCACTATACGAAAGTTTTTAAAATGTTAAAACAGTTGGGTTTTTTTCTCGAAAAATGGAAATGTTCTGTGTGTTTTAGTTTATTATTTTATTTTAGTTCAAATCTAAAACTCTTTAACGAATTCTGCTTGGAAATGTGCTGTGTGTTATTTCAAATATTTTATTTTATTTGAATGTAAATATTTGTAATTTATAATGTTTGTATTTTTTTAAGAATTCTGCTTGGAAATGGAAATATGCTGTGTATTATTTCTTTTTTTTTTATTTGTTGAAAGGAAATGTTTGTATTTTTATCATGTTTGTTCAATAAAAAAAGTATGTGCTAAAATATAAGAAAGGAATCTGTTTCAATCTTTTTAAATGAAAATGTGTGTAGTTTGCCCTGTCTTCTTTTTCTGCTGGTTTACCGGTAATGTAAATTGACTGCTAAAATATTAACCATGTACAGGTTAAATAATAAAATCTATTTATATTATATGTTAGTAGTTCTTGTTTTGTACCCAGGAATGTGAACGTGTCCATATCTTGTTTTATACCCAGGGATGTAAACGTGTCCGTATCTTGTTTTGTACTCAGGAATGTGGGCATATCCGTATCTTGTTTTGTACCCAGGAATGTGAACGTGTCCGTATCTTGTTTTGTACCCAGAGATGTGAACGTGTCCGAACGTGTCCGTATCTTGTTTTGTATCCAGGGATGTAAACGTGTCCGTATATTGTTTTGTACCCAGGAATGTGAACGTGTCCGTATCTTGTTTTGTACCCAGGGATGTAAACGTGTCCGTATCTTGTTTTGTACCCAGGAATGTGAACGTGTCCGTATCTTGTTTTGTACCCAGGGATGTAAACGTGTCCGTATCTTGTTTTGTACCCAGGAATGTGAACGTGTCCGTATCTTGTTTTGTACCCAGGGATGCAAACGTGTCCGTATCTTGTTTTGTACCCAGGAATGTAAACGTGTCCGTATCTTGTTTTGTACCCAGGAATGTAAACGTGTCCGTATCTTGTTTTGTACCCAGGAATGTAAACGTGTCCGTATCTTGTTTTGAACCCAGGAATGTGAGCATATCCGTATCTTGTTTTGTACCTACGAACGTGAACGTGTCCGTATCTTGTTTGTACCCAGGAATGTGAGTGTGTCCGTATCTTGTTTTGTAACCAGGTATGTAAACGTGTCCGTATATTGTTTTGTACCTACGAACGTGAACGTGTCCGTATCTTGTTTTGTACCCAGGAATGTGAGTGTGTCCATATCTTGTTTTGTAACCAGGTATGTAAACGTGTCCGTATATTGTTTTGTACCAAGGGATGTAAACGTGTCCGTATCTTGTTTTGAACCCAGGAATGTGAGCATATCCGTATCTTGTTTTGTACCCAGGAATGTAAACGTGTCCGTATCTTGTTTTGAACCCAGGAATGTGAGCATATCCGTATCTTGTTTTGTACCTAGGAACGTGAACGTGTCCGTAACTTGTTTTGTACCCAGGAATGTGAGTGTGTCCGTATCTTGTTTTGTACCCAGGGATGTGAGTGTGTCCATATCTTGTTTTGTACCCAGGAATGTGAGTGTGTCCGTATAATGTTTTGTACCAAGGAATGTGAGCATGTACGTATCTCGTTTTATACTCACGAATGTAAGCGTGTCCATATCTTTTACTACTATGTTTTTCCTTTCACAATATTTTTCAGTTCTTTATTCATATCTGTCTAATTATACTACACTCTTAAATCATTATTTGTGTAGTGTTAATTATAAGTCAAACATGATCCATCCACTGAATTAATAAGTTGCACCAGCTATATACAGAGTAATTAAGTCACCGATTGCATTCTAAAGGTCTCAAATTAATCCAACCAATGGTGTTATAAAGGATAATTCCATTGACAGGTGTAAGAATTGTTTGGGATGACTTGTCTTTTGATAGGTGTTGTCTTTAAACTTGGGAAAAGTTGTCTCGAAACTTGGGACGAGCTGTCCTGTACCCTTTTAAATAACTGTTTTATTACCTGTGATAAGATTATAACTTTTTATACAGATAAAACAGCAACGTGTGTAACATATACATCTAATCATTACGATGGGGTTGGATTAAACACGAGTTTAAAAGCAACAAATTTGAACATTTAGCTTCATTGCACAAAAAAAGCTCTGGGACAAATTGTTGAATTTCACCTATGTTAAACTTCATTCATTACACTACACTATGACCAAATAAAAAGAGGGTGTGTCCACACTAGTTTTTTTCATAAATTTGAGCAAAGCTCAGGTTGAACTAAAAACAAACCCTGGTCAAGATATTATTTTCTTTCTTTAAAACTGCAGATCTTGAACCAGTGAACAATTTGACTCATGCTGCAGATTTTGAATTTTCACTATGTTTTGGACATACATGTTAAAATGGAGCCTTATGGGAAACGAAATAGTAGGGTGAGACGTTAAGAAAAAGAGTTTTCAAAAGTGGAACTTCTCAATTTTTACCCTTTTGGGGGCTCTCCAGACCCCTTAAGGAAGTGGAACCCAGTCATTTTAACACATCTGAATATAACTGACATAGCAATACTTTTGTGAAAATTTAGGTAAAAATAAGTTCCATTATAATATTATGACTCACCCAATTGAACCATTAATAGTGTAGGGTCATTTTTAACCCCAGAGACACATTTGTACAATCTGACCGAACAATGTCTGGTGATTATTCCTAATTCAGTATTTTCAAAATAGGTTTAGTTGCTCATGAGAAGATTTTTTTTTTTTACTATTCTTGGTTAAACAGCAATATTCTTGAATTTTAGATCTAAATGTTCACGAGAAATTTCCATCTGAAATGACCAGGTGGTTTCACAGTAAGTGCTGCTATCCAACGACAATGATGGACAATGCACCATTCGCATAGGCACTTCTGCCTTTAGACTTTAAAGCTTAAAACATAATTTTCTGTTTTCCCATAGCATCCCTTACTGGGCTCCAATAGTCCCTTGCCCTGTTTAAGATTTGAACAAACGTGAAACACTTTATACTAAATATGAATAAATCTGGGTGGGTTGTTCCATTTTGCCTTTGATATAGGATACAAATAAAGTGAACTCAATATTTTTATAATGTTTATTATGTTCTATAAAAACATCAAAACTAGGTAAACATATTTTTAATCTACATGAGTCAATATATTTCTTGTAGATTAAGATACATACGAACATAACATTATAATGTAAAAATGAAACTATAGGGCCAAATACTACATCTTTGGGAGTTATATCATAAGAAATATTGCACTTTATTTTCAACAGACTTCTGAAAGAGGGTAAAATATTTTTTTGAAAACAAACATTCAAAGAATAAACGAAAAATTGTTTCTTTTGTGTTATTATTGGGGTCAGAGTATTTCATTTCTTTCAAACAAAATTTGTAAGAAAAATAAAATTTCAGCATATTTAAAACAAAATTTTAAAAAATTTGGGAGGAAGGGGTTGAGTGGGGGTAATAAAGTTAAAATGGGGCAGAGTATTTCATTTAAAAGAAAACATTTTTTTTAAAAAAAATCAAAGTGTTCAAAGGGTGTTCAGCAGTACTAAAGTTGAAATGGGGTAGCTAGAATATTTCCTTTAATTAAGAATAAAATTTTAAAAAAATAAAGTTGAAAAATTGGGGTATTAAGTTGAAACGGGGTAGAGTATTTCATTTGATACAAAAATATACAAAATATATCAATCTGGATACATTTTACAACTGTACATACAAATACCCAATAACAGTTTTGGGCAAATAAGATGAGCTGAACACAAAAGTTTAAATGTTCTGTATGAAGCAGGATAAAGTAGAGTAGACATTTGGTTGAACATTAATATTATAAGACAAGAACATAAGAAGTGAAAGTACCAAGGTTGTTCGAAAAGTTTGTGAACATTTTTTTTAATAGAGAGCAACTTTCGAAATAAAAATAGGACAATTATATATCTCTTTTTTAAAAACTAGTTTGATACACAAAACAGTTAAAATTCTGTATCAAATAGTCTACAGTCTACCATGGCTACCCGGAACATGGAACAAATAATGATGTCATGTACCACATCGTGTATTTTATACAAAGAAAACACCTCTCATTCTTTCTCAAGGTTTGGCTGTTTATTTGTATGCATTTCTATGACATGTAATCCATTTGTTAAATGTAACATCATACCATGACAGGTCAAAATATGAGACAATACGCTAGGTTCTACCTTAAGTTCATTTATGGATTCAAACTTTTTACTCTATCCAAAGTCTTCACATTCTGACTTGTACCATTCAACAAACTCACGAGAAGCGCTTACTTGTTTTTCCAGTTTGTCCAGTTTTAGTAGCCTCTGGGACCCTGTGTGCATTTACTTTGTTTATGTTCAAGTCTATTTTTAAAATCTTGTATTGTTGAAACAGAAACATCAAACTTTGCCGAAATATCTCTTACAGTTATCGCCCGTCTTGATAGATAGCATGTCTAACCTTTTGTGGTAACGAATCTGACTGATAGTGTTCTACCACTTCTCGAGTCAGCCTCAATCGAATCCCATCCTTTCCAAAATCGACCATGCCATTTAAACACTAATGAACGAATGCATATATGTTTCATTCCTGTTTCAAACATTTTATTGTCTGGGCCGCTCATGTTTTGATGTCCTAAGTTGACATTATTTTCTTGAATTTTCATTAACAACACTTCTAAACTTCCTGTTTTAACTCCGAGATTGATACTGCTATTTAGTTAAAATTAAATAGAAATGACCTCATGACTTTAGTTGAGTAGCAGATGAAATCGCATAAAAAAAAAGATCCGTAAGCATATCATTTTAACTAAAACGATGTAATTTGTTTAGATTTCATAAATTCGACATGCTCTGGGTAGCAATAAATACATTACTATGAAAACGAATGCTGCATATATAAAGCAATAAGTTAACATTTTTATTTTGTATCTGATATATATGCATCTTTACAGTTTGCACGATCTTGTTTTGCCGGTGAGACATCACGTTGTTGTTATAGTCATGTAATGTTTGCATTAAGTTGCTATACAAACGTGTGCACTTATTCAGTATGTTGGCACCATCACCATTACATTCGTCACATCGGCTTTGCGGTTTTATGCATATAATTTGCTTTTTAAATATCAAAATGGCAAAAAAATGTAATAGTTTATCTAAATTAGTTAGAAAATATAATATAAATATAACAATTAAAAGTCGAATTTTGAAATTTCATTAGGTGATGAAAAACATTAACCTAGTTTTATGCTGCCCATAAGCCCTTCAGGCTTCATGAACATTAGATGAGCCTAATGTTTTTCATCACCTGATGAAAACTCAAAATTCGGGTTTTAATCCTTAAATATATTTTTGTACAGATAAAACTACACACTATGCAATTATTTATCATCATATATAAATTACAGCAAAAGTCCACAAACTTATGGAACAACCTTTGTAATGTCTATTAAACCAATTTCTCCTTTACAATCTGATATTTTACCTTGAACTTAAAGCCCTTCAATAGTACAAAAACTTGAGGTTTGCAAGATAAAATATGACCTTGACATTAAAGCTAGGAGCCCAATCTATTACATAATGCCTCAGAGCATAAGTATGCACACTTATACCAAGTTGCAGCCATGTAACTGCAAGCAATGCACACCTTTGAGCAACTTTAAACTAAGTTTAAGACAAAATATGACCTTTTCACCCTGCAATATGAACTAGACTTTGAATTTAGGACCCAGATATGTTACATACTGCCTCAAAGTACAAGCATGCACACATATTAACTTGCACCAAAACTTTAACGCAGGTTGGACAGAGATGCTGATGCCCTGATGAGTACAAAAACTTCCCTATTCATAGAAGATATTTTCCCCATAGTATTCCTATGTAAAAAGTCAAAATCTCCTTACCAGCCCGAAATGGACCCCAGCCCCTTCATTTGTACAAAGTTGAAACTCATACTAAAGGGAGCATTTATACCAAATATGAATGAATTTGACCCATACATGCTTGAAAAGAAGATTTTTGATATTTCACAATTTTATTCCTTTTGGGGATCCTGCTGCCACCTTATTAGTTTAAACTTATTTATTTTACTTACAACTAAGACAAATCACGCTCCAAGTCTTCCTGGGTAGAACCAGTACAGAGCATATGCGGAAAAAGTGTCTTGCTCAAGGACACCTCACATAGCTGTGGCGGATGATCAAACCCACGACCCTCTAATCATGGGTTCAGTGCTCTACCACTAGACCACGTGGTCCACTTATGGATATTAAATCCTCTTTCAAGAACCCAGTCTCAACTGTTATGACTAAACAATGCTCAGACATCAATATGAATTGAATAATACCAAAAATGGATGAGAAAAATATAATTTTCGCACCAAAGTCTTCTTCACACCTCTACTTAAAGGGTATTTATACCAAATATAAGGTGATTCTACATGCAAAATATCAACAAAAAAACACCACAGCTGATAAGCTCCTGGGGCGGAGCCAAATTTAATCCCAAGGTCATGACTTCAATAAACTTGAAACAGCTTTATGTTACAATGCTTCACACCAAATTTGGTGAAAATCTGTCGAGCAGTTTTGCTTCAAACAAAAAATAATGACGGACAGAGGGCCATCATAATAGACCTGTGTGTGAGCCTCTGGCTCAGGTGAGCTAAAAACTATACAAACAACAACAAACAAGAGTTGTCAGAAGACAAAAAAGCTCGCCCATGGGTGTCTAAGTCCAAAAAGGGCCATAACTGTGCCAAAATGAAATCCAGTAATTGTTCTTGTCTGTGTGTGTTCCATTGATGATGGTGAACACACATGCAAAGTTTCATTCACATCCAATGAGTGGTTGCATAGATACAGGGTGTCCGAAAAGAAAGGTAACACTTTAAAGTTTGCATAACTTTGCCTAATCTTGGGCTATTTTAATCAAATTTATACCAATTTAAAGGTCTTAAATGTAAGTTTTTATTACTTGTAACAATAACGTGCCAAAATAAATGACATCTCGACGTCATGACGTCATCAAATATACACGTTATTTTCAAGATGGCGAGATTGACGTCGGAACAACGTATTCCATTCAGCGAAAGTTTAAATATCTTTTTAAGAATACAAATGTAGGCAGGAAACATGTCTACAAAATAGTACATAAATTTTAGCGACGTGGGTCAGTAGCGGATGCTCCAAAAGCAGGTCGGCCAAGGTCAAGTAGGAGCGACGAAAACATGAGTTTGCTTCGGGAAATGCTTTTGAATAGCCCAGAAAAGTCGGTGAGACGTTCTTCCTCAGAGACCGGAATCGCTAAAACGTGTGTTCATGACATAATAAAGAAGGACCTTCAACTTTTTCCTTATAAAATTCAGATTATGCAGAGTTTAAATATCACAGATCAGATTCAAAGATTAGATTTTTGTCACTGGGCAGTTGACGTTGCCGATTACGCTGACGCATTTCATGATGTTTGGTTTACAGATGAGTCGCATTTCCTGCTGTCTAGCCATGTATGCAAACAAAACATGAGATTCTGGGCAAATGAACAGCCTCACTGTTTTACAGAGAGACCATTACATAGTGAGAAATTAACGGTTTGGTTTGCTATTTCATCACACGGAGTGATCAGTCCATATGTGTTTAATGACACTGTGAATTCACATTGGTACCTGTCGCTTTTGAAAAATAAGTTTGTTCTAGCGCTTCGAAAGTGAATGGAAAATATGCAAAATGTCTGGTTCATGCAAGATGGTGCGACGGCACATACATCTAATATTGTATTTGATTATCTTCATGAAACTTTCAGCGATAAGGTGATTTCCCGACGATACCCTGAAGTGAAGAATTGTGGACAATCTTGGTCTGCACACAGTCCTGATCTGAACCCGTGCGATTACTTTCTCTGGGGCTACCTGAAGTTGGCTGTTTACAGACCAAAGCCAGTGGACACGGATATGCTGTTGAAAAACATCAAATGGGAAGTGAAGAAAATCAGTGAAGAAATGTGTGGAAATGTTATAAACAATTTCATAGTGCGAGTACAACAGGGAAAAGTGTTGAAGGCCATCATCTTGAGAACATCATAAATTATTGACGTGAAGCTATTTGACACAAAAGGTACTTTGTACTAAAAATATTGTAAAAATGATGTTGTTAGACATATTTACTTCACTTTTTACAGAAAAAAAACTTATATCTTTGCTTATTTTGATGCAAATTCTTTAACATTAAAGCAAAGTTCTGAAAGTGAGAAAGTGTTACCTTTCTTTTCGGACACCCTGTATCTTAAACTTAAATGCAAAAGTTTAACCTGGGTGTCTACAGACGACCATGGGGTCATGGCAATAGCTCTCCTTGGACTTCGTCCCGGCGAGCTAAAAATGAACACGACACCCAACAGCAAAATAATTAGGAAATGATTACTATGCAGTTCCTAACAAAACTTCACTCTACAATAGAAACACACATGTAAAATATTATGGATTTTGGTTTTTAAATTTCCTATTAAGAATTTTCAACATTTTGTTAATTTTTAATACAACTAACGCTAAAACATGCTTTTTATTTTAAAGAATGAATGAATGAATGGATGTTGTTTTACAGCATACCAACACATTGTAGATTATTCAACGCCAACAGGAAGGAAGATCCAGGTTCACTCTACATGTAAAAATCAACAAATTAAAATACAGATAAAAAAAACATCAACAAATGAATATGCAGGATGAACCTAGAACTTTGATACATGCTGAACTGCCAACTATCAGCAACTTCTATCATATTACTCAAATTGTCACTTCTTACGACATGCATGGTGATACTATTCTTGCCATCACTCATATGGCTCCCTGGAACCAAACAGGTGTTGGTAATTTTACCACAACAATGAACATAACAAAATGATACAAGAGTTGTCAGAAGACAACAAAGCTCGCCCCTGGGTGTCTAAGTCCAAAAAGGGCCATAACTGTGCCAAAATGCAACCCAGAGTTATGGTTCTTATCTGTGTGTATTCCACTGATGATGGTGAACACACATGCGAAATTTCATTCACATCCAATGAGTGGTTGCATAGATATCTGAAACTTAAACGCAAACATTTAACGTGGGTGTCTGCAGATGATGCTGATGACGCCGGGGTCATGGCAAATAGCTCTGCTTGGACTTTGAACCTGACACCCATTCAGAGGATTCCTACCCCTCTGCAGAGATCAACAGTGATTTTATTCTTAGCCGGAAACACACGGGCCTTATTTTAAAGAAAAACAACCTCTCCTTTTTTCATAACCATAATAATAATGGGGAAATGATATGTATTAATTAAATTATAATAAGCATGTACAAAATAAGATAATGTGCTACATGTTTTGTGTTAAACATAGACATATGAGCATCTCATACAGTCCTACGCCTTTTACACTCATCAACTAATCAAACATTCGTATACATGTATATATATACATATATATATATACAAGCTCGACAATCTGATCAGTACAGCATAGTTAACTTGGTATCCTTGCAAATTAATACAATCAAGGTGTTCACATGCTGCGTAATGACTACCTTTAAATTACATTCATGACTCGGTAAACAAGTGGTCACATTTCAGTAAGCGCTATATACTCATTAAAATATCCTATCTGATTGGTCTGTGATCATTAAGAAATTGTGTATGATTGGTCAATGTTTACATACAATATTTCGGTTATAATTTACACATAAAACATTTTTTACAAATTAAAGTTAATTACTATCCTACAGTTTTGTACAGTCATGTTTAGTTAAAAGTCTGGAATTCTGACGTTCATATGTTAATCTGATGTACAAGGGATGAGGCCAATTTAGATAATTTTCTCTCATGTATGTTGAAGTTATGACCCTAGGGTCATGGCTTGAACAAACCTGAAAGAAAATTATAGGTGACATTACAATCAAAACATCAAAGGTTTAGGCCTTGCACTTTCAGAGGCATACCGCACCCGTTGCAAAACAGGAAGTGCTTTTGTGGAGTAGACGCAAAATTCAAAGAAGTCATTAGAAGCAAAAGTTAATGGCAGACATCACAAAAGCTCACCTGTAAACCATGGCTTAGGTAAGCTAAAATATGTTTTAGGTCAATTATACCCCCTTTTGAAAATTAAATGTCGAAAAGAATTTTTAATAGAACTTTTAGGGTAGGTGCTAAATCACTGCTGTACAAAATTAAATGGTGTGCTATTTCATAAAATTTATTGATTTTATATAAAATTGACATTAATTTTATGACTTCTGATATTGGATGAATTCCAGATTGAGCAGCCTATACACTAGTTTTTTCTTATATATATGTACATAAATAACTTCACAATGATTGCACTGCTTGAAGTATGTCTAGAGATTAAGTGGTGGTCAATGTCTGTCTGAAAAGTCTGAGTCCCTGTTATATACTGATGTAGGGTCTGAAGACCGGCCATATGAGCTGGGGTCCCTGTACATGTGACTGGAGAATGACGGTGCTGCATTGGATCTCTGAGAGTTTGAAAAAATAGTATTTTGAGGTGTTCTATTCTCCAGGTGACTCAGATTGGGCACTATGTCCTCACTGGGGTCTATCACAGTCTGTAATGCTACAGGGGTTAACCACTCCTTTGGCAGAGCTCTCTCCAAAAAAGGGATGCATGAACTCATGTAAGCAAGTCTGTTGATCCAACTTGGAGGTTCTTTGCCACATAATATCTGTAAAGAATTTAGAATATTTTAAAGTAATGGTCGATTGGTTTATAATCACTTTCGATATCTCACTACATTCACCCATTATAATGCATTACATTTTATGTTCAGACATTATGATAAATTGATAGTATTAAAAGATCACCAAAAAAAGAGAACTTCTCAATTTTAGTCTATTTGTGCACACAAAATTTGATCAGCAAGGTTTTAAAAAAAAAAAGGAGTTATTACAGCTAATACAAATCACGCTTGAAGTCTTCCTGGGTAAAACCAGTACTAAGCATGTGCTGAAAAATTGTCTTGCTCAAGGACACATTCCCACATAGCCATGGCAGAGGACTGAACCAACGACCCTCCGATCATGGGGCTGATGCTCTACCACTAGACTACGCACTCCACACAAACAACATTTGTTAGAGTTATTGAGCAGATTAAAATGCAATTTTATGGTAAAATAGTGGCATGACAGAGGTAAACTTACACAATCCCATGCAAAGCCTAGTAAGGAAGAACATTAATTACCTGCTTTAGTGAATTCAGGAAATTTTCCCCAAGTATCATGGTTATATATAACTATTGTGTAAGTTTAGCAAGGGTCCAATGAAAACTGTGTGCTAAAGGCCACACAACATTAAATAAAACCAGTTTTGACAATTCAAGGCCCATAACTATGACATTGGTTATTCAATTGGCCAGTTCAAGGTCGTTTTCAAGATAGTATGCTCATATACTGGTAACTACTTTCTAGGTTGAATGAGGATCAAATAAAAACTGCTGATGTTGAAGTGCACACAATAATAAATAACACAAGTATCAGATTTGGCCAGTCCAATCTCTTGACCTTTGCTCAATTAAACTAATAATGATCAAAATACAGAAAGTTGTCTGTTTCACTATGCATCTGATATACATGCAGGCTCTCAATATTACAGTAATTTTATAAATTAAACATTACATAAATATGATACTTAACCTTTGTTAATGCTGCTGAGAAATGGTTACAGTTTTTGTTGAGGAGATGATACTGGTCACCTTTAAATTGTTTGCCCAACTCATCCACTATTTTCTGTACCTCATTCATGGTAAAGTCTGTTGTACCCAGTACAATAGATTCTCTGTAATTCAAATTAAGTAATTAATAATTTAGCATTCAAACAGATATAATACACATTTGGATCAAATAAAGTTGTTTGAGCCAAGATACTTTACAATATATTTCAATATTACCATGTTCACTTAGTTTTCTTGCAAGGGTCCCAACATCTAAACTACACATAAGCATATTTTTGCTCTCTTTTGTGCAGTTAATATCATTCAAAACAGTACATCACCACATAACAATAATGAACTCAATTAAAACACTAATAATGTATCAATTGTGTGTTTGACATAGGCATTAACTTTTGGGGGAAAAGTACAAAATGTATAGAATGGTGTGTGTCATGAAGTTAATGAAGTTTGGTAAATTAATTTAAATTATAAATCTGCCTGCAGGGCATACCCAAGACTGATCCTGAACCAGAACTGCATGTAATGTAATTCTTGGTGGTTAACTTCCATCAGTCATAAACTATTTTGCCTTTCAGTCATGGTCTTCAATTATTTGTACTGAAAGTTCATGTTTCATTAGAATTGGTTTAAACCTGTTGGAAGAGTTGCATTTGCAAGGTCCAAAGTATGAGGTAAAAATCAAAGTTAAAAGAACAAAGGGTCACAACTCAATCAGAATTAATATAGAAACATCATTTGAGAATGATTTTGCTACCGTAAAAAATCAGCATTCAAAATGTATTCATTTTTTAATGTACTCAGTGTATATTGTTAACAGACAGACGGGTGGACAGGCATATGCAAACGTAAATAATAGACAGTGTGGACATATATAGAGTCTCAGTCATGGAATTATTGTGCTTCCTTACACGAGAATAAAATTAATTAAAGAAAATGATATACTCACTTAAATTTGAATTGTTCACCAAGGTCTTCGGCATCTCTTGGAAGAATTTCAAATACACCAGACATTGGTAATGGGTGACCACCATAAGCATATTCTGCAATTAAAACAGTATATCCAAATGGGCACAGAGATGCTCATCCCAGTCTTAACATATCAATTCTTCACAAGTTCTTATCTTCTTTAAATGCAAATCCTACCTCTTATGAAAACAAACAAAAATCCTTTTAAAGGACCAAACTTCTGTGACAAGGAAATACTTCAGATCCAAATAGTTATCCATTATAAAATATGGTGGTCCCCCTTTTAGGTAGGCAAATATTTCTGAAAGAGGTGAGGATTTTGTATATCAAACATTGTTTTTATGCCATCATGAGCTAACAGATGATCAGTTAACCTAACCGTAACTCTTTCCTTGGATCCTGGAAGGTCAACCAGTACTCGAGTGCACCCATTGTAAGTAATTGAAAACTTTCTCATTTGAATCAGTGGTGAGAGACCAATGATAATGATCTACAATATCATTTATTAACCATCACAGTGACTGCAGCCAAAAAAAGGGATCTGAACTTGTGACCCCTAAATTGATAGTCAGAAATGTTACTGACTGAGCTAATCAGGTCCAGCTAAAAAAGTGAGAAAGTAAGAAATGTCTGTTTTTCCTATGTTTCCCTTTGAAAAAAAATCAGTCCTCATGGGCTGAAGCCCCAAATCCCTTTTTAAATATGAATACATTGGGCTGGCCAGTTCTTAAGAAGAAGAACTGTAAAAATCTCAATCTTTTTGAATGTTAATATTAGCCCATCAATTTGAAAATGTTTTTCTAAGAAGTTACTAAAAAATGTCCAGTTTGGCCCTAAACGCTCACCTGACCATATTTCATCCCATGAATCTGACTTCAACAAATTTGCTAGAAGGCCACATGCTAAACCTAAAATATCTAAGCTGAAGATCATGTCTTTTATGTAGAAGATTTTTTAAAAGTTCTCTTTACAACTCTATGTAAAAACGTGACCCCTGTGACAGTAAAATATGTTAAATATCTAAGGTCCAGACCGTATAGAAAAAAAACCTGTTTTCCAATGGCATTCCTTTGTAAAAATATACAGGTCCCCTTTTCCTAGCCCCTTATTTGAACTTAATAGCTATATTTGTAGAGTTCATTCATGTGAGGATAATAATATTAAAAGCAATTAATAATGTTATTTGTTTAATAAACATATTTCTTCACCACATTGATCAATATTATCGTTTTCATTGTAAGACAAATATTATTGGTATCCATGGTAATGAATTCTGTATCTAAAGTTTGTAATGGTTGTACTTGAGTAACTGTAGGATACATTCATTATTATTTTAACATTGACTCAGTCATATTATATTTTCTTTGCAATTAAGAGTTTGCCTTTGAATGTATTTCTTCCAATTTAGACTTTTCAGTAGTTAGTTTCTCATTAACCATGTTATTAATCCCTCAAAATCTGAGAAAGTTATAGTAAAAGTCTTCTTACAGGACCCATATAGATCCCAATCAATTGATTTATAGATTTTCCCATCTATTGCTGATAGAAGGATAATTTACACATGTATCGTACAAGGGGTTATCCAGAAATTCGTGGATAAATCTCATAATATGAAGATGACATGTCGGATTTATTTGGAGTTTTACATGTATTATATATAATATAACTTCAAACCGTATGCAAAATATGAAGAAAATAAATATTTAAATAATATAGCTACATGTATTTCAAACATGTCATGTAAGCCTATCTGCCACAGGTCAGATTTACATTACGTTGTCGCTACGTCAATTTATTTCACAAGAAATTTCCCTGCTCTAGCTGGTCGCTCTGCTCATACATTTTATCAAGCAAGGAACCCTGTGATCACTCTAAGGAATTGCATGTTATTCATTCTTAATTATCATGTGCACTGAACCGTAACCTATACTTAGTTCACAGCATAGTTCATGAATTGAAATATTGGCGATTCTTATTGAGGCACCTTTTACCATGGATGTTAACGTGGCTATGATGCGTTTTTGACACAGGGCGACCACACATATTGTTTCCTGTTCCTCAATGTACCATTTGTGCCATTTACAGACTACAAAACACACTATAAATAATTTTCTCTGAGCTTTTCTAAGCATATATATCGCCTGGATCAGTATTTGCGAATTTTGACATAAAAATGTATTTCCGCTCGTTGTTTCACCTTTTTCTCGGTTGGAAGTTTTGCTTATTAACAAGTTTGCCTTTTTTTATGTAAGTGTGTTTTAACTCCTAACACTTGTGTGCCATACTATTACTAGAATGACCAATGTAGACATTGATGATGTGTCATCAATAATATATGATTTACCGCGAGTTTTACAGGGAAATCATAGTTATTTTTTCACATATTTATCTGTCAAATTGTTCAACAATTTGAGCTGCGGCACTAAGCATGTATGCATGTTGCTATGGAGACCATAACATTATTATTAACATAAGAAATGCACTAAAATACTGTACATGGATGACAAATACACCAATACTTAAGCTGTGCAAAATATAGCGATGTACTTGCATGAATATGGATTTTATTAAATTTGTCAACAAACTTCTGTATAACCCCACATATATAAACAAATGGCAGATCGGTTTGAGAGGAAGACATTTTGCAATTTCAACACTTTTTTGGCCCCTTATGGAAATTTGATCCTCCTATTGAACCAAATCTAATATTTTATTTTCCCATAACCTTCCAACATAAAACTCAAAGTCCCTTACGGTGTGGAGTCACTATATACCCTAGCCCCTGTGGTGGTGTCAAATTTGAACCCTGCGATGTGTAGCCGCTGTATACCCTAGTTCCTATGGTGGTGTCATACTTGAACCCTGCGATGTGTAGCCGCTGTATACCCTAGTTCCTATGGTGGTGTCATACTTGAACCCTGCGATGTGTAGCCGCTGTATACCCTAGTTCCTATGGTGGTGTCATACTTGAACCCTGCGATGTGTAGCCGCTGTATACCCTAGTTCCTATGGTGGTGTCATACTTGAACCCTGCGATGTGTAGCCGCTGTATACCCTAGTTCCTATGGTGGTGTCATACTTGAACCCTGCGATGTGTAGCCGCTGTATACCCTAGTTCCTATGGTGGTGTCATACTTGAACCCTGCGATGTGTAGCCGCTGTATACCCTAGTTCCTATGGTGGTGTCATACTTGAACCCTGCGATGTGTAGCCGCTGTATACCCTAGTTCCTATGGTGGTGTCATACTTGAACCCTGCGATGTGTAGCCGCTGTATACCCTAGTTCCTATGGTGGTGTCATACTTGAACCCTGCTATGTGTAGCTGCTGTATACCCTAGTTCCTATGGTGGTGTCATACTTGAACCCTGCGATGTGTAGCCGCTGTATACCCTAGTTCCTATGGTGGTGTCATACTTGAACCCTGCGATGTGTAGCCGCTGTATACCCTAGTTCCTATGGTGGTGTCATACTTGAACCCTGCGATGTGTAGCCGCTGTATACCCTAGTTCCTATGGTGGTGTCATACTTGAACCCTGCGATGTGTAGCCGCTGTATACCCTAGTTCCTATGGTGGTGTCATACTTGAACCCTGCGATGTGTAGCCGCTGTATACCCTAGTTCCTATGGTGGTGTCATACTTGAACCCTGCGATGTGTAGCCGCTGTATACCCTAGTTCCTATGGTGGTGTCATACTTGAACCCTGCGATGTGTAGCCGCTGTATACCCTAGTTCCTATGGTGGTGTCATACTTGAACCCTGCGATGTGTAGCCGCTGTATACCCTAGTTCCTATGGTGGTGTCATACTTGAACCCTGCGATGTGTAGCCGCTGTATACCCTAGTTCCTATGGTGGTGTCATACTTGAACCCTGCGATGTGTAGCCGCTGTATACCCTAGTTCCTATGGTGGTGTCATACTTGAACCCTGCTATGTGTAGCTGCTGTATACCCTAGTTCCTATGGTGGTGTCATACTTGAACCCTGCGATGTGTAGCCGCTGTATACCCTAGTTCCTATGGTGGTGTCATACTTGAACCCTGCGATGTGTAGCCGCTGTATACCCTAGTTCCTATGGTGGTGTCATACTTGAACCCTGCGATGTGTAGCCGCTGTATACCCTAGTTCCTATGGTGGTGTCATACTTGAACCCTGCGATGTGTAGCCGCTGTATACCCTAGTTCCTATGGTGGTGTCATACTTGAACCCTGCGATGTGTAGCCGCTGTATACCCTAGTTCCTATGGTGGTGTCATACTTGAACCCTGCGATGTGTAGCCGCTGTATACCCTAGTTCCTATGGTGGTGTCATACTTGAACCCTGCGATGTGTAGCCGCTGTATACCCTAGTTCCTATGGTGGTGTCATACTTGAACCCTGCGATGTGTAGCCGCTGTATACCCTAGTTCCTATGGTGGTGTCATACTTGAACCCTGCGATGTGTAGCCGCTGTATACCCTAGTTCCTATGGTGGTGTCATACTTGAACCCTGCGATGTGTAGCCGCTGTATACCCTAGTTCCTATGGTGGTGTCATACTTGAACCCTGCTATGTGTAGCTGCTGTATACCCTAGTTCCTATGGTGGTGTCATACTTGAACCCTGCGATGTGTAGCCGCTGTATACCCTAGTTCCTATGGTGGTGTCATACTTGAACCCTGCGATGTGTAGCCGCTGTATACCCTAGTTCCTATGGTGGTGTCATACTTGAACCCTGCGATGTGTAGCCGCTGTATACCCTAGTTCCTATGGTGGTGTCATACTTGAACCCTGCGATGTGTAGCTGCTGTATACCCTAGTTCCTATGGTGGTGTCATACTTGAACCCTGCGATGTGTAGCTGCTGTATACCCTAGTTCCTATGGTGGTGTCATACTTGAACCCTGCGATGTGTAGCCGCTGTATACCCTAGTTCCTATGGTGGTGTCATACTTGAACCCTGCGATGTGTAGCTGCTGTATACCCTAGTTCCTATGGTGGTGTCATACTTGAACCCTGCGATGTGTAGCCGCTGTATACCCTAGTTCCTATGGTGGTGTCATACTTGAACCCTTCACATAAGAATGCTTAACAGTAAATTTAGTGAAAATCTGTCAAATGATCAAGTTGTTTTACAATGATCAGAATAGCTCACCTTGAGCTATGCTCAGGTAAGCTAAAAACTGTTACTTATTTCTAAAATATGAAGTTCGAGACAGTAATATTTTGGCCCATAATGTTTTCACATTGTAATACATGTACATTCATAGTTTTATGATTTTTTTGACTTGTGAACAAGAGTAAAACGCCTAGGACCCAATCTCAACTGTAATGCTAAATATCTATATATATATTATATATATCATATAACTATTTATAACTTAATAGGGAAGCAAAATTTAACAACAGATGGATGAGGGACGGCAGACACAGTGATCACAAAACAGTGACGTAGCTGACCTAATATGATGTGCAAGCCTGCCAGATTTTAAGCACCCCCCACCCACCAATACATTTTATTTTCAGGATGCATCAATTTTTACATTCTGGGGGCATTTCCAGGAGATGTAATGAAGCATTCACAAGAAAATGTTCAAGCCCTAATGTTGCAGCATAAAGGCAGCTACGCCACTGTAAAAGCCGTACTATCTAATATCCATTAATACCTGTGCCATATATGCAGACTCCAGAGTGATAAACACCAACACCTATATGGGATGTATACTCATTTATCCAATACTGAAATAACAAATAAGTTAGAATGAACAATATGTACCGAAATTACATGCCACTATTTAAATATATAGAAACAAATACATACAAACAAATATTTACCAAATAAAGTATCTATTCCATGGTGGGGAAGCAAAGAATGCAACCTCATAAAACGGCATCACAAATGAGCTGTCCACTCTCAATAAAGGAATATTTACAAATGAACTGATTTCTTCCATTTTTGGGAGTGGACAGCTCATTTGTCATCATTTTCATGACATTGCATTCTTTGCTTCCCCACCAAATATTGTTGTGATTCATGTTTGGAATACAATGTGAATCAAGGACACAAGATTATAGAATCAACCAGCTCAAAAGAATTGAATTCAACTATTACTATTATAATGGTCTAGCATGTAACGTATGTGGACTGTATTGACAATTTACATACATGAACTCATAGCTTTATATGAATAGGATCCAGTTTAGGGATTCATAACTACCTCACACACTTTAATGAAGGGCATACCAGTACATAAAAACCTGCTGAATCATGAAGATACCATGAAATCAGAATATGTTTATTTCATTTAGGGAGATAATTGAAATCACACAATAATGGTATTTCAGATTTTTGGGATATTTTTTATGCACGTTCACAATGTAATACATAATATAATTAAGTTTCTATTGACCTGAAATATATAGAAATGTGCTTTGTTATTGCTTATATTTACAAACTTTTGAAAATCTACAGACAGAAGCCGAGTTTTAAATATTTATTTTTACCAAATCAACTAATAGTTACCATATCATATGTGTTGAGGACAACTGGTTCTCTTGCCATCTTTATGTGTGTGAGCCACAGTTTACAGTTACAATGACCTTTTTATACAACCCTTTTGAACATTCAGCATTTCCTTCTCATGTCTTGTCAAACAACCTACAAAATGTTTAAAAAAAAATCTTTACATAACATGTATATGTCTCATTGCTCATCCATCCATAACCTCTGATATTGTAAGTTTGGTGAAGATCCAATAATACATGCCCCTTTTGGAATTAAGTGAAAAATGTGAGTGCTACTGTGCGCATAAATGTAATGTTAAATATATTTTTAATCACACAATATAATCCCATATAAACATAGAAATTATACAATCTGGCCAAATTAAGAATTCTTCTAACTTAAAGTTAAAAATAAGTTAAATCCTAGTTTGAATCCGGTCACAAAATTTATGGTTTTTTTTGTTCATTTTCCATAGGAATTATATAGAAAAGGAAAGGCAACTAAGTCAGATTTTGTGAACGCCTATTCACGCAAAATCTAGCAAAATCTCGTTTACAATTATCTTAATTTCCATTCATATTAGGAACACAAATCAAAATTCTTATATTGCAGAATGAAATTCTCTTCAAAACAATAAAATTTCCAACAATTTGTATTTAAAATTGTTGAAGTACTTCTGATTACAAAATGTGTATACTGCAGCTAAAATAACAACAAAATTGTGAGAAATTTTACTTCAAACCTTAATATCTTTAATTCAAGATAATTCTGCATGATCAAAACATATTAAAACATCTAAGATTACCAACAACTTACATTTAATGTACAAAAAAGCAGTTTGCTGTGAATTCTGCATGATTAATTTGCCAAATAATTAATCCTTCGTGTGCTATTTTATCAATATTTAGTGAGGAGATGCAAGTTTCTTATCCTATTTTATATGTCCATGATTTACCTAGCAACACTACTTTTTTACTACAGTCTACATAAACGGCTTCTCATATCCGAAAGAATAAGGTTCCAATAAAATGGAAAAAGATATTGTTCATAATTTTTCATATGTATTTTTATCTTTTCACATTATATCTAGCAACTGTTTTAATAACGAAGGATGACGGAATTGGCAGAGTATATACAACTAAATCAGAGATTTTATGATAATTACCATGAGCAAAGCAGCAAATTTTTAACACATGAGAATTATTGATCAGTGAATATCTAAATCATGACTTATTCAAAAGTTATAAATCCACAGAAGATGAACACTGGAAGGTAAACAATGGTAGAATCAGTAACCTCTTCTGCTACTGGTATGCCTGTCATAAACACTGGTAGAATCAGTAACCTCTTCTGCTACTGGTATGCCTGTCATAAATACTGGTAGAATCTGTAACCTCTTCTGCTACTGGTATGCCTGTCATAAACACTGGTAGAATCAGTAACCTCTTCTGCTACTGGTATGCCTGTCATAAATACTGGTAGAATCTGTAAAATCCTCTGCACTGGAATGCCTGTCGTAAACACTGGTAGAATCGGTAACCTCCTCTGCTTCTAGTATGCCTGTCTTAAACACTGGTAGAATCAGTAACCTCCACTGCTACTGGATTGCCTGTTGTAAACACTGTTAGAATCTGTAAACCTCCTTTGCTACTGGTATGCCTGTCGTAAACACTGGTAGAATCTGTAACCACCTCTGCTACTGGTATGCCTGTTATAAATTCTGGTAAAACCTGTAATGTCCCCTGCTACTGGTATGCCTGTCATAAACACTGGTAGAATCTGTAACCTCCTCTGCTTCTGGTATGTCTGTCGTTAACACTGGTAGAATCTGTAACCTCCTCTGCTACTGGTATGCCTGTCGTAAACACTGGTAGAATCAGTAACCTCCTCTGCTACTGGTATGCCTGTTGTAAACACTGGTAGAATTGGTAACCGCCTCTGCTACTGGTGTGCCTGTCGTAAACACTGGTAGAATCTGTAACCTCCTCTGCTACTGGTGTGCCTGTCATAAACACTGGTAGAATCTGTAACCGCCTCTGCTACTGGTATGCCTGTCATAAACACTGGTAGAATCAGTAATCTCCTCTGTTACTGGTATGCCTGTCATAAACACTGGTAGAATCTGTAACCTCGTCTGCTACTGGTATGCCTGTCGTAAACACTGGTAGGATCTGTAACCGCCTCTGCTACTGGTGTGCCTGTCGTAAACACTGGTAGAATCTGTAACCTCCTCTGCTACTGGTGTGCCTGTCATAAACACTGGTAGAATCTGTAGCCTCCTCTGCTACTGGTATGCCTGTTGTAAACACTGGTAGAATCGGTAACCTTGTCTGCTTCTGGTATGCCTGTTGTAAACACTGGTAGAATCTGTAACCTCGTCTGCTACTGGTATACCTGTCGTAAACACTAATAAAATCTGTAACCTCCTCTGCTACTGGTATGCCTGTCGTAAACACTGGTAGAATTGGTAACCTTGTCTGCTTCTGGTATGCCTGTTGTAAACACTTGTAGATCTGTTACCTCGTCTGCTACTGGTATGCCTGCTGTAAATATAGTAGAATCCGTAACCTCCTCTGCTTCTGGTATGCCTATCGTAAAAACTGGTAGAATCAGTTACCTCCTCTGCTACTGGTATGCCTGTTGTTAACACTGGTAGAATCTGTAACCTCCTCTGCTACTGGTATGCCTGTTGTAAACACTGGTAGAATCTGTAAACCTCCTCTGCTACTGGTATGCCTGTCATAAACACTGGTAGAATCTGTAACCGCCTCTGCTACTGGTATGCCTGTCATAAATACTGGTAAAATCTGTAACGTCCTCTGCTACTGGTATGCCTGTCGTAAACACTGGTAGAATCTGTAACCTCGTCTGCTACTGGTATGCCTGTCGTAAACACAAATAGAATCTGTAACCTCGTCTGCTACTGGTATGCCTGTCGTAAACACAAATAGAATCATTAACCTCCTCTGCTACGGGTATGCCTGTCGTAAACACTGGTAGAATTGGTAACCTTGTCTGCTTCTGGTATGCCTGTGGTAAACACTGGTAGAATCTATTACCTCGTCTGCTACTGGTATGCCTGTTGTAAACACTAGTAGAATCGGTAACCTCCTCTGCTTCTGGTATGCCTATCGTAAAAACTGGTAGAATTAGTTACCTCCTCTTCTACTGGTATGCCTGTTGTAAACACTGGTAGAATCAGTAGCCTCCTCTGCTACTGGTATGCCTGTCACTCTGTATATTGTATAGCATCGCGAGTCACTTAGTCCTCCAGAGAGGTTGCAGACCATTCTGGATGCACATCCTGGATGAGCAGTCCTGGCAGTTTCAGCTGACAATGCATGCAGCGTATCTTTGTACCATTTCCTGTCTGTTAATATCAGTGGTCTGGTGAGGATCCCATGCCGCTGAAGCATGTACAAACACTCCAGGGTTGGTCGTATATGGGTGCTGTACTGTAGGTGATCTCTCGTACCTCTTTACTGCAGGTAACGGTGGAGAAATCCCAAGGTTTTTGACACTTTGGCTGAGAGGTTGTCTACGTGTGTCTACATTATAATTGAAATAGGTAATAATATAGAATTTATATACTGTATTATAATTGTGGTTCGACTATTATTTATGTCAGACAATAGTGGCTCTTTCTTGTTTCTCGACAGAACAAATTAGTGATGGTCTGAGAATCAGTATTCATTAAATTTTATGTAACTGTTTTAGGATATATTTTATCAATTTTCCAACAACATTTATAATACATGTCCTTTAGGCACCATAGTTTCTCTTATGTTGTATTTATAAAACTAATTCAAAATTGCTTTATATTACAAAGCAACAAAGTTTTTTGTAAATTATGAGACTCACTATAAAAACGACTCCCTTAAATGAAGAGTTGTGGCAAACTGAAGCCTGTTTCTTTAGATAACAAGAATTCCAGGCTCTTTTTACTTTCTTCAATAGATTTTTGTGAAAGTTAAACTCATGAAGAACTTTCTTATCAATGTTTCTTTTATTTTCTTTATACAACTGTTTAAAGTTGGTTGGTTGGTTGTATGGTGTTTAGCAAATGCTTTAAACAATTTTTAGCTATAATGTGACGGTGTCTACTTGAGACAGTATTCTAAGCATTGTCACACTGGAGTATCATGCCACATACACATGGTATGATACCCCACCCAGTCACATTATACTGAAACTGGGCCAACCAGACATAGAACTATCCTCTAAATGCTGAGTGCCAATGGAGCTTCTAGTACCATTTTAATGTCTTTGGTATGACCAGACTGGGGATTGAACCCACAACCTTCCTCATGCTAGGCAGACGCTCTACCACAAGACGACCACTACGGTTAAACTGTTTACAGTTACTGTTGTCCATCTTGTATAGTTGATTTATATTTTACAGCCGTTGTTGGCACGGCCTAATTATTATATTTAAATATGGAAAGTAGATATTCTCTGTAGCATTACTAAAGCATCCATGGTAGTATTTGCTCAGAGTTGTACTGTTCTGCAATGTTTAAAATATCGACACTTATCCGTGACATTGAATTTATGATCAACATTCCTCCGTTACCTCGTCACAAAGCTGCGAAAATTAAAAAATCAAAATTTCATATTAACTAATAAATGCATGACCTGGCATAAAAATCAGCAATAAAAGTAATAAGGTTCATTATTTACTATATTGATTTTGATTTGTTATGCTGTTGGTGCATAAAGACATGAAAATGAAAGTGAATTGGTTTTGAAATTTTAAGATAGATTCTATATAAATTTTCAGAGATTCAAACTGATCCCTTTTGAGTCATGAACCATATGCACTTTCTCTAGTAAAGAAAAATACATAAATATGTTCACACATATCTACTCTAACCCAGTAACTGGCACTCATAAAACGAGGATCCTATCGACGTGAAGCTTAACCACTCCTATTTGTAACAGAGTTCTTTGATCATGAATTTAACCATCATAATCGGATTACGTTTCCATTTTGTTAGTATCCATACTGCATTAATTGCATATAGATCTACATTTGTATTGACACAATTCTTATTTCTGGCATTGTGAGATCAGTGTTATTTTATGAGTCATGGCGTGTAAATAAAGTGTTGAACTTATGATACTGAAATAACTAGATATGATACTATTTTCGGTAAAAAAATACTTACCATTCCCTATTATAGACTCGCAATGATTCTGTAAATAAGAGACGACACATATACGAAACAATTATCCACAACTGTCACAAACTTTGATTTTTGAAGGCGCAACAGGAAGTGTTTACATCGTCATAATTTTTTGGTGTAGTCACAAAGGATAGTGTATTTAGTTTTCCCCATATGAAACACTCTTGTGCGTTCTCACTATTTAACGGCTAGAAGCGTCAATATCTTTAATAAACGTTATGGACAGTAAATACTTATATACATATTGTACGTGAATGGACATATATCCGTTACTTTTTTGCTCGTTTTATATTCCAAAGTCACAATGGAACAAGTGAATCCGCCATTTTGTTTAATGAAAAGGATAGTAATTTATTAGCTGATTAGCGTGAAGTCAGGATTCTTGGTTCAATAAAGCAGTACGTACCTTTATTACTTGCCCCGGTTAATTGCACAGGTTTATATGTCTCTGGTAAATTGTAAATGCACATACTGTAGCATTAATGCCATTGAAGATGAACACCACTTAAGTATTTTATAAATAGCCATAGACATAGTTTATTCAGTAATAAAGACCTCCGGCCCAAAATAGAACAATGTTAACATATATTTTACAGAGTGACATTATACAATTACAAAATTTATTAATATCTTCGGAAACAAATATGCCACGTTCACACCTTTCATGAAGGAATGAAACTCGATCGTAAATTAACTAAATCATTATAAGTATCACATATCGTTGTCCTTTGTATTGTGTAATAGTCTCTTGTAATTCATAATATTCACAATACAAAGTTTAAAGGATTTTTCATGCATTTAACTAATTATGTTGTTAAACCATGCGATTATGTTTAGGTCTTCCAACGCATCATCAGTCTGTTTGACCATATGCTAGAAGTTGAACGGTTTATGCTCGACTTTGAAACATAGATTTCGATAACGATAATGACGATAGGCACTCCCATTGCCTCACGCCAAGCGCCCATTGAAACTCATTCCGTAATTTATTACAATATTTAACTCTTGATTTTATAGAGACAGAGTTCATGTAGGAATGCTTCACCGCATTCTTAATGTGTGAAACAACAACCACACTAACGAAATTCCAGCAAACACCATTCCGATACCACACATGTTATCACCAATGAAACAACGTATCTATAGCATACCGGCCATTTATATATATATATATATATATATATATATATATATATATATATATATATATATATATATCGTATACCAACATTTTCCGGTTATATTTCACACGTTTTATCCACGAAAACATCCAAATGCAAAATAGCAGTTTTCAATGTTGAAATGTGGTCAAGCCGACAATTCGGTCAGTTTCCAACTGTTAGTGGTCAGATTGTAACGAGGGTAAAAAAAAATCACGTGTGGGTGGGTCATTAAACAACGATCGGGGTCAGTTTTCAATATTAAAAATGGACCACCCATCCGTTGAAAAGTGACCCATTGGGTCATGTTTCAACGGGGTCAAAATTTAATGTTACACCGGCACCTTGATGTAGCCACACATCATAAAAGCCTAAATTTGATAAAATATTTTTCAATAAAGAAACCCAAGTAGCTTTGCTTGGATTACCTCTAAATCAGTATATTTCAGCTGCTGTTTCTGAAAATAAAAAAGACCATTTCAGCCACTACGTGTAAATTCCTGTTCTATGTCATTAATAAATAAAGAAAACGATAATGACGATAGGCACTCCCGTTGCCTCACGCCAAGCGCGCATTGAAACTCATTCCGTAATTTATTACAATATTTAACTCTTGATTTTATAGACGAATACAGTGATCTAATAATATCTAATATTTTACCCCTAGTTCCCAACTTAATCAATTGGCACGCACTATGTAGTCAAAAACTTTAGTACATATAGGAGCATGTCTTAACACTTTAACCAATAGTTTCTAAATAAAAACGGAGCCATAACTCTCCTTTAAATCTAAAATGAAGTTATCCAACTTGAGCCTTTAGTTTAAACAATTTTTTAATAGTTTAAACATATTTAATTTCAAATATTTTGAAATGGGGTTGGGCCACAAGTTCTTCCAACTTAGATTCGGCCCTCCCCCTACAAGTAACAAATTTACCATGTTTATCAAAGCAAATTACATGTTTATGCGAATATAAACAATTATAAACATACAGTAGGTGATTGAGTGAGAGAAAGAAAGAGTGGGGTGGAGAGAGAGAGAGAGAGAGAGAGAGAGAGAGAGAGAGAGAGAGGGGGGGGGGGGGTGTGTGTGAGAGAGAGAGATTATTATTATTATTATTATCATTATATCAAAATATATGGGTATCTTTAATAAAGTTATGGACAGCATCCACAATAGTTATGTTATCTTCTATAGATATAGTTTCACTTCCACTCAGTAGTAGATTTATATTTAATGGATGTAATGCTCGTGTTGTTTGAAACAATACGAGTCTTTAATTGCTTTATCTAGGACATTTAAAGAAGTAGTGTTCAGCATCTTCTATAACCTCTTGACACTCACAGAACGGTAATGGGTGCAGATGATTTCTACATAAATCGGCATTTAGATTACTTCAGTTGTTTCTAAACATTGCATGATAAACTGAGACACATAGTTTGCCATGAGAATAATATGGTGGTACATGTATTTTAAATTTACTATTTTGGCGTAATGTATTTTTAAAGATTAAAAGTGAATGCGCTGCTTTAATATTGTCATCAAGATGATTCCAAAGAGAAATAGAAGATGGAATGCATGACTTTCCCATTAGCTCTGTTCTACAGTATGGAGTAGTATAATAATCTCTGTTTCTAAGTGGGTATTCAGTTGTTGTACCAACTAGAGGCGTGAAAAAATCATTTATATAACTTGGAATATTTGAATGGTATACATTATATATAAGTAAATATTTTTGAATTTTTCTTATCTTTTTAAGTGGTTCCCATCCACATTCATTATATAGTTTTTTAATAGATACTGATCGGTAAGCCCTGTGGCAATTCGTGCTGCTTCGTTTTGCAGTTTTTCTATTGTCACAGTTATGGTCCTTTTTGGACTTAGACACCCAGGTTAAACTTTTGCGTTTAGTTGCGTTTAAGTATAAGATAAATATGCAACCACCCATTGGATATGAATGAAACTTTGCATATGTATTCACCATCATCAATGGAACATACAGAGATAAACACCATAACTCTGAGTTGCAATTTGGCACAGTTATGGCACTTTTTCGACTTAATTTTTCAGGTTAAAGTTTTTTATCAGGTAAGATATCTATGCAATCACTCATTGGATATGAATGAATCTTCGCATGTGTGTTCACCATCATCAGTAGAACACAGAGAGACAAGAACCATAACTCGGGGTTGCATTTTGGTAGAGTTATGGCCCTTTTGGACTTAATTTTTCGTCTGTAGACTGCCATGGTTAAACTTTTGCGTTTAGTTGCGTTTAAGTTTTGGTGTTTGCCTCCAGTCGCAATCTTTCATGGGTGGTGAGTTTGATCCCATCGGCGAGCTTTGTTGTCTTCTGACAACTCCTGTTTATATATTGGTGTAACATTTGCTATCTTCTAAACGTCAGGATAACACCCTTCATTCAGAGAGCGGTTAAAAAGAATGGCTAAAGGTTTATAGATGGGTTTTGTTACTCCTTTAATCATATTATGGCTTATAAATTCGTGGCTACATGCTTTATTTATATTTAGTGTGTTTAAAATGTCAGATACATCATTTTATGAAATAACAAAATTTGTAAGACTTCCATTTGTTTTTGGTGTAAATACTGGATGTTGGACATTTTCTTGTCTTGGGCCGATATTGATGTAAAATAGTCATTAAGGTGCTCAGTCTTTTCTTTGCAAGAAATAAAAAAAAATAAGTGCCATTTATATTTGTTTTATAAAGAGGTGGAATTGTAGATGAAGAGTCTGATTTTTTTACAAAATGTCTAATAACTTTCCAGAAACCTCTTTTAGCGTTCAACTGTAAATCGTTTAATGAAATATCAAGATTATTAAAAAAGTTTTCTCTAGCTTGTATCTTGATGTTATTAACTTTGTTTCTAGATTGCTTATATTTATACCAATCATTTGTCTTACCTGATTTAGTTGCAATTTTCTTTAGTCTGTCTCTTGTTTTTAGATATTTTCTAACTTCTGAATCGAACCAAGGCCTGTCGTTTTGACGAACAGTTACTAATTTAAATGGTATGCAAGTTTTAACCATTTCAATTAATATATATGTAAACTTGTCACATGCTTCATTAATAGAGCAGTTTATTAAGCAGTCCCAATCATATGATTCAACTTTATCATAAAGGAGATTAAAATTTGCTTTGTTGTATTATCATATTTGTCTTTTTCGTATATGTAGAATTGAGCTCGTACGGGAATTGTAATATTAAATATGTTGCTTTAAGATCACTTGTGTTAGCTGGAACTTCTATAGTACCAGCATTTCTATATGGCATATCATATGGTACGATGATTGGATTAAGAATGGATAGATTTCTGGTGGGTTCATTTATAGTATTGATAAGTGAGTTTAAGGTTAATATATCTTTCAGGTTACGGAATGATGAGTTGAGAAGGTTTTCATTAAAATAATCTAGATGGACGATATTTTTAGAAGTTTAATAGGGCTTCTCAATATTTGCATCCAGGTTATTATAAAACGTGGTAGTTTTGCAGTTTTGGGACTAAAGTGCACTTTTTTATTCACATAAGTACATAAATTAAGCATACATTTAACATTGAAGCAATAAAGTCATACATTTAACCCAGTATTTGGATAGAATACAAAAAAAGCTTTTGAAGCTTGTGTAAATCTGCTTCCACTTGACCCTTTGAGCCCCATTTATGGTGGCGAAAACACACGTGAAATGTGGTTATAGTGATAAAAACCGCAGCAACTGCTGATGAAATGCTGAAAAATGGCTTTGGTGCATACCGTATCGATCATTAATCTCTGACACAAATAAATTGTTTGACCAGGATTGCAGGGAGGCTAAATTGTTGTACAAACAATCCTTCCATAAAGGAAAAATCAAGAGAAAATAGACACCCACTAGCAAATGCTAAAGTACAATATAAATCATTGATAAAGAAAAAAAGGCGAATTCATAAAATCAAGCAAATTAAAGAACTATAAAATTTAAGATTCTCAAAACCGTGCGAATTTTGGAAAATGTTCACAAAGGAAGAGCAAAGTAACTCTGATATACCATTCAAAGACTTCCATGCATATTTTTAAACTTGTTTAAACGCTACAGAATGACCCAATATATAAAGAATACGATAAGCGTTTCACTGTACCAGAAGTGGAAGCCACAATTCGTTCTTTAAGTAAAAATAAGGCAGTTTCCTGTGATAATATTTTAAACGAATATTTCATTGCAGCAAGCGACATATTATATGGTCATATAACTGATATTTTTAATGCAATTTTTCATTCTGGCCTTCTCCCAGAAGAATGGATAAAAGGCGTTATCATACCGATACATAAAAAAGGAGATAAACATAGCGTAAACAATTGTAGAGGAGTAACTGTTGTTGGCAGTATGGGTAGACTTTTTACAAGTGTTTGAGATCGGCGTATGACCTATTGGTGTGAAAATCATGACGTTATCTCGGATGCTCAATTCGGTTTTAAAAAAAGGTAAATCAACAGTGGATGCTATTTTTATTTTGCAAAGCCTAATAGAAAAAATATTAAACGAAAAAAAAACGCTTATATTGTGACTTCATTGACCTCAATTTAATTAACCGGAATGCAATGTGCCTAAAACTTTTCAAACTAGGCACCAAGGGCATAATGGTAAGAATAATAAGATCAATGAATACAATTGTTTTTAATCTTGTGTTAAGCAGTGTGGCCCATATTCGGAGCAATTCGATATAGCAATTGGGCTAACACAAGGAGAAATCGTCTCTCAGATAATGTTTTCTCTTTTCCTTGAGGACTTTGAGCTATATCTGCAAACACATATAGAAAAAGGAATCTCTTTGAGCGATTAAATGCTTATGCTCATACTGTTTGCAGATGATATGATTTTGCTAGGTTCAACAATAGAGGACCTCCAAAATATTTTAAATCTTTGATACAGTTACTGTAATAATTGGGGATTAGAAGACAAAAAGTGTTGTATTCCGTATCAGGGGCAAAAAAGTGAACACGAAAAATGGACTTATAATGGTAAGACGATTGAGGTAGTTGAGGATTTTAACTACCTTGGCGTAATTTAAACTATACAGGATCATTTTCATTAAACCAACACTCATTATGTGGTATAGCTTTCAAGGCAATAGACCTATTATCAATTAATACGATAAAATACTAACTAAATCCAAAAACATACATGCAATTGTTTAATGCTTTGAGACATCCATTTTAAATTACGGTTCGGAGGTATGGGGATTTACAAAGTCTAAGGAAATTGAAAGGATTCACTTAAAATATTGCAAACAGATGCTTGGGGTAAGACTATCAACAAGTAATGCTGGTATTTATGGGGAATCGGGGCGATATCCTTTATTTATAAACAAATATATAAAAATGATTAAATATTGGTTAATTTTTTATTTTTTTATTTTTAATTAATTTTTTTAAATATGTTTTACTTAGAAATAATGGTTAAAGTTGTGGGTTTTTTTAAATATGTTTTACTTAGAAGTACTGGTTAAAGTTTTGTGTGCAACTACCATCAAGTTCATATCTCAAAAATCACTTGATGTATTTGATCGAAATTTCACACAATACTTCCTACAATATTTCTTAGTCATTAAACATTCTACATTAACCAAATTAGATAACTCTTGCATGAATATAATGCAAATCTTTGTGTCATATTTTTGCAAATCGTGGCTGTTACTAAATTCATCAAATCAAATAACTATTGTAAATAACCACTCTTTAATATATTATGGAAGTTGTTATGTCATTTCTCTGTTATCACTGGATTTAAACAATAATTTTTGAGCTTTACAGATACATGCGGCCATTTTTGTCTTTGTATTTTTTTTCTCTCTCCCATTTGTGTATTAACGGTCAAAGAGGACACGCCGAGACATATCATTCCGCGGAATTCTTGTATATCCTTTACTGCCCCGACGATCTTGTTCACTTCCAAAATTCTGGGTATACATCGTGACCGAAAATCGAACCCAGGTCTTCGAATTGTTGATCTGATTTATTATCATAAATAATAGAAATGGAAAGACCCGTCAGAAGTCAAAATAGTGATTTTCCTCTACCACCAGTGTAATGAAACCATACTTAATATAACTATATTGATATAACAATTAGAGGACCTCTGTGACCAAGTGGTTTAGATCTCTGTCTACTGCCAATCGCTATCTCGCCAATACGTGATAATAATGAGATAGAACCACCTCAAAACTAAACGAACATTGAAAGGCAAAGATCTAGCACAGATCCGTAAGAAGTCAAATTCTGCTTAAAAAAATAATCGTCCGTAGTAGCCTTGTGGAGGTCTTCCTCAAAACTAAAAATTAAAATATATGAAACCAACAGGAATTATTAACTAGTCTGTAGTACGGACCCAGCTCTGCCGATTGGGTCTGTTAACCAGCAAGGTTTGGAAAGCCGCTTTTGAGCACGTTGATTGGTCAGTTGTTTCAACTGAAACTTTGATGACGTCACAGTTTAGTAAGCGTTCAACTGCTATGAATTGTGGGACAGACATATAAATACCTGCTTTTTCATTTGTGGTTAAAAAACCTGATTCGGGAGATATCAGGTTCTGGGACAGACTAAAACATAAACACAATTGCCTGGGCACAAAAAAAACAGACATTTACCCGGTACTCAAAGGACATAATCACAAACAAACAATATAAACAGCCAGAACAAAAAGGCTCCACAAACATTAAATAAGCTAGCCGGAGGCGTTCGTTGCGAAACGGCAACTTGGGATTTGAAACCTCGTTTAAGGTACATCAAGCCTCACTTTTACTCTCCTCTTAAAACTAGAAAATGTCATATAATTTCTTTATAAACCACTGCACACTGTATATAAGGCTCGACCTGTCAAATAAGCTATGTGGCGACCTTTAGTGTAACAAAACCCCTTACTGTAGCAATTGTTACACTTAGGGTTGACACCGAAACACTAAGTGAAACAAAGATATTTTGATACACTAAGGGGCGATATATGACATACTGTTGCAATCTGTAACAACATTAAGGAAATCATCCTTTCTATAATATCCCTACATATTATAACAAATTACACAGCTTATGAGTGTAAAGTTAGTTGATAGTTCGCAGTTCGAATAACCAACTAATGATCAGTTGCCGGCTGGGGATTCGGATTCGTTATTATAGTTACTATTAAATTTACATATTTTACTCATGTTTATATGTTTAAAAATACAATCAATAAAACATGTATGCAAATATATATAAAATCTGAATTCTCAACTGGCAGCTGGTTGGTAGTTGGCGATTCGCGGCGACTCCCCAACTGGGCGTTTTGAATCGCCGTCTGGTGAGTATATTCGTTATAGTGAAGAACTTACCCGACACTGGTGTGTTATTTATTATTATGAACTCGTTTTTTATTGAATGGATTTGTTAAAATATTAAAACAGCGATTTAAAAAAATCCGAATCCCCAACTGGCAGCTGGTTGGTAGTTTGTGATTCGCGGCGATTCCCAAAGTGGACATTTTGAATCGCAGTCTGGTAAGTGTACTCGGTATATTGTGGAAACAACGCGGTTCTGGTTTCTTTTATGATTATTATCTTAAGCTGTTTTTCTATTGAATTGACTTGTTAAAAAAGTAAAACAGCGATTAAAAAAAAAATCAGAATCCCTAACTGGCAGCTGGTTGGTAGTTGGCAAATCGCGGCGAATTCCCAGCTGGAAATTTTGAATCGTCTCCTGATGTATATACTTATGGATTTGAAGGAACAATGCGGGGATGATGTTTATTTATTGCTATACGCCGTTTTTTCTATACAATTGATTTGTTTTTAAAAACAAATATGAATTTGAAAAAAAAACACAGCAGAATCCCCAACTTGAAATTCTGAATCGCCTCCTATTGAATATACTCATGGTATTGAAGTAACAATGCGGGAATTATTTTTATTTATTAATATAAACTGTTTTCTATACGTCTCACACCACTATTACATTTCCCATAGGGCTCCATTGTAACATTTATGTCCAAAACAGAGTGAAAAATTAAATTCTGCAGCATGTGTCTGGGCTCAAATTCTTCATTGGTTCAAGATATGCAATTATAAAGAAAAAAAAGTATACCTTGACCAGGTTGGTTTTTTTTAAATTCAATGCTTTTGTGAGACCTATCAATTTCCAGAGTAACAATATGTCAACTATTCGCCCTAGATGCGGTTCGAACCAACAATTCTGAAATGACACAGAATTGTCCAGAAAGCTGGTATCAGCATCAAATTTTTTAGTGGTGATTTCTAAAATACTGACCATTTAACTCATGCTAGCAAAAAAACAAAAAACTGCAGTACAAAGCCCTGAAAAAAGAAGAAAAAGATAACTAAAGTTTTATTTCTACCTCCTTCATCTGTAGGTCCGGAGTACTCAAGGGAGATAATAGTGGTGTGAGTCCTGAAGAAGTGATTTGCTTTTAAAAGCAAATGTCGATTTGAAAAAGCCGACTCCCCAACTGGCAGCTGGTTGGTAGTTGGCGATTCGCGGCGAATCCCCAACTTGAATTTTTTATTCGCCTCCTGATGAATATACTCATGATATTGAAGGAACAACGAGGGAATTTTTGATAGTCATTGTTGTCGCTATTGCCAGTGTACTAGTATGTAATAGTACTAGCCATTGTTACCAATGTACCATTATATAATAGTACTAGTCATTGTTACCAGTGTTACCAGTGCACTAGTATGTAATAGCACTAGTCATTGTTGTCGCTATTGCCAGTGTACTAGTATATAATAGTACTAGTCATTGTTATCAGTGTACCAGTATGTAATAGCACTAGTCATTGTTACCAGTGTACCAGTATGTAATAGAACTAGTCATTGTTACCAGTGTACTAGTATGTAATAGCACTAGTCATTGTTGTCGCTATTGCCAGTGTACTAGTGTATAATAGAACTAGTCATTGTTACCAGTGTATTAGTATATAATAGTACTAGTCATTGTTATTAGTGTACCAGTATGTAACAGCACTAGTCATTGTTACCAGTGCACCAGTATATAATAGTACTAGCCATTTTTACCAGTGTACCAGTATATAATAGTACTAGTCATTGTTATCAGTGTACTAGTATGTAGTTGTACTAGCCACTGTTACTAGTGTACTAGTATGTAATAGTACTAGCCATTGTTACCAGTGCACTAGTATGTAATAGTACTAGTCATTCATACCAGTGTCCCAGTATATAATAGTACTAGTCATTCATACCAGTGTCCCAGTATATAATAGTACTAGTCATTGTTACCAGTGTAATAGCATGTAATAGTACCAGCCATTGTTACCAGTGTACTAGTATATAATAGTACTAGCCATTGTTACCAGTGTACCAGTATATAATAGTACTAGTCATTGTTACCAGTGTACTAGTATGTAATAGTACTAGTCATTGTTACCAGAGTACCAGTATGTAAAAGTACAAGTCATTGTTACCAGTGTACTAGTATGTAATAGTACTAGTTATTGTTACCAGTGTACCAGTATATAATAGTACTAGTTATTGTTACCAGTGTACTAGTATGTAATAGTACTTGCCATTGTTACCAGTGTACCAGTATGTAATAGTACTAGTCATTGTTACCAGTGTACTAGTATGTAATAGTACTAGTCATTGTTACCAGTGTACCAGTATATAATAGTACTAGCCATTGTTACCAGTGTACCAGTATATAATAGTACTAGTCATTGTTACCAGTGTACTAGTATGTAATAGTACTAGTCATTGTTGTCGCTATTGCCTGTGTACTAGTATGTAATTGTACTAGCCATTGTTACCAGTGTACCAGTGTATAATAGTACAAGCCATTGTTACCAGTGTACCAGTATATAATAGTACTAGTCATTGTTACCAGTGTACTAGTATGTAATAGTACTAGTCATTGTTGTCGCTATTGCCAGTGTACTAGTATGTAATAGTACTAGTCATTGTTACCAGTGTACCAGTATATAATAGTACTAGTCATTGTTACCAGTGCACCAGTATATAATAGTACTAGCCATTGTTACCAGTGCACTAGTATGTAATAGTACTAGTCATTGTTACCAGTGCACTAGTATGTAATAGTACTAGTCATTGTTACCAGTGCACCAGTATGTAATAGTACTAGTCATTGTAACCAGTGTACCAGTATATAATAGTACTAGTCATTGTTACCAGTGCACCAGTATGTAATATTACTAGCCATTATTACCAGTGTACCAGTATATAATAGTACTAGTCATTGTTACCAGTGTACCAGTATATAATAGTACTAGTCATTATTACCAGTGTACCAGTATATAATAGTACTAGCCATTGTTACCAGTGCATCAGTATGTAATATTACTAGCCATTATTACCAGTGTACCAGTATATAATAGTACTAGTCATTGTTACCAGTGTACCAGTATATAATAGTACTAGCCATTGTTACCAGTGTACCAGTATATAATAGTACTAGCCATTGTTACCAGTGTATGTAATTTTCCTAGCCATTGTTACCAGTGTACCAGTATGTAATAGTACTAGCCATTGTTACCAGTGTACCAGTATATAATAGTACTAGTCATTGTTACCAGTGTACCAGTATAAAATAGTACTAGTCATTGTTACCAGTGTATCAGTATAAAATAGTATTAGTCATTGTTACCAGTGTATCAGTATATAATAGTACTAGTCATTGTTACCAGTGCACTAGTATGTAATAGTACTAGTCATTGTTACCAGTGTACTAGTATAAAATAGTACTAATCATTGTTACCAGTGTACCATTATATAATAGTACTAGCCATTGTTACCAGTGCACTAGTATGTAATAGTACTAGCCATTGTTACCAGTGTAACAGTATATAATAGTACTAGCCATTGTTACCAGTGCACTAGTATGTAATAGTACTAGCCATTGTTACCAGTGTACCAGTATATAATAGTACTAGTCATTGTTACCAGTGTACTAGTATGTAATAGTACTAGTCATTGTTGTCGCTATTGTCAGTGTACCAGTATATAATAGTACTAGTCATTGTTACCAGTGTACCAGTATATAATAGTACTAGTCATTTTTACCAGTGCACTAGTATGTAATAGTACTAGCCATTGTTACTAGTGTACCAGTATGTAATAGTACTAGTCATTATTAACAGTGTACTAGTATGTAATAGTACTAGTCATTGTTACCAGTGTACCAGTATATAATAGTACTAGCCATTGTTACCAGTGTACCAGTATATAATAGTACTAGTCATTGTTACCAGTGTACCAGTATGTAATAGTACTAGTCATTGTTACCAGTGTACTAGTATGTAATAGTACTAGTCATTGTTGTCGCTATTGCCAGTGTACTAGTATGTAATAGAACTAGCCATTGTTACCAGTACACTAGTATGTAATAGCACTAGTCATTGTTGTCGCTATTGCCAGTGTACTAGTATAAAATAGTAATAGTCATTGTAACCAGTGTACTAGTATGTAAGAGCACTAGTCATTGTTGCCACTATGACCAGTGTACTAGTATGTAATAGTACTAGTCATTGTTACCAGTGTACCAGTAATAGTACTAGCCATTGTTACCAATGTACCAGTATGTAATAGTACTAGTCATTGTTACCAGACTCTGACCGGTGTACTAGTATGTAATAGTACTAGTCGTTGTTGCCATTGTTACCAGTATATTAATATATAATAGTACTTGTTATTGTTACCAGTGTACTAGTACGTAATAATACTAGTCATTGTTACCAGTGTACTAGTATGTAATAGTACTAGCCATTTTTACCAGTGTACTAGTATGTAATAGTACTAGTCATTGTTACCAGTGTTACTAGTGTACTAGTATGTAATAGTACTAGTCAGTGTTGCCATTGTAACCAGTGTACTAGTATGTTATAGTACTAGTCAGTGTTGTTACTGTTACCAGAGCTTTTGTGATCGCCTGGTGTCCGTCGTCCGTCGTTAACTTTTAGCTTCTAACAACTTCTCCTCTGAAACCACTGGGCCAATTTTGAAATAACTTCAAGAAATGTTCCTTGGGTGACCCTCCTCTACCAAGTTTGTTCAAGCCATTTTGATTCGTCAAAAAACATTGCCGCCAGGGGGCGGGGCAAGTTTAATTAGTAAAAACTATAAAATATATTTTTCTCAGAAACTACTGGCTCGATTTTAAAATAATTTCACAGAAATGATCTTTGGAGGACCCTCTACCAAGTTTGTTCAAGCCATCTTGATTCGTCAAAAAACATGGTCGCCAGGGGGCGGGGTTGGTTTACTATATAAGCTATAGTAAAAATTTAAAACATCTTCTTGTCAGAAACTACTGAGCAAATTTTGATATCACTTCACAGAAATGTTCCTTGGAAGACCCTCTACCAAGTTTGTTCAAGCCATCCTTATTCGTAAAAAAACAAAGCCACCAGGGGGCGGGGCAGTTTAACGAGTAAAAATTTAAAAATTCTTCTTGTAAGAAACTATTGGCTCGATTTTAAAATAATTTCACAGAAATGTTCCTTGGAGGACCCTTCATTAAAGGGATTATATTGGCATATTACCGTCAATTCCCTGTCCTAAATACACACGCCCAGCATGACGATACACTTATAACTTAGAGATATACGCGTCTAAAGTGTCTAATTGCATAACTTCTTTATTACAAACATCAGGTTTCTGAAGCCACGTTTTTGTTTTTGTTTACATTCACCATTTTCAACGAACCGTTTTCGGGTTTCCGATTAATTATCGGACAACATCGTGAAGACTCGTTCCCGATCTCGTTTCCGAGGCTTTGTTCGGGAAGTTAACAGAGTTCAATGTTAACATTGCGCAATACTTTATTGCGGGACGTATTAAAGTTTTGGCCGATATTCAATTACTGTTAATTTGATAACTTTCAAGTAAATAAAGGTTATACGTCAATACATGAACATTAGTTTGTGCATGCTGCATACAGGAATATTAGTTTGTGCATGCTGCATACAGGAAAAGTCTGGATTAACTGCGTGTTTGCGTTACTTGCCAATATAATCCCTTTAAACTTGTTCAAACCGTAGCGATTCGTCAAAAACATGGCGGCCAGGGGTTTGGGTTAGTTTACTATATAAGCTATAGTAAAAACTTGAAAAATCTTCTTGTCAAAAACCACTGGTCTTATTTTTATATAACATCAAGAAATGTTCCTTGGGTGACCCTCTACCAAGTTTGTTCACGCATCTTGATTCGTGAAAAAACATGGCCGCCAAGGGGCGGGGCAAGTTTAATTTGTAAAAACTTAAAAAATCTTCTTCACAGAAACTTCTGGCTCGATTTTTAAATAATTTCACAGAAATGTTCCTTGGAGGACTCTTCACCAAGTTTGTTCAAACAGTAGCGATTCGAAAAAAAACATGGCGGCCAGGGGATGGGGATAGTTTACTATATAAGCTATAATTTAAAACAATTTCGCAGAAATGTTCCTTGGGTGACCCTTTACCAAGTTTGTTCAAGCCGTTGTGATTTGTTAAAAAACATGACCACCACTGTGAGGTGCTAGTTAACTGTATAGGCAGCTAGAGTAGAAACTTCAAAAGCCTTCTTGTCAGAATCTACTGACCTTATTTCGATGTATTTTCACTGACATTTATCATGGGTGAACCTCTACCAAGTTTGTTCCAGCCATTGCGATTCGTCGAAAAACATAGTTGCCAGGAGTACTCTGTTCACTCTGGCCTTTGAACTTTCAGTAACTATGTTATTTGATGGTGTGGTTTAAATGTGTTGGAGTTTTATCCCTTGAATCGACAAAACTTGACCCTTCGTGCACTTTAACACTCACATGTTTCATTTTTTTAACAAACATGCATAGTAGTACATTTATAATATCCTGGACATATTTTTAACTGGCCAAACTGATAAATTTATTCCAGAGTTATGGCTCTTTGATCATTAAATATTATATATTATTTAATGTTTTGTGCACTCCAACACTGCAGTTTTCATCATATATCTATAACATCTCAAATGATCAAGATAAATATGTCGGAGGTACGGTCCTTGAATAAACAAAATCTCCTCTGCCACAGGTGAGCAAGTTAGGGCCAACTGAGCTTTCTTGTTATTATAATGTTGTGAATTTTACACAAGTTTGTAAATACATGTACTGTCAATATTTTATATTTGTAAATAATATCAAAACTGTTTTATTGAAAAATAAATAACTTATATGTAAAACACCGGTGTTGACATGTTTGAAATCCATTCAGCTTTGATCAGAATTATCAGAAATGTATACACGTTTCAGTGTACAATTTACTTTTATAAGTCACAATTTCGTTCTTTATCCTCCCAAAAATCACTTTTGTTTTTAGGTCACCTGAGACTTTGTCTCAAGGGACCTTATGTGATCGCCTTTAGTTCGTCATCGTGCATCGGTGAACAATTGATATTTCGACTTCTCAAAAAACCATCAACTCAATCGTATGCTATGCTGACACACAACTGCTTGTTTATGTTGTTGCATGGTATAAAGCAGCAGGTTTGTTTGCGCCCTCTATGCTATGCTGACCGACCACTGCTTGTCTCTGCTGACCCACAACTGCTTGTCTATGCTGACCCACAACTGCTTGTCTATGCTGCCCAACAACTGCTTGTCTATGCTGACCCACAACTGCTTGTCTATGCTGCCTAACAACTGCTTGTCTATGCTGACCCACAACTGCTTGTCTCTGCTGACCAACAACTGCTTGTCTATGTTGTTGCATGGTATAAAGCAGCAGGTGTGTTCACATCCTCTATGCTATGCTGACCCACAACTGATTGTCTATGCTGATCCACAACTGCTGCTTGTCTCTGCTGACCCACAACTGTTTGTCTATGCTGACCCACAACTACTTGTCTATGCTGACACACAACTGCCTGTCTATGTTGACCAACAACTGCTTGTCTCTGTTGACCAACAACTGCTTGTCTATGTTGACCCACAACTGCTTGTCTATGCTGACCCACAACTGCTTGTCTATGCTGACACACAACTGCTTTTCTATGTTGACACACCACAACTGCTTGTCTGTGTTGACCCACAACTGCTTGTCTGTGCTGACCAACAACTGCTTGCCTATGCTGACCCACAACTGCTTGCCTATGCTGACCCACAACTGCTTGTCTCTGCTGACCCACAACTGCTTGTCTATGCTGACTCACAACTGCTTGCCTATGTTGACCCACAACTGCTTGTCTATGCTGACCCACAACTGCTTGTCTTTGTTGACCCACAACTGCTTGTCTATGCTGACCCACAACTGCTGCTTGTCTTTGCTGACCCACAACTGGTTGTCTCTGCTGACCCACAACTGCTTGTCTATGCTGACCAACAACTGATTGCCTATGCTGACCTACAACTGCTTGTCTATGCTGACCCACAACTGCTTGTCTATGCTGACCCACAACTGCTTGCCTATGTTGACCCACAACTGCTTGTCTATGTTGACCCATAACTGATTGTCTATGCTGACCCACAACTGCTTGTCTATGTTGACACACTATAACTGCTTGTCTGTGTTGACCCACAACTGCTTGTCTATTCTGACCCACAACTGCTGCTTGTCTCTGCTGACCCACAACTGGTTGTCTCTGCTGACCCACAACTGCTTGTCTATGCTGATCAAAACTGCTTGCCTATGCTGACCAACAACAGCTTGCCTATGTTGAACCACAACTGCTTGTCTATGCTGACCCACACCTGCTTGTTTATGCTGACCCAAACTGCTTATCTATGCTGACCAACAACTGCTTGCCTATGTTGACCCACAACTGCTTGTCTATGCTGACCCACAACTGCTTGTCTATGCTGACCAACAACTGCTTGTCTATGCTGACCCACAACTGCTTGCCTATGTTGACCCACAACTGCTTGTCTACGCTGACCAACAACTGCTTGTCTTTGTTAACCCAAAACTGCTTGTCTATGCTGACCCAAACTGCTTGCCTATGCTGACCAACAACTGCTTGCCTATGCTGACCCACAACTGCTTGTCTATGCTGACCCACAACTGCTTGCCTATGTTGACCCACAACTGCTTGTCTATGTTGACCCACAACTGATTGTCTATGCTGACCCACAACTGCTTGTCTATGTTGACACACCATAACTGCTTGTCTGTGTTGACCCACAACTGCTTGTCTATGCTGACCCACAACTGCTTGTCTTTGTTGACCTACAACTGCTTGTCTATGCTGACCCACAACTGCTGCTTGTCTCTGCTGACCCACAACTGGTTGTCTCTGCTGACCCACAACTGCTTGTTTATGCTGACCCAAACTGCTTGTCTATGCTGACCAACAACTGCTTGCCTATGCTAACCCACAACTGCTTGTCTGTGCTGACCCACAACTGTTTGTCTATGCTGACCCAAACTGCTTGTCTATGCTGACCAACAACTGCTTGCCTATGTTGATCCACAACTGCTTGTCTATGCTGACCAACAACTGCTTGTCTATGCTGACCAACAACTGCTTGTCTATGCTGACCCACAACTGCTTGCCTATGTTGACCCACAACTGCTTGTCTATGCTGACCCACAACTGCTTGTCTTTGTTGACCCACAACTGCTTGTCTATGCTGACCCACAACTGCTGCTTGTCTCTGTTGACCAACAACTGCTTGTCTATGCTGACCCATAACTGCTTGTCTATGCTGACCCACAACTGCTTGTTTCTGCTTATCCACAATTGCTTGTCTCTGTTGACCCACAACTGCTTGTCTATGCTGAACCACAACTGCTTGTCTATGTTGACCCACAACTGCTTGTCCATGTTGTTGCATGGTATCAAGCGTAGTTTTCAACAATTTTAAAGTCATCACGATTATGTCTTCTCAGCTCAGCCACATAATTATGCCACAGACATAGCGTCTGATGAAATAATGGAATGAAACATTCCTCATAAAAGTTTACATACCCGTGGTGGGTCAAGTTCGCAACCATCTGCCGATGCATGGATCAGTTCTGAACACATCTAATGTCATCTCAAATATCACGTTAGCATCGATTGAAAATAATGAATGCTCGCGAAACTTGGCGAACATATACGACTTGCCACTGTAATTTATGTTCGTGTAAAAAGTGTCGTTTTTTAAACATCCCAGCACGAAAATGGAAACCCCATGAAACCTTGGATTTTTTTTTTTTGTAAATAACTTATCACAATTCTATGATTTATTGGTGTAAATATTATGACGGAATGATCTGCTTAAAATGAATTAATACCATTAATAAAATTGATAATTTAAGAAAACATAAAAAATGCCCTTTGCTTCAGGATCGCAAAAGGGTTGCGTAAATACTGGGTTAACCATGATCAAACACACATAGATACATACATGTGTTTAATTATAAAATGGACTCTATAAACTTGTACGAGTAAACCATGATTGATTGATTAATTGATTAGCGTCATTTTTATGCCATCGAGGGATAACAGACGATCAGGAATAAATTCATCAATTTCAAAAAATTAAGATTCAAATAACATCTATTACACAAGAAAATTACTATACTTAATTGCAGAAACAATCAGTTTTAATGTTGGTGTAACAGTAAGTATTGCAGGGTGACATTTATTACCCATAATTGTATGTTTATTTGATATTACAAAATGTAAGATTTTGCACCCGGATCCGATTTTCTGACTAAAATAGACTCAGTTAACCTAATCCTCTTTCCTGGGATCCTGAAAGGTTAACCACTACTCAAGCACACCCATCTCCGCAAGTAACTGTTACTTTCCTAATTGTGAGTCAGAGATGAGAGATGCAGATAATGAGACACAATGTCGTATACAATCATCATGGAGACTGTACGAGAAAACCAACACATGTCATTTATATTGTTAGGCTACGTCCTTTGGTTTGACAGGATCGACTTTTACGCAGCATTAAGTGTACAAATCGGCTGAAACTGTATACATGTAAAGTTCAAATATTTTGTTCTGACACATTTTATTGTTTATTAATGAGTTGGTCATAATAAATAATAATGAAAGGCTTTTAGCATAATTAGAAAGACATGTTTTTTAATGTTTCTATAAATTAGTATAATATATTATGTGCGAGTTTTATAATTTGCAAGTGTGTGTGTGTGCATGCGTGCGAGCAAGCATGCGTCTGTTAATTATAAAGCCTAAAAGTCACAAAATATTACACCTATATCTTTATCCTTAAGTTAAGTAGAAGGCAGTATTTGTGTTTTAGATATCAAGCTTTTACATGGCCTAACCCCAGTACATCAACCAGCAGGAGAGAGACAATTCCCCTAGATTGCCTCTCCCTAATAACTGAAGCGATCCTACGCCTAATGAAAGTATCCGTCACTTACAAAATACCTAGAGTGTTGCCAAGTTACTCAATACTTTAACCTACAAAATACCTAGAGTGTTGCCAAGTTACTCAACACTTTAACCTACAAAATACCTAGTGTGTTGCCTTTTACTCAACACTTTAACCTACAAAATACCTAGAGTGTTGCCAAGTTACTCAACACTTTAACCTACAAAATACCTAGAGCGTTGCCAAGTCACTCAACCGTTTAACCAGAAAAATACCTAGAGTGTTGCAAAGTCACACAACACTTTTACCTACAAAATACCTAGAGTGTTGCCAAGTTACTCAACACATTAACCTACAAAATACCTAGAGTGTTGCCAAGTTGCTCAAAACTTTTACCTGCAAACTACCTAGAGTATTGCCAAGTTACTCAATACTTTAACCTCAAAATACCTAGGGTGTTGCCAAGTTACTCAACACTTCAACCTAAAAAATACCTAGAGTGTTGCCAAGTTACTCAATACTTTAACCTAAAAATACCTAGAATGTTGCCAAGTCACTCAACACTTTAACCTCAAAATACCTAGAGTGTTGCCAAGTTACTCAATACTTTACCCTACAAACTACCTAGAGTGTTGCCAGGTGAGCTGAAAAAGCGAAAATCGTGTTGGCTAAATATGGACACAAGGCCACATAATACACTTTTAATGATTCAAGGGTCATAACTCTGTCCAATATGATCAAGTTTAAGGGTCATAACCTTGTGCAATATGGCTAGGTTTAAGGGCCATAACTCTGTCCAATATGGACAAGTTTAATGGTCATATTTCTGTCCAATGTGGCCAAGTGTAAGGGTCATAACTCTGTCTAATTTTGTCAAGTTCATGGGTCATAACTCTGCCAAATATGTCCAAGTTTAAGGGTCGTGATTCTGTCCAATATGGCCAATTGCAAGGGCCATAACTCTGTCTAATATGGCCAAGTTTAAGGGTCATAACTCTGTCCAATATGGCCAAGTTCATTGGTCATAACTCTGTCCAATATGGCCAAGTTCATTGGTCATAACTCTGTCCAATATGGCCAGGTTTAAGGGCCATAGCACTGTCCAATATGGTCAACTTTAAGGGTCCATAACTCTGTGCAATATGGCCAATTTCAAGGGCAATAACTCCGTCTAATATAGCCAAGTTTAAGGGTCATAACTCTGTCCAATATTGCCAAGTTCTAGAACTTGCCCGAGGTAGTATGGTTGTGTTGCTAGGGTGTACTATGTAAGCGTGATAATGAGCGAAACTGCTACATTGGGTCAAAATTAATACTGTTTCTTTTTAATCTATTAGGGTTCAAGAGTAGTGCGACATATTGTACGTCTCTATGGAGCCTTTTAAAGATTTTTTATTTTGCGTCTCCCGAGCCGTGCAACCGCGAAAGTCGATTTTATTATCATTATTATTATTATTATTAGTAGTAGTAGTATTAGTATTATTATTATTATTATACCACACTTATATAGCACTCTTTTCATATCAGAAGTACATTCAAAAGTGCTGTACATACAGTAAAATTTGCTGACATAGTATTGCATAACAATTAAAAAACTCAGCTAAAAAGGTAAGATCATAAACATACATCAGCACGGAAATCCCAGTCACATCAAACAGACATGACGTCATCATATAGACTAAGATAATATACAGTAAACATGGAGATTAACAAACAATCTACAATGCAAATAAAACAAGTATATGGCATCACAAAGAAATCATAAAAATAATAATAATAAAAATCATCATCATAAAAACTGATGAAAAAAAATCAGGAAGTTGAGAGCTGGCTAGATTCAAATATCATCAAATGACAGTGTTTCTAGAACAGTGTCACATACCACTGTTACTATTCAGTGCACATAGTGTTTCATAAAGAAGTGTGTTTTTAACAGTTTCTTAAACACGTTTAAAGATCGTGCGCCCTGGATATTGCTAGGCAATGTGTACCATAAGCTCGGAGCATAATGCTCGAAACTCCTGTTATCAAATAGATCAGTTCTATTCCTTGGTACCACTTATGTCAGCAAGTTACCAGAGCGTAGGTCCCTAGCTGGTCTATAAACCTTCAACATTTCTTGTATATATATATACTCCTGATTGATGAGACTCGTGCAGGCCGTTTTCTGAGAGATGGTTCTCTAATCGTTCATCTACCACCTTCTCTAAAATCTTTGACATAAACGGAAGATTCGATACAGGTGTGTAGTTTTTTAGTACATCAGCATCTAAGCCAGGTTTCTTCAAAAGTGGTCGTACGATAGCATTCTTAAATGCCTTTGGTACATAGCAAGAACTGATTGATGCATTTATAATGTTAGGGATCAGAGGAAGAAGTTCATTTAAACAAGACTTCAGAATCCATGTTGGTATCGTATCAAGTTCACATGATTTAGTGGGAGCTTTTTGTATGATTCTTCTAACTTCTTCCTGTGAACCAGGTAGTCTGTTTTCTAACATTGGGACATCATGTTCTATGGTAGACTCCACATTAGTTTTATTGATTATGTTACGTTTCTATTTTGGATGTGAAAAAAATCACTAAAGTTCTTGGCAGTATCTTTTGAAAAGGAGCCAGAGGGAATGTCTGAGCCATCTTTACTGCTGCCTAGTAGATGTTTAGTAATCTGGAATAAACTCTTGGTATCTTTGCCACAGGATTCAACCTTACTTGAATAATAGTCGATACGAGCCTCTTTCTACATGGTGTTGAATGTCGTACATTGACTTCTATAGATTTGATGATCAACAGTAAGTTTTGTTTGAAGCCATTTACGTTCCAACTTTCGCTTCAGATGTTTAGCAGCATGTAGTTCATCTGTGAATCAAGGACAATTAGGTCGAAGTGTGATAGTTTTGGAACGGACTGGTGCATGTTTATCAATTAATTTTTTCAAATCATTGATTACTAACTGAAAGTTCCCAACATAATCTGTTGGGATGGTTTCACGACTTTAAAATCCAAGCAATTGACATTCATGTATCATGAATGAGATTTGAAAATTTAACATTAAATACATCGATCCGTGATAAAAGTATATACTGTGCACGCTAAGTATTCCGATGAACCGATCTCAGACACGAGAGGGGTCCCATTTCAGGTGAATATGTATTGTCCGCCATTATTATCTGACATCGAGTGTTCTGAATGAATCATCACCATATTGTATAACAACAGATGCCTTTATATTATGAAATCGAAGAATGTACGGTGTCGGTCTATTTTTGATTACATGTAGTTTAAATTGAACAGTTTACATTAATTTTATGTTTTTTTTTGTAATACTTGTTAGTATAAGTTATATATGATATGGTAAGTTCTGTGTTTAATAACTTTAAATTTTATAAGGAAAACAATAGAAAAATGCAATATATAGGCAGAGACTGATAGGCTAATATCAGTGCAACATACATGGCTGAAATTTCGGATGACACCTTTTTAGTATTTCTTTAAAAAATTTTTAACCTTTGTCTGGATTTAACAATTTTGGTACCAAATATGATAAAGTTTTTATTACTTTTCTTCCGTTTTTAAAGTATTACGGGTTGAAAACAAAATAAAATTGACTTTTTACGATTTTTTTATTTAAACAAAAACAGTATTGTGTAGTTGTTCTAACAAAAGCATTTTAACAACACGTCAGAGATTTTTTGCAGGAAAACGAAGAAGTACGTTTTCGATGGATGGCAAAACATTATATAGATATTTAAAAAAGATTTTGCTATTTCCTTCTTTAAAAATCGACAAAAAAATGAGAAAATGGTCACACACAAATAACTACAAGCATAACTTGAAATACTTCTCTCTTTTTTTAATTAAAAAAAAGTTTACCACCCAAAATCCTTCCTTTCGATACCAAAAGGACAAGTATATTTTGTTAAGAGTCAGTGGGCAGTCGAGCGCCAAATGTGCCACCCGATATTTAGACAAGCAAATGCAATCACTATCTCTGTATATGGGTCTCTGATACAGGATATACATGTTTATTACTTTTTGAAGAATTTAATAAGCAATATATAAAACTGAATTGTACTACTGTCCAAACCATGCTGATAATATACATTTTACCCAACAGGCAAGTCGATTTGGCGTTGTTGGGATTTAAAAAAAATGCTTACCTACAAAACCAAATTTTTAAAGAGAGTCGGGTTTGGATAAACAATGTGTTATTATTTATCATTCTGGTCTAGTCGTGTTGTAAAGTAATCAAGTTTGATGCCGTAGTCACTTTTTCGGCAGAGTATTGAAATATTCTCTGACTGAACAAGTTAATTGTAATAGCAAGGGTGACTTTTTGAAAATGGGTCACTATAATATGTATATTTAACATTAAAGCCATATACATTGTATACCTACCATAAGTTTCCAAGATAGTTGTTTACACGATTTTAATCTTCTTTTTCTTTTTATATTGTTTTCTTTTATGAAAAATGAATACATGTACATGTAAATAAACAACATTTAATTATTTTTACTGACAGAAGTCAGAAATATAAACTTATTTATTTTACCTTTATTGAAAAACAACTGATTACAACAGATTATGCTGGAAGAATTCTTGCGTAGATTCAGTACTAAGCTTATGCCGACAAAGTGTCTTGCTCAAGGACACAACAGACCCAACTCTGTATTGTACGGAAGTTCCCATAATAGTCAGAATTATAACTCGCATAACAACAAACACGGCATTAAAAGAATAAACAACATGTACAAGACGTTTCAAAGACAATTTCGATCCATCATTAACATTATATTTTCAATAAGCTTACAACTAGGTTGCACGTTAGTGTGTAGTCTTCGTGCTCGGCCATTCACTTTTGTTTAAAAGAAACTTATGTTAAATGCCTGTTTAACACATTCATGACAAGTGGACTTCAATTAGAGTACAAGCGATTTCAACGAGACACACAGTGTGAGATCTTGATGACCACTTTACTGGCTCATATCAAGGCATAGTACCACCATTGGAAAAAAGAAGTGCTTCCGTGAGGTAGTTTCATAATGGCGGTTATAAATAATCCTCATTTCTTCTTCTTTAAAAATGCATTTTCTTTCTTTTAATGTTTATTTTTTTTTTAAATGGCATTATTAATGTAATTTGAACATTTTGATAGCATTGTCATGTTTGAATTGTGAATTTAGAAAAAAAATGATGCTTGGAAATTGGGGTATGAATACATGATTTCGGAAGTCTACTTTCACTTTGTCAACAGGGTACACACAATGAGCAGAAAAAAATCTCTTATATGACACATGCCCACTACTTTTCTCATCATATTTTGATAGTGCAGAGGTTGACAAACAGTAAAACGTAAGATTCACTTCTTTCATTTGGGATTCTCTATGAATGACAAGCCTTCAAACTTTTATTATTTACTATAGAATAAAGAACAAAAATCAATGGTGGAGTTATACCTATAAGTGACCTTTGCGGTGCCGCGAAGCATAGCATACAAAAATGTTCTTGACTTCCGTACCTTTTTTTGCTATTAAAAATTATTTATTCGCTTTTTTCAGACCCAGTTTTTTCGCATTAGGTATGTAGGTAGCTTTTGTAAGCTTTTTTGTTTTTGGTTGTAAATGGACATAATTCTTGAAAAAAACAACAACAACAACAATGCTTTCAAGTTTAGATAGCTAATGATATTATCTGAGTGAGTATATAGGAGCACAGCAAACAGTGACTTGGTTTTACACACGTACGTCTGTGCGGCACACAGGCATTTCAATGGAAGACCTTGTGTAGTAATTGTTTGATATCACACCCATGTTACTCGAACTGCTACTATTTGAATAGCTTTTGAGGTACTTGTTAAATATTGTTTTTGTAGAAATAAAATCAAACTGTAAAAACATTACCCCACACAAAAAGAGTAATACATAGACGGATCATTGCGTGTATCTGTATTTAAGCAATAACCCTTCTCTTAATTTACAGTCAATCAAATTAAAAATAAGTAAACTTTCTGGGGTACTTAAAATTATGTTTCATATAGAAATTATAATTATAAAATAATATTAAAAGTGTAAAAGTACCCACTCCCTAATTCCCAAGGACTTATATCAGTGACCTATCCATTAAGTTTTATTAAGTCACTGCTTTGGCTATATAAATTGCAAATTCCTTACAAAAATACATGGTAACTTATTTCATTTTCTTATTCATAAGCATTTCATGACATTTAAATTATAATAACAAAGAATGATTACTATGCACCAATTTTCAACAAAATATAAACTTTTGTGTTTATTTCGTTTTAACTGTGTGTATATAAAATCGTCTCCGTTATATGTTGTTCACGGTGGATAATTATTCATTTCCATAACAAGTGCGCCTGACGTCAAAATTTCGTTCGCGACTATGATTTTGATGGTTTACCCAGTAAATTGTTAATAATTTCATTGTAACTCAACAAAATGATGAATTTTATTAATACCGTTTGATATATTAATGTATTATTGCTTTATTTCAACAGTTTGTTTATGCTGTCAAGACGTATAACAGCGTTAAATGACATACACAGCGAAGTGGTGTGGGTGGATTTTTTCCAGTACATAAATTGGTCTAGCGCAATAAGGCGTGATGGACAGCAGATCAGATATCAAAATAATAAAAAGCTGTCCATTCACTTCTTATTTAATCAGGCTAGGTTCAAGAGCCGCTATAATCTCAAACATGAATTATCAATAGAATAAATTCAAGACTTCATGTGAGATATTATGGTTATATAACTAATGTGTGAGCTTGGTGAGGCTCCAATGGAAACTTCTGTACAACAACATAAAGTAGTGCATTTTCATTAAAGTGTCCTCAGTTTACTCAAACATTGATCATCCAATTTACTCATTTCAAAGACGCCGAAATATTTTGATTAATAGCAATCAGAATAACTCCCCTCAGCTTTGCTTTGATAAGTTAAAGAAATGTCTCCTCCTAATTGGTGGAGTTGCAATTAGGTTGCAGAGTGTTCACAAACAATACTTATGCATTTCATTGACCAATGCAACTCGGCAAAATTATTGAATTGAAAGTTGAATCCAGTTCTCAGTTGGGTTATTCTTGTAACCATTAACTATTGTTGTCCAGTGATGGTCATCCTAACTTCATTTTAGACGCTTCACTTTGTCTTAAGTTTTAAGATCCACAAAGAAATTAAAGTGGCTTGGATAAGATGTTTTTGAAATCGTAATACTAAACTTCAATCATCACTAAACTATGATTATATAATACCATTGTTGTGTATACATGTGTAAGACTATCATCATTAATCCCTCGTAATATAATGTATATCTAAACACCGTGCTGTTGAATCCCAATTCCTTGGTAATACACTTATTGGAATTACAACACACATAAGGCATTTAGGAGTCCTGAATAACTTTAGGGTTGCCATCATATCTGAAGAGTAATTTTAAATGTTTTACATGTATAATGACATTTTGCTTGGAAGAGCTCGCAACCACACATATCTACTGAATATGCCCATAACGGTTAAAATACATTTGCAGTTTTTCTGCATATTTTTTTTATTAGGTCAAGTCGAAATAAGGAAACAACGAAACTACGATAATGAAAAGTCGAAACAACGAAAATACGATGGTAAAAAATCGAAACTACGATAGTGAAAAGTCAGAACTACGATGGTAAAAAGTCGAAATTATGTAGTTTCGACTTTTCACCATCGTAGTGTCGTTGTTTCGACTTTTCACCATCGTAGTTTCGACTTTTCTAAATCTAAAAAAAGTTTATCGGGTCTCACCAGATAAATTCCCTGCACCTTTAAACTTTTTTCCATATCACACAATGCACCGTTTACTCTCTATTAATCGTCGCCACCGGTTACCTATATACGCCTTCAGAAAGTGTTAGTTATTTAAGATACAGAAGACACTCCAATCCAGAGCATCCCTGTTCTTTTTCATGCCCGGTGTACAGCACTGATACACGGAACATCTCATCTGAAAGACTGTTAGTAATTTTAGTACTGTGGGAAACAGTTAAAGTATTTAAGAAATATCAGGTACTGTGAACGAGGATTAAACCCGGTTCCCCTGGAATAAAAATCCATTGACATAACCACTGGACTAGCGTGTAACTATAGAAAAATAGTCGTGCACTTCAAAATGCCCACCTACACACACACACACACATACACCAACTTCATTGTCAGAGATGATGATTAATCACGAATTTGATCAAGCTTATAATACTTAACTACACATTGTTTTGCGCTGATAAAACAAAGCGACATTTAGCGTTGGGTTTGCGACATATACCAGTGGTTCAAATCTTGCAACATTAAGCGTTAAAGGTGCGACATATAGCGACACATGGTTTGCGAAATTTAGTGTTAAAGGTGCGACATATAGCGACAGATGGTTTGAGACATTTAGCGTTAAAGGTGCGACATATAGCGATAGATGGTTTGCGAGATTTAGTGTTAAAGGTGCGACATATAGCGACAGACGGTTTGCGACATTTAGCGTTAGTTGGTACATTTAGCGTCAGTCATGCGACATATAACGTTGATTGCGACATTTAGCGTCGGTGCGACATTTAACGTTGATACATACGCGCCTAGGTTAGACTAAAATAGATTTTCCGCCAAAAATACAAATTTTAGACGTATTAAAAGAGTCACGTGATTTCATTTAAACTTCAATTTCATCAGTTACTCAAGGCTGCGTTTAGCACCGTTAAACAGCAAACGTGTTTACTGCCTGGTTCCTTAAATTTAACATGTGTGCCCGTTCATATTTTGCTCAATGCCCCTCTAAACTGAAATCTTGGCACCCTGTAAATAACGGATCAAATTAATATCAAAATGAAATCACGTGACACATTTAATAAGTTATAAAATAGGTTGCACTTTTAAGCGGGAAATCTATTTTAGTCTAACCAAGGCGTGTAGCCCAAGTAAGGAATTCCCTTTTTGATATATTATTTAGGCATGTTTAAATATATATCTTTTTGATAATACGTGGTCAGTGAGTATATATAGCCATGATATATGGGAAAAATCTATTGTCATATCTGAACAATACATTTCCACCTCCCCAACTACTTTTTCTATTTTAAACAATAGAGGTTAGGAAAGTGAGAACATACCCTTCCCAATATACTACTCAAAAAGGCATGCCGTACCTTTAAAACGAAAATTTATTTCAGTATAGTTTTGTATTTGCTAACTAGAGAGTTAATTATCGTATTAGTGTCACTATGTTGGCCTACGTCGTATTCGGTGTGGTACTTATATTTATATAATTATAATTTCATAATAACGTCTCTTTGAACAATTTCGTGTCGGTTTTTAAAAGGCAGTCACTATTATGTGTAAAGAAGTATTTGCCTATTTGTAATTGACCGTCTGTTATATACTGATCATAAGGTTATATCGTTACACTCTTCACATGATATTGTATTGTATATCGCGTATCATAGAGCACCGAGACGATAAGAAATATATTCGCAATGGAAATCGGACTAAAATCAAACATCAAAGGTGTCATTATTGTCTTTGTTTTACCTAGTTTTTACTGCGTTATGTATTATTATTTGTTTTATCACAAGCATGAAGCTTCCCCTGTGGAGCTTTCATACAACAGAAGTATATCGAGATCAGAAACAAATAAGTACAGTTTTGATATAAGAAAAACAAAACACACGTTTAATTGTAAAAATCTAATAAACAACATCCAAGAAGAGATGATAAAAGTTTTGAAAATGAAATTTGGAATTGAAAAACCAAGGAGTGATTATGGGACATGTGATGCATACATTAGAGAGGAAGGATTTATAACGGACTCGTTGACTGATGATGAACACAACTTTCCTATTGCTTACAGTATCGTGATGTACAAGGATACACTGCAGGTGACATACTAAGGTATTTTCTAAAGGACACACAGCACTATTGAAAGCGATTTTACCCATGTTGTAGCATCAAACCTGCCGGACCCGGTTAGCTCAGTCAGTAGCACGTTTGATTATCAACCCAGAGGCCGTGAATTCAAATCCCTGCAACTGCCAAAATGTCAGTGTTTCGATATTTTGGAAACTGCAGTACAAACAATATAATACCAGCTTTAACTTAAAACGCCGAGTCCGATTAGCTCAGCCAGTAGCGGGTCTTACTATCAATCTAGGGGTCGTGAGTTCAAACCCCGCCTGACCATAATCTTCGTGATGATTGGTATATGAAATTCATCTCACCTCTGATTCATATGGGAAAGTTAGCAGTTACTTATGTAGATGGATGTGATCAAGTAATAGTTAACCTTCCAGAATCCCAGGAATAAGTTACTGGTTTACTGATCGTCTGTATAGCCCTCGGTGGCATAAAATGATGCTTATTAGTCAAATTGTCAGACAAACAGACAGACAAACAGGATAATAATCAACAACAAAATCGTTACAAAAGATATTTAAATATATAAGTATAAGACATTGTATAATGGTATGCGTAATACTAGATTTCATTTATTGTACAATGACACGTTATATGATATCACAATTTTCCTCTTTAGTGTAAATAATAAATACATTACATATTTTTAATTAAACGGGCTCCTTTGTACAGAACCAACAAGCAATATGCGACAAAGAATGGTTTCGGGATAATGAACCTTTTATCTTCAAATGGAAAAAAGAACGAGTTGAATTTAAAGACACCCATGCAATCATTTGACGGTTTTGTAACGTATATACTTAATTATGCCAGTGAAATATTGGGTTTTACAAAATCGAAAGAAATTGAGCGTCTGTATTTAAAGTTTTATGTACAGAACAAAACATTCTTTTGTTTTGGCTTAAGCATTACAAAGCTTTTCACCATAAATAACATATTATGTATTCACGTACATAAGGTACATGCAAAGGTACATACATGTATCAATACATACATTTAAAAAAATATGGTGGTAGTAATGAGAGTGAATAACATGGCTTGTTGACTTGTTATTAACATATTTAATAATATTTATGCACCTATAGTTTTGTTGTTGTCACTTTTTCATTTCTGCTAACATGAATGTTTGGAAAAGAACAATCAAAATTTGATAATAATATTACTAATATAATCATAAATCTTACCTAATTAGCTGTTTGCATTAAGCATATATTCTCGCATTACATAAATAACATATTAAACGTGAACATGAGCAGCAAATAACATACAAAAGTATATCAATATTAGATAGAGTAAAGCCTACAGGACACTTAACATATGAATTGCAAAGCGCTCCATTGCACTAACACTTGCAGACACACGCAATTACAGATATATATATATATAAATTAACAAAAACGTGATTAGGTACAAGCAGACACGCATACGGACTAGCACGCAAACACGTGCATATACTCACACCTACACAGACACATGGATATGAACACAAGCATGAGCATGTACACACATACACAGACTGAGAGTCAACGTAAAGCAATGTTTAATCACTTTATAAAATAAAGTAAAATAATACAAAGGAAACAATATACTAAAAACGAAAAAAAAACACCCAAAACAACAAGTACACACACAAAAAAAACGACAAAAGATACAGAAAAACTAGTCAGGATTCCAACATTATCATCGAAACGAAATATTAGGCGCACAGATGGAATCTGGATATAAATTAGCTAATCACAGGCATATTACAATGGTTATTTCTTGTACAATCTTTTCACCGAATAAAAAGGAGAAAAAAACTGAAGAGTTTTAACCATGTCTGTAAATATTCAATGAAAGTTACATCTTTATGAGTCTATTACACTTAATATTCATTCACTGAAGTTATCTCGCTCGTTAGACGATTAATTCATAAGCATATTGTGAAATGAATTTACGACTACACTGACCCAAAATGAAAACTTTACACTTTATATGTTTGAATATTTCTTTTGTTGACATACATGTTCGGGAACGTGTTATACGTGGATATTAGGATTTAACTGCTGATAATCATTATGCAAATATTTTTCAAAATTTCCAAAGTATAGTGATACATTGAAGCGCAAAATACGTTTTCCTTACTTTGCACGTGCGCAACATCCGGTTTTTCACTTACAGATTTTACACCGACAAGTAGTCATTTATTGCTTATTGCAGATAAATAAACTTTGTTTTAAAAAAAAACTATTTTATTAAGCGATGCCACGTGTTTCTGAAACTGAGAGAATCAGGCTATTGGTGTGCTCCGGACCGAGTCATTGATACATACCGTTGCAAGTCATTTTGGCTGTTCCAGATACATTATTCATATTCTTGCGAATCGGTACAATACTAATGTATAATGTATATGTCAGAGATCGTGTCAGACCCAGTCGCGTACGTGCAATAGCGTACGTACTCATCGTGCTAATACATTGACTCACCTACGTAATCGTATTTTACATGCAACAAGTACTCCTTGGTGTGTCGGTGTTCATGTACAGATGACCATAAACCGTTGACAAAACCGTGTTCCAGTTCGTGTGCGTCGGCCATACACTGCTCAGATTCCGACAGAGCTTCCAGACTGTTATGGGCACGACGTCATTTGCAATACACGTGAAACCAGTGACAATGCCTCTGTATCCCCACGCATGAATCCTAAAGATCACGTATGGAATGAATTGATACCATAAACGACCTCCGAAATGCATTTCTGTTAGAATGGCAATGCAATATGTTTCATTAACCGCACAATCAAAGCCTAAATGGAGATTTCGTTCATTTGTACTAATTCCGCCCTGATCAGATGTTTACTTGTAAGCATGAGAGTAGTATTACTTAATATGCTTATAGTGCTCCTACATTGGGTCATTTTTCAACGGGGTGAAAATTTAATGTTACATCGGCACCAACTCCTCAACTACCTTGTACATTAGGAAAGATGTAGACTGAGAGTCGTCGAACTTCCAGTGTCTCGAGTTCTAGTTCTTTTTTTCATCCTCAAGCTTGATCCTGGTTCTCTGCTCCTGCAGTATTTTTGACGAACCGGATTGATTGATTGATTGACTGGTGTTGAATCAATTCTAGATTGTCTATATCCCCTTTATTGTATGGGTTGCAGATGGTTGCGCCATTTCTGATCTGATATATATGCATTTTTTCGCCATGGTTCGTAGATTTCTATTGAAAAAGTCTAGTGTTCCATTGGTTTTCTTGCATATGCATGTAGTATTGCGCCATGGTTCAGGCACTCCTGAGAAAGTCTAGTGTTCCATTGGTTTTCTTGCATATGCATGCAGTATTGCGCCATGGTTCAGGGACTCCTGAGAAAGCTTAGTGTTCCATTGGCTTTCTTGCATATGCATGCAGTATTTCGCCATGGTTCAGGGACTCCTGAGAAAGCTTAGTGTTCAATTGGCTTTCTTGCATATGTATGCAGTATTTCGCCATGGTTCAGGGACTCCTGAGGAAGTCTAGTGTTCCATTGGTTTTCTTGCATATGCATGCAGTATTTCGCCATGGTTCAGGGACTCCTGAGAAAGCTTAGTGTTCCATTGGTTTTCTTGCATATGCATGCAGTATTTCGCCATGGTTCAGGGACTCCTGAGAAAGTCTAGTGTTCCATTGGTTTTCTTGCATATGCATGCAGTATTTCGCCATGGTTCAGGGACTCCTGAGAAAGTCTAGTGTTCCATTGGTTTTCTTGCATATGCATGCAGTATTTCGCCATGGTTCAGGGACTCGTGAGAAAGCTTAGTGTTCCATTGGCTTTCTTACATATGTATGCAGTATTTCGCCATGGTTCAGGGACTCCTGAGAAAGCTTAGTGTTACATTGGCTTTCTTGCATATGCATGCAGTATTTCGTCATGGTTCAGGGACTCCTGAGAAAGCTTAGTGTTCCATTGGATTTCTTGCATATGTATGCAGTATTTCGCCATGGTTCAGGGACTCCTGAGAAAGCTTAGTGTTCCATTGGCTTTCTTGCATATGCATGCAGTATTTCGTCATGGTTCAGGGTCTCCTGAGAAAGCTTAGTGTTCCATTGGTTTTCTTGCATATGCATGCAGTATTTGGTCATGGTTCAGGGACTCCTGAGAAAGCTTAGTGTTCCATTGGCTTTCTTGCATATGCATGCAGTATTTCGTCATGGTTCAGGGACTCCTGAGAAAGCTTAGTGTTCCATTGGCTTTCTTGCATATGCATGCAGTATTTCGTCATGGTTCAGGGACTCCTGAAAAAGTTTTGTGTTCCACTGGTTTTCTTGCATATGTATGCAGTATTTCGTCATGGTTCAGTGACGTTTCGTAGATTTCTCCTGAGAAGGTCTAGTGTTGCATTGGCTTTTTTGCATATGAATGCAGTATTTCGGCATGTTTCAGGGACGCTTCATAGATTTCTATTGAGAAAATATAGTATTGCAATGGCTTTCTTGCATATGCATTAGCCTACATGCAGTATTGCGCCATGGTTCAGGGACTCCTGAGAAAGTTTAGTGTTGCATTGGTTTTCTTGCATATGAATGCAGTATTGCGCCATGGTTCAGTGACGTTTCGTAGATTTCTCTTGAGAAGGTCTAGTGTTGCATTGGCTTTCTTGCATATGAATGCAGTATTTCGGCATGTTTCAGGGACGCTTCATAGATTTCTATTGAGAAAATATAGTATTGCAATGGCTTTCTTGCATATGCATGCAGTATTGCGCCATGGTCAAGGGACTCCTGAAAAAGTCTAGTGTTGCATTGGTTTTCTTGCATATGAATACAGTATTGCGCCATGGTTCAGTGACGTTTCGTAGATTTCTCCTGAGAAGGTCTAGTGTTGCATTGGCTTTCTTGCATATGAATGCAGTATTTTGGCATGTTTCAGGGACACATCATAGTGTTCTATTGAGAAAATATAGTATTGCAATGGCTTTCTTGCATATGAATGCAGTATTGCGCCATGGTTTAGTGGCGTTTCGTAGATTTCTCCTGAGAAAGTCTAGTGTTGCAATGGCTTTCTTGCATATGCATGCAGTATGGCGCCATGGTTCAGGGACTCCTGAGAAAGTCTAGTGTTGCATTGGTTTTCTTGCATATGCATGCAGTATTGCGCCATGGTTCAGGGACTCCTGAGAAAGTCTAGTGTTGCATTGGTTTTCTTGCATATGAATGCAGTATTGCGCCATGGTTCAGGGACTCCTGAGGAAGTCTGGTGCTGCATTGGTTTTCTTGCATATGAATGCAGTATTTCGGCATGGTTCAGGGACGCTTCGTAGATTTCTATCGAGAAAGCCTGGTGTTGCATTGGCTTTCTTGCATATGTTTGTAGTATTTCGGCATAGTTCAGGGACGTTTCCTAGATTTCTCCTGAGAAAGCCTAGTATTGCATTGGCTTTCTTGCATTTGTATGCAATATTTCGGCATGGTTCAGTGGCGCTACGTAGATTTCTATTGAGAAAGCCTGGTGTTGCAATGGCTTTCTTGCATATGTATGCAGTATTTCGGCATGGTTCAGGAACGTTTCGTAGATTTCTCCTGAGAAAGCCTAGTATTGCATTGGAATTCTTGCATATGTATGCATTATTTGGGCATGGTTCAGGGACTCGTGAGAAAGCCGAGTGTTGCACTGATTTTTTTTGCATATGTATGCATTATTTGGGCATTGTTCAGGGACGCTTCGAAGATTTCTCCTGAGAAAGCCTAGTATTGCATTGGATTTCTTGCATATGTATGCAGTATTTCGGCATGGTTCAGGGACGTTTCGTAGATTTCTCCTGAGAAGGTCTAGTGTTGCATTGGCTTTCTTGCATATGAATGCAGTATTTTGGCATGTTTCAGGGACACTTCATAGTTTTCTATTGAGAAAATATAGTATTGCAATGGCTTTCTTGCATATGAATGCAGTATTGCGCCATGGTTCAGGGACTCCTGAGAAAGTCTAGTGTTGCATTGGTTTTCTTGCATATGAATGCAGCATTGCGCCATGGTTTAGTGGCGTTTCGTAGATTTCTCCTGAGAAAGTCTAGTGTTGCAATGGCTTTCTTGCATAATTTATGCATGCAGTATTGCGCCATGGTTCAAGGACTCCTGAGAAAGTCTAGTGTTGCATTGGTTTTCTTGCATATGCATGCAGAATTACGCCATGGTTCAGGGACTCCTGAGAAAGTCTAGTGTTGCATTGGTTTTCTTGCATATGAATGCAGTATTGCGCCATGGTTCAGGGACTCCTGAGGAAGTCTGGTGCTGCATTGGTTTTCTTGCATATGAATGCAGTATTTCGGCATGGTTCAGGGACGCTTCGTAGATTTCTATCGAGAAAGCCTGGTGTTGCATTGGCTTTCTTGCATATGTTTGCAGTATTTCGGCATAGTTCAGGGACGTTTCCTAGATTTCTCCTGAGAAAGCCTAGTATTGCATTGGCTTTCTTGCATTTGTATGCAATATTTCGGCATGGTTCAGTGGCGCTACGTAGATTTCTATTGAGAAAGCCTGGTGTTGCAATGGCTTTCTTGCATATGTATGCAGTATTTCGGCATGGTTCAGGGACGTTTCGTAGATTTCTCCTGAGAAAGCCTAGTATTGCACTGGATTTCTTGCATATGTATACATTATTTGGGCATGGTTCAGGGACTCGTGAGAAAGCCTAGTGTTGCACTGTTGTTTTTTTTGCATATGTATGCATTATTTGGGCATTGTTCAGGGACTCATGAGAAAGCCTGGTGTTGCATTGGCTTTTTTGCATATGTATGCGGTATTTCGGCATGGTTCAGGGACTTTCCTAGATTTCTCCTGAGAAAGCCTGGTGTTTCATTGGCTTTCTTGCATATGTATGCAATATTTTGGTATGGTTCAGTGATGCTTCGTAGATTTCTCCTGAGAAAGCCTAGTACGCGTGTTGCATTGGTTTTCTTGCATATGTATGCAGTATTTTGGCATAATTCAGGGATGCTCCGTAGATGTCTCCTGAGAAAGCATAGTATTACATAGGCTTTCTTGCATATGTATGCAGTATTTCGGCATGGTCCAGGGACGTTTCGTAGATTTCTCCTGAGAAAGCCTAGTGTTGCACTTGCTTTTTTGCATATGCATGCAGTATTTCGGCATGGTTCAGGGACTCCTGAGAAAGCCTGGTGTTGCATTGGTTTTCTTGCATATGTATGCGTTGTTTAGCCATGGTTCAGGGACGTTTCGTAGATTTATCCTGAGAAAGCCTAGTGTTTCATTGGCTTTCTAGCAAATGTATGCGGTATTTCGGCATGGTTCAGTGACGCTTTGTAGATTTCTCCTGAGAAAACCTAGTACGCGTGTTGCATTGGCTTTCTTGTATATGTATGTAGTATTTTGGCATGCTTCAGGGACGCTTCGTAGATTCCTAGTGAGAAAGCTTAGAATTGTATTGGTTTTCTTGCATATGTATGCAGTATTTCGGCATGGTTCAGGAACGATTGGTATATTTCTCCTGAGAAAGTTTAGTGTTGCATTGGTTTCTCTTGCCTATGTATGCAGTATTTCGGCAAGGTTCAGGGACGCTTCGTAGATCTCTCCTGAGAAAACTTAGTGTTTAATTGGCTTTCTTGCGTGTGTGTGCAGTATTTCGGCATGGTTCATGGACGTTTGGTATATTTCTCCTGAGAAAGTTTAGTGTTGCATTGGTTTCTCTTGCCTATGTATGCAGTATTTCGGCAAGGTTCAGGGACGTTTCGTAGATTTCTCCTGAGAAAACTTAGTGTTTAATTGGCTTTCTTGCGTATGTATGCATTATTTCGGCATGGTTCAGGGACTCCTGAGAAAGCCTGGTGCTGCATTTTTTTTTTGCATATGTATGCATTATTTTGGCATGGTTCAGGGACGTTTCGTATATTTCTCTTGAGAAAGCCTAGTGTTTCATTGGCTTTCTTGCATATGTATGCAGTATTTCGGCATGGTTCAGTGATGCTTCGTAGATTTCTCCTGAGAAAGCCTAGTACGCGTGTTGCATTAGCTTTCTTGCATATATATGTAGTATTTTGGCATAATTCAGGGACGCTTTGTAGATGTCTACTGAAAAGGCATAATATTGCATTAGCTTTCTTTCATATGTATGCATTATTGCGCCATGGTCAAGGGACTCCTGAGAAAGTCTAGTGTTGCATTGGTTTTCTTGCATATGAATGCAGTATTGCGCCATGGTTCAGTGACGTTTCGTAGATTTCTCCTGAGAAGGCCTAGTGTTGCATTGGCTTTCTTGCATATGAATGCAGTATTTTGGCATGTTTCAGGGACACTTCATAGTTTTCTATTGAGAAAATATAGTATTGCAATGGCTTTCTTGCATATGAATGCAGTATTGCGCCATGGTTCAGGGACTCCTGAGAAAGTCTAGTGTTGCATTGGTTTTCTTGCATATGAATGCAGTATTGCGCCATGGTTTAGTGGCGTTTCGTAGATTTCTCCTGAGAAAGTCTAGTGTTGCAATGGCTTTCTTGCATATGCATGCAGTATTGCGCCATGGTTCAGAGACTCCTGAGAAAGTCTAGTGTTGCATTGGTTTTCTTGCATATGCATGCAGTATTGCGCCATGGTTCAGGGACTCCTGAGAAAGTCTAGTGATGCATTGGTTTTCTTGCATATGAATGCAGTATTGCGCCATGGTTCAGGGACTCCTGAGGAAGTCTGGTGCTGCATTGGTTTTCTTGCATATAAATGCAGTATTTCGGCATGGTTCAGGGACGCTTTGTAGATTTCTATCGAGAAAGACTGGTGTTGCATTGGCTTTCTTGCATATGTTTGCAGTATTTCGGCATAGTTCAGGGACGTTTCCTAGATTTCTCCTGAGAAAGCCTAGTATTGCATTGGCTTTCTTGCATTTATGCAATATTTCGGCATGATTCAGTGGAGCTACGTAGATTTCTATTGAGAAAGCCTGGTGTTGCATTGGCTTTCTTGCATATGTATGCAGTATTTCGGCATGGTTCAGGGACGTTTCGTAGATTTCTCCTGAGAAAGCCTAGTATTGCATTGGAATTCTTGCATATGTATGCATTATTTGGGCATGGTTCAGGAACTCGTGAGAAAGCCTAGTGTTGCACTGTTTTTTTTTTGCTGATGTATGCATTATTTGGGCATTGTTCAGGGACGCTTCGTAGATTTCTCCTGAGAAAGCCTAGTATTGCATTGGATTTCTTGCATATGTATGCAGTATTTCGGCATGGTTCAGGGACGTTTCGTAGATTTCTCCTGAGAAAGCCTAGTATTGCATTGGATTTCTTGCATATGTATACATTATTTGGGCATGGTTCAGGGACTCGTGAGAAAGCCTAGTGTTGCACTGTTTTTTTTGCATATGTATGCATTATTTGGGCATTGTTCAGGGACTCATGAGAAAGCCTGGTGTTGCATTGGCTTTCTTGCATATGTATGCAGTATTTCGGCATGGTTCAGGGACGTTTCGTAGATTTCTCCTGAGGAAGCCTAGTGTTGCATTGTTTTTTTTTCTTCCATATGTATGCAGTATTTCAGCAATATTCAGGGACGCTTCGTAGATTTCTCCTGAGAAAGCCTAGTGTTTCATTGGCTTTTTTTTTTGCATATGCATGCAGTATTTCGGCATGGTTCAGGGACTCCTGAGAAAGCCTGGTGTTGCATTGGTTTTCTTGCATATGTATGCATTGTTTAGGCATGGTTCAGGGACGTTTCGTAGAATTCTCCTGAGAAATTATACTGAGAAAGCCTAGTGTTTCATTGACTTTCTTGCAAATGTATGCGGTATTTCGGCATTGTTCAGTGACGCTTTGTAGATTTCTCCTGAGAAAGCCTAGTACGCGTGTTGCATTGGCTTTCTTGTATATGTATGTAGTATTTTGGCATGCTTCAGGGACGCTTCGTAGATTTCTACCAAGAAATCATAGAGTTGTATTGGTTTTCTTGCATATGTATGCAGTATTTCGGCAAGGTTCAGGGACGCTTCGTAGATTTCTCCTGAGAAAGCTTAGTGTTTAATTGGCTCTTTTGCATATGTATGCAGCATTTCGGCATGGTTAAGGGACGTTTGGTATATTTCTCTTGAGAAAGTCTAGTGTTGCATTGGTTTTTCTTGCATATGTATGCAGTATTTCGGCATGGTTCAGGGACTCCTGAGAAAGCCTGGTGCTGCATTGGTTTTTTTTGCATATGTATGCATTATTTCGGCATGGTTCAGGGAAGTTTCCTAGATTTCTCTTGAGAAAGCCTAGTGTTTCATTGGCTTTCTTGCATATGCATGCAGTATTTCGGCATGGTTCTGTGATGCTTTGTAGATTTTTTGCTGAGAAAGCCTAGTACGCGTGTTGCATTGGCTTTCTTGCATATGTATGCAATATTTCGGCATGGTTCAGTGATACTTCGTAGATTTCTCCTGAGAAAGCCTATTACGCGTGTTGCATTGGCTTTCTTGCATATGTATGCAGTATTTTGGCATAATTCAGGGACGCTCCGTAGATGTCTACTGAAAAAGCATAGTATTGCATTGGCTTTCTTGCATATACATGCAGTAATTCTGCATGGTTTAGGGACGTTTCGTAGATTTCTCCTGAGAAAGCATAGTATTACACAGGCTTTTTTGCATATGCATGCAGTATTTCGGCATAGTTCAGAGACGTTCCGTAGATTTCTCCTGAAAAAGTCTAGTGTTGCATTTGCTTTCTTGCATATGAATGCAGTATTTCGGCATGGTTCAGGGACGCTTCGTAGAATTCTCCTGATAAAGCAGAGTATTGCATTGGTTTTCTTGCGTATATGTGCAGTATTTCGGCATGGTTCAGGGACGTTTTGTATATTTCTCCTAAGGAAACCTAGTGTTGCATTGTTTTTCTTGCATATGTATGCAGTATTTCGGCAAGGTTCAGGGACGCTTCGTAGATTTCTCCTGAGAAAGCTTAGTGTTTAATTGGCTTTTTTGCATATGTATGCAGCATTTCAACATGGTTCAGGGACTTGTGAGAAAGCCTGGTGCTGCACTGGTTTTCTTGCATATGTATGCATTATTTCGGCATGGTTCAGGGACGTTTCATAGATTTCTCCTGAGAAAGCCTGGTGTTTCATTGGCTTTCTTGCATATGTATGCAGTATTTCGGTATGGTTCAGTGATGCTTCGTAGATTTCTCCTGAGAAAGCCTAGTACGCCTGTTTGCATTATTTCGGCATGGTTCAGGGACTCCTGAGAAAGCCTGGTGTTTCATTGGCTTTCTTGCATATGTATGCAATATTTCGGCATGGTTCAGTGATGCTTCGTAGATTTCTCCTGAGAAAGCCTAGTACGCGTGTTGCATTGGATTTCTTGCATATGTATGCAGTATTTTGGCATAATTCAGGGACCCTCCGTAGTTGTCTCCTGAAAAAGCATAGTATTACATTGGCTTTCTTGCATATGTATGCAGTAATTCTGCATGGTTCGGGGACGTTTCGTAGATTTCTCCGTAGAAAGCAAAGTATTGCATAGGCTTTCTTGCATATGAATGCAGTATTTCGGCATAGTTCAGGGACGCTTCGTAGAATTCTCCTGAGAAAGTATAGTATTGCATTGATTTTCTTGCGTATGTGTGCAATATTTTGGCAAGGTTCTGGGACGCTTCGTAGATTTCTCCTGAGAAAGCTATGTGTTGAATTGGCTTTCTTGCATATGTATGCAGTATTTCGGCATGGTTCAGGGACTCCTGAGAAAGGCTGGTGCTGCATTGGTTTTCTTGCATATATATGCATTATTTCGGCATGGTTCAGGGACGTTTCGTAGAATTTTCCTGAGAAAGCCTATTTTACATTGGCTTTCTTACATATGTATGCAATATTTCGGAATGGTTCAGTGGTGCTTCGAAGATTTCTCATGAGAAAGCCTAGTACGCGTGTTGCATTGGCTTTCTTGTATATGTATGCAATATTTCGGCATGGTTCAGTGATGCTTCGAAGATTTCTCCTGAGAAAGCCTAGTACGCCTGTTGCATTTGCTTTCTTGCATATGTATGTAGTATTTTGGCATAATTCAGGGACGCTCCGTAGATGTCTCCTGAAAAAGCATAGTATTGTATTAGCTTTCTTGCATATGTATGCAGAAATTATGCATGGTTCAGGGACATTTCGTAGAATATCTCCTGAGAAAGCATAGTATTGCATAGGCTTTCTTGCATATGTTTGCAGTATTTCGGCATGGTTCAGGGACGTTTCGTAGATTTCTCATGAGAAAGCATAGCATTACAATGGCTTTCTTGTATATGTATGCTGTATATCGGCATGGTTCAGGGATAATTCGTAGATTTCTCCTGAGAAAGCCTTTCTTGAATATGTATGCAGTATTTCGGCATGGTTCAATGACGTTTCATATATTTCTCCTGACAAAGCATAGTATTGCATTGGCTTTCTTGTATATGTATGCATTATTTCGGCATGGTTCAGGGACGTTTCGTAGATTTCTCTTGAGAAAGCCTTAGGTGTTGCATTGATTTTCTTGCTGTTGTTTATATGAATGCTCCATTTAAGGTCGTTGAAAATTTTGAGACCTAAGTATGGTTCATCTTGCACCTCTTGTAGTATGTGTTGTGTTAGTTGTTAGAATTTGAATGAATTTTTGTTAATTGAAATGGTGTAGCACATTTTGGCGGTAAATCGCATGCCCCATCTTTGGTCCAGTTTTTGAGGTGGTTTACATAATTGGTTCCAGTACAGTCCACCTTGGTTTCGACTGACTGTTCCCCTTCCACTATTGTTTTCATAGTCCTGGTGGTTAGGAAGTTGGAAAACCATGTGTGGATGTTTCCTGGTATTCCATATTGATGTAGTTTGTACAACAGTTTGTCGTGTTATACCGTGTCGAACGCTTTCGAGAAGTCCAGAATGGCGATATCTAGTTGGTGGCCTTGGTCGTGTTTTTTTGTAGGAAGTCATTTAGTGTGGTAATTAATTGGGTCTCGCACGAGTATTCTGATCAAAAACCATGGTTTAAATTGATCATGGTTCAAATTTGTTAGTATTTTATTGTGCTCCAGGTGTTTAAGGATGTGTCTACAAATGATAAAATTATGTTATAAAATTTTGCAGGTGACTGATGTTAATGGTACCGGTCTGTACTTTTCGGGTAGATGTTTGTCACCAATTTTGAATATGCAAGATATGTTTGTATCCCCCCAGTCTTTGGAAAGTTCCCCGGAGCATCGTGTGTAATGTTTTTTAGTATCAGTGCTAGTTGTGTTGCGTGTTCTTTAATTATATGGTATGGTACATTATTCGGTCCTGATTATATTTGTCCGTAGTTTTTCGAATCCCTTCTGGTCAATTTTTATAGGTTATATGTTTGTTTTTGCTTTTATCGTAGTTGGTAGATCATTGTTTGTTGATTTCGTGATTTAAACTGTTTAAGGGGTAGTTCAGCATTACCTTTGCTGTCACTTACTAAATTTGTTCCCTTCTTTATTGGTGCTATACCGCTGGAGTCTTGTTGTTTTGATTTTACGTACTTCAAAATGGTTTTGTATTGTTGTTATTTAGCCCTTCTATGATATTTGAGTTTACATAGTTCATTTCAGCTTTCAATAAGTGGCGTTTACACTCTTTTTGGAACATTTTGTAGTTGACCCATTTATTTGTTAACGTGCTTGTTTGTATAGTCTCTGTTTTGTGCTCGTTTTTCTTGATCCATGGGATGTTATTACGAGATTGTATTTCTTTATTCGGGATTTTGTCATTCATTGTTTCAAAAGAGGTTTTTTAAAAGTGTCCCAGAGGAGCTGGTGTACGTCTGCTATTTGTTGTTATTCTTCCACTGGCTTGTTAAGATTATGTAGGTATTATTTATGTTGCTCCAGTCACCGTAACTGTAGATGTAACATTTGCGAGATGTTCTGTTTTGGGTTTCGAAGTCTGTTATTATATTGTGATCAGATTTGCATGCTGGAGCCATTTACCGAAGATTTGACTAGTGTTGGATTTCATACGAATACTAGATCTAATAAATTGCTATCCAGGGTAAGTAAGTTGTGTATTTGGGATAGGCTGTTTGCTCCCATCATGTTTGCCGGACCGCATGCTGTTGACAGGTTCCATCTTATATCAGGGCAGTCTCTTGTTAATACGATGTTAGTGATATTGTGTTTTTCAATTAGTTCAAGTGATTTTCTTAGACTATCAATGTGTTTATGTTCTCTGTGGGGCATATACAATTATTCTGCTAGAAGGTCTTTATTGTTTTTCAGTTTTACTTTCAATTGGCTAAAATCTCACCACCATGTGACAGACCCAAGCGAGGAGAGTTGAGTTCGTTAAGCAGTCAATTGAAAGAGGGAAGATGAAATGTTTTTAAGGAACATATACTAACAGATGTGGGGAAATATGATGGTTTTAACTTTTAACCTTTTAACATTGACACATATTATCCTGAATGTTTGGTGGACGTATATATAGATAAGTCCTTGATATAACTTGTCTTCTATTTGTTATGGATAAATTTATAAAAGTGTTTTTAAAAATTAACTTTTGACTTTTGAGCTTTATCTTTCACCGTTAATTGAATATGACCCTGATCTGAATGTTTTAAACCGTAATTAACACACAGTAGATTTAATTATTAAAAAAGAGGAATTGTTTTAGTCTGCTACTCTAAATTAGGAATGTAGATCTATAAATGAAAAGGGTCCAATAATGCACAAACTATTTGTTTTCTCTTTACAGGTTGAAAAGATGCTTCGGGCCATATATAGACCACAAAATGTCTACTGTATACATGTTGATTCAAAATGCCAAACATGTTTAGCTGAAATGCAATGGATATTGAAATGCTTCGACAACATTTTTATTGCATCCAGAAGAGCAAATGTCACGTGGGGAAAATATACAACTTTAGAACCTGAAATAATCTGCCTGTCAGATTTGTGGCTAAATTCTATCAAATGGAAGTATTTCATCAATTTGACCGGACAAGAATTTCCGCTTAAAACAAACTTAGAACTTGTACGCATCTTTCAAGCTTTGCAGGGAGCCAACATAGTAATTGGTGGCTCACCAGAATACAATGCAAAATTCAGAAGAAGATGGAAGAATGCCAAAAAGACCCCATATCAAATTCGACCAATAAAGGGGTCACTACATGTTATACTAAGTAGAAACTTTGTTAATTACGTTTTAAATCATCCAGTTGCTAAATCTTTTCTGAATTGGACACAATCAAAATTGGTGCGACTTCCGGATGAGATATTTTTCAACAGTTTGAATTATAACCTACATTTGAAAGTTCCCGGGGGCTATAATCGTGACCTGTCTAATGGGGACACACCTACGAAACTTGGTACATTTATCGTACGTTACAAAGTTTGGCGTAGGTGCGAAACTGGTAAACTTGTTAGAGGCATTTGCATACACAATGCAAGTGCTCTCCCCTTGTTAACAGACGAAAAAATGAAGGAGTTGTTTGTTAATAAACTACATCTGGACTACAGTGCCCCAGTTATAGATTGTCTTGGTGAATGGATTGAAAACAAAACAAAGAATGAATTCAACGGGAAAACAGAATTCAATAATACATATTACAAAGGGTTAGATTTTGTAAGAAACAGACTTCCATGAATTTAAATAGTCATTTTAAGAATATTGAAACTTTATAACATGTATGCATTTTCCACTGCACATTACTTTATCAATAGTATTAAGAGTTATGTAGCAACAACTAAGAGATCTGTTCAGGCAACACACATCTGAAAGGGACAACCAAGTATAATGATAAAATTTCGCTATTTTCTACTTCTAATATTAAAATTGTCACATAGTTTACAGTGCAGGAATGTAAAATCGTGACATATTTTTACCTGGGCAAATTTGAAAAGGTTGAGCAGTCGCGTTTCGAATCTACGACGTAGGATAGATACTCTATAAATAGTGACAACTTTCAAAATCGAAGGACTTCCCGAAATAGTTCCACATTTGAGTTCCGAATCGCTGATTATTCTAATTTAGTTTAAAAATATAAACCAGCTAACATGAAACCATTTTTGGTATTTTTTAATTGTGCTATTGTATATTTTATTAATTACTAATTCTTTTCGTATTCATATATATAACAAGAGACCCAAGAGGACCTGAACTCTATACCTACAACAGATACTTTACACGACATCCATGCGGGCAGGTCTATTCCCCGGAACCTTCCTAATATTGACAAGGAAAACCCGGAACCCACGGAACCCTTCGTAACTTACATATTATGCAACATTAATTCATAATTTTTGGTATGGTACTAAATGAAAGAGAATGAATATGTCTTTACATTCATGTTAAAAAATAGCTTTAGCAATATAATTTCGTTTTTAAATTAGGATCAAAGTTTGGTATATTTTCATTGAAATATTGCAGCAAAAATTCAATATTATAAAACCCGGAACCCGTAATAACTTATTTATAATGCTTTATAAATGTACAATTCTGGTACCAATTAAAAGAGTAGGAAGTTGTCTTTACGTTCATAGTAATCAAATAACTTTATGAATAGAATTTGTTTTTAAATTAGGATCAAAGTTAGGTATATTTTCATTGAAATATTGCAGCAAATATTCAATATGATAAAACCCGGAACCCACGGAACCCGTAATAACTTATTTATTATGCTTTATAAATTTATAATTTTGATAGTAATGCTGCGTTTACACTAGGCGACGATGTCTACGATCTCCACGATTTGAGAGAATCGTGATGAGCGTGGGGGTCGTGGGGTCGAATCGTAGTGATCGTGAGAGAACTTGGTGGAATCTTGATGATCGTAAGGATCGTGACAAAATTTTTGACTGTCAAAAATTTGGCCACGATTATGCCGATTTGACGCCAAATCTTGAGAGAGCGTGATAGAACGTTGGAATCGTAGTAGAGCGTAACAGACCTTAACAGACCTTAACAGACCTTAACCGAGCGTAACAGAACTTGATGCGCCATCGTAGGGGATCTTGATGAACTTGGAAACACGATTCCTTCAAGGTTCACTACGATGCCACCACGTTTCTTTCACGCTCTATCACTCTTTACTACGATTCGTCAAGATACACTGAATAGCAAGAGTAATTACATAACACTGTGACACGTTCTGCTACGAACATCTCGATAGGCATACATGCTACGACACGCTCTGATAAGTCCCCGCGCGGTTCCCACGATGTGTATCCACGCTCTGCAAGCTTCATTACGTTTGCAACACTGAACAAGGAAACATCTATAGTTTTTGGTAGATTAAAAATATACCAGCCAAAAGAGCAAGGAAGACCTCTGTCAAGAATGGCCGGGATGCTCCTCCTCCCCCATCAGCATCTGAAGAATTCCCAGCAGAAGTCCCTGTGGAGGCAGCGCAAAATTCAGCCACCCCACCCCCACAGGAAGAGTTACCGGATCTGCCAACCACCAAGAGGGTCAGAATGCCGATGACAACAACCTCCTACAGTGACGTAGAAAAGGTGGGGATATTGGAATTCTTGAAGGCAAACCCCTCCCTCTATGAAAAACGAAGAGCTGACTACAAAAACATGTAGCTCAAGGACAGTTTGTGGCAGCAACAGGCAGAAAAGATGGGCACAACTGTTCATTCCATTGTTTCTCGAATTGGTCTGCTATGACTTTCCATTCTTCAGAAGTGATAGGACAGGAGACAACTTTATCTTTATATGCTACGACAATGGCCCTACAAACTTCTGGAACAATATGGCATATGGACGAGCGGCTACATCTGAAGGCATAGGATAGTGAAGGGTATTTATCACCAGTGGCCAGATGTCTGAGGACGAGGGCCAGCCGCAATCCAGGTGAAAGGTGTTCTCGAAATCTGGTACTTTGCTTCTCTATATTTGGTGTCATTCTTTCCAGCATTTCATCAAATAGATCTGGAGGCATCCTTAAATAGTTGACGTAGGAGCTAACATCCTCACACCTGAGTTCTGTATTGAGGAGTTGTGAATAGTGCCCCAATTGGCGCCTTCTGTCTACATTCAACCGTGGTTTTATCCAACAGGACCTAGGTCTTCTTCTCCTCCTTCCTCTCTGTTCTATCCTGCCCTGTACTTTGTCTTGATGCTGTGTCTTTTTTCTTTCGACCAACTATATATGCATAAATTAGAATTGCCAATTCAGTGTCTTCTTCGTCTCGTGGATTCATGGTTTGCGTTTGGTATCAACTTTGGAGAGAATGAGAGGGGATAACCCCTACCTCCTTTTTATACCCAATCGTGCTGCAAGCGTGGAGATTTTGCTCAAATCGTGGCCATAAATCGCAGGAGATCGTAACAGAGCTTCATGATCGTGAGAGATCTTAACATAACCTAACGGAACGTGAAAGAACGTGATAGCATATCGTGGCGATCGTAACAGAACTTGAGAGAACGTGATGAAAATCGTAGCAGATCTTGACCAGAGTGGTGTTGGCTTCGTAACAAAACGTTACAGATCGTAATAAAACGTACTGAGAGCGCAGGAAAGCGTAGCAAAACGTAGAAAAAGAAAAACTGATACAATAAATCGTCGAGCTCCACGACTTTTTTGAATCGTGGACATCGTGGCCTAGTGTAAACGCAGCATAACTGAAAGAGTATAAAATTGTCTTTACGTTCATAGTAATTTAGGTATATTTTCATTGAAATATTGCGGCCAAAATGCAATATTATAAAACCCGGAACCCACGGAACCATTCATAACTGATTTACTATGCTTTATAAATTCACAATTTTGTTACTAAATGAAAGAGTAAAAATTTGTCTTTACGTTCATAGTAAAAAAAAAGTATGAATAGAAATTGATTTTTAAATTAGGATCAAAGTTAGGTATATTATAAAACCAGGAACCCACGGAACCCATAATAACTTACTTATACGTAATATAAATTATGTTTTGAGGTTTTTAATAAAATAGTATGAATTATTCTTTATATTCATACCAAATTTTATTTTTTTCAGTAAAAGATGACTTATTCAAATTAGTATTCAAATTTTACTTCTTTCGGTTTGTACAAAGTAGTTGATTTGCGGTTTAATTGATTATTAGGGTGTTTATTATTTTTGGAAAACACTGAATTTAATAAAACTTTGTGTAATTATATATCATTATAGGTTTATCAGAATTGATTAACTGTAATAGTTGGGCTATCCATTTGATTGATCATACCGAATGCTTAAAGATCAACATGCAGTGTTTGTAACATTGTTTTCTTAATTACATAAATGGTTACCAAACTCGGTTAATTAACTTGGATAAATAGATAAACATTCAGTTCTAAGTTCATTCTAGATATTGATATTGAATGATATACATCTCATATCAGCTAATATTTTAACAGTGTTTGTGTTTATTTTGAAAAAAAATGGCTCTTGTAGTAGGACATTCTCAGGTGAAATATTTCAGTGATTTTGTTGAGGATCAGTGTGTAATGTCAATGTGTTTTCCAGGATACACAATTATGGATGATTTTAATGAGAGGAGTATATTTGATGTAATACCCGACTTCTCGGTAAGTGTTTACAAGATATGCATATCTTACTTTTTCATTATTCCAATTTATTCTGATTTTAAACAAGCGTGCAACTGCTCAAAGTTACTAAAAGAAACAATTATTTGGTACTAATGTATTTATTATATTTAATGTTACTTCAATTATCAACTTATATCCAGTATTACAGATGAAAATGCGGACTAAAAATAAACAGAAATAAAACTACTAAAACATAATTGTCTCATTCTCGTTACCTGCTAATTGCTACCTGCTAACGACACAGTAGCAACATAGAGGCGGCACCCCGGTAGTTAATTTATCACGTTATATACCATGAATTAAAGTCACAGTAAAATGGACACCTGTGGTTTCTTATCGCATAAACACCACATGTGTTACCTGTAGAGTGGACTTGACATTTGTCAATCAAAAGCAACTTAATTGTTGACACCTAACCTTATCGGTCTATTGGTCACGATTCCAAAAACCAATCGGACGCAAAATAAATAAATTATTTGCTAAAATGTGTCCCAAAACATATACTTGATACTGTAATTAATTAAGGTGACTTATAGGCCCAATGGGAAACAAATATTTTTAGCCAATTTAATCTTGTGAAAAATCCTGATATATTCCCTTTAATAGGGATTAAACGATATAGACAACTGTGTATAATATTTTCTAAACTTTAGGGCCACCGTCATCGTATCTGGTATTCTACCAAGGGCAGAGAACAGATTTCCTGCCCATTGAAACAGACCAGCTTTCCTCAACAGGTATAATAGCGTTGCAGAGGAGGTAAATCAGACGCTGAAGAAGGTATCAAACTATCTCGCCTGGGTAAAATACGTCGATCATCCGCAGTTTTATAACGACGACGAGGTTATTCAACGTCACATGCCCAGCAGAGACGGGCTACTTCTGAGTCATCGCGGAACTTCCGTCGCTGCTCGTAGAATTATGTCTGTTATCAGCCAGTGTATCTCCACAACTCCTACACACCACCATGCCACTCCTACGACAACAACGCCTTCCACGATCATTGGTCCACTTTCATACATTCAAGCTGTTACTGCCAGTAAACCGAAAACGCCTACTCCGCAAACTCCGACTCAGCAGACATCGGCCAGAACTCCAAAGACGCCTACTCCGCGAATTCCGGCTCAGCAGACATCGACCTTAACCCCAAAGATGCCTACTCCGCGAATTCCGGCTCAGCAGACATCGGCCAGAACCACAAAGACGCCTACTCCGCGAACTCCGGCTCAGCAGATATCGGCCCGAACCACAAATACGCCTACTCCGTGAATTCCGGCTCAGCAGACATCGGCCTTAACCTTAAAGATGCCTACTCCGCGAACTCTGGCTCAGCAGACATCGGCGCGAACTCCGGCTCAGCAGACATCGGCCCGAACCCCAAAGACGCTTACTCCGCGAACTCTGACTCAGCAGACATCGGCCCGAACCTCAAAGACGCCTACTCTGCGAACTCTGGCTCAGCAGACATCGGCACGAAATCCGGCTCAGCAGACATCGGCCCGAGCCCCAAAGACGCCTACTCCGTGAACTCTGACTCAGCAGACATTGGCGCGAACTCCGGCTCAGCAGACATCAGCCCGAACCACAAAGACGCCTACTCAGTGAATTCCGGCTCAGCAGACATCGGCCCGAGCCCCAAAGACGCCTACTCCGTGAACTCTGACTCAGCAGACATTGGCGCGAACTCCGGCTCAGCAGACATCGGCCCGAACCACAAAGACGCCTACTCCGTGAATTCCGACTCAGCACACATCGGCCTGGACCCCAAAGACGCCTACTCCGCGAACTCCGGCTCAGCAGACATCGGCCAGAACCTCAAAGACGCCTACTCCGTAAATTCAGACTCAGCAGACATTGGCCAGAACCCCAAAGACGCCAACTCCGCAAACTCCGGCTCAGCAGACATCGGCCCGAACCACAAAGACGCCTACTCCGCGAACTCCGACTCAGCAGACATCAGCCCAAACCCCAAAGACGCCTACTCCGTGAACTCTGACTCAGCAGACATCGGCACGAACTCTGGCTCAGCAGACATCGGCCCGAACCAAAAAGACGCCTACTCCGTGAATTCCGACTCAGCAGACATCGGCCTGGACCCCAAAGACGCCTACTCCGCGAACTCTGGCTCAGCAGACATCGGCCAGAACCTCAAAGACGCCTACTCTGTAAATTCAGACTCAGCAGACATCGGCCCGAACCCCAAAGACGCCAACTCCGCGAACTCCGGCTCAGCAGACATCGGCCCGAACCACAAAGACGCCTACTCCGCGAACTCCGACTCAGCAGACATCAGCCCAAACCCCAAAGACGCCTACTCCGCGAACTCTGACTCAGCAGACATCGGCACAAACTCTGGCTCAGCAGATATCGGCCCGAACCACAAAGACGCCTACTCCGTGAATTCCGACTCAGCCGACATCGGCCCAAACCATAAAGACGCCTACTCAGCACACTCCGGCTCAGCAGATATCGGCCCGAACCACAAAGACGCCTACTCCGCGAACTCTGCCTCAGCAGACATCGGCCCGAACCACAAAGACGCCTACTCTGTGAATTCCGACTCAGCCGACATCGGCCTGAACCACAAAGACACCTACTCCGCGAACTCCGGCTCAGCAGACATCGATCAGAACCTCAAAGACGCCTATTCAGTAAATTCCGACTCAGCAGACATCGGCCCGAACCCCAAAGACGCCTACACCGCGAACTCCGGCTCAGTAGACATCAGCGCGAACTCCGGCTCAGCAGACATCAGCCCGAACCACAAAGATGCCTACTCCGCGAACTCCGACTCAGCAGACATCGGCCCGAACCCCAAAGATGCCTACTCCGCGAACTCCAGCTCAGCAGACATCGGCGCGAACTCTGGCTCAGCAGACATCGGTCCGAACCACAAAGATGCCTACTCTGTGAATTCAGACTCAGCAGACATCGACCCGAACCCCAAAGACGCCTACTCCGCTAACTGCTGCTCAGCATACATCGGCGCAAACTCCGGCTCAGCAGACATTGGCCCGAACCACAAAGACGCCTACTCCGCGAACTCCAGCTCAGCAGACATCGACCCGAACCACAAAGACGCCTACTCCATGAATTCCGACTCAGCAGACATCGGCCCGAACCCCAAAGACGCCTACTCTGCGAACTCCGGGTCAGCAGACATCGGCGCGAACTCCAACTCGGCAGAAACAGGATACTAAACAGGTGAAGAATGAATTAGATTTACTTGTTGAATGGATAGAGGATCCAGTACAGCACCCATCACAGTTATCCGGCGGCGGTGGGCGTGAAATAGTATATCATCCATGCAATGCTATATCTGAGGTCTCGGCTTTGAAATTTCAGAGAAAATGCTTTTAAAGTTTTGCTTAAAATAAGTTTATAAGCCTGTGACAGGGGCATTTGTAGTCGAATCAAGCTGGTTCAAGAACTCGTCCGAGATATTGTGGTTATATAAATGCTGTGCAAAATTGGTTAAGATTAATGAAAATGAAGGTACAATCTACAACATTTTCCCTATAAAACTCTATATATAGATATATTTTATTTATTAAAGTGACAGGTACAATACATTTTAGATTTCCAACATTTGCAAAAGCGTTAGTACATGCAAAGAAATACCTAGCCTAGTAAGGCTTATCAGTCACTATGTTATCAAAATTTCAATAACTTTAACACATAAATAATGATGAGTAATTACATGACATTGTTAACCATATAAGATAAAAACAACAAAATAAAATGAATAACAAAATTGACCAATCAATGCAATGAGAAAAAACGTGTTTAGATTTGCCTCGTTTTAAGAGCATTTTCTATAATTTTCCCAATAGATATAACTGAACTTTTATTTTGTAATAGTTTATCAATTTTGCTTATATACGATTAATTTTTATCGCATATTTCAATTATTTTTGCATCCAAATTTTCACGTATAATTATCAAATTTAGGGCAACAAAAAATGAAATGTATTTCATCTTCGACAATATTTAAATTACACCGCTTACACAATCTCTGGTCTCTAGGTAAACCAATAAAACACCCTACTCGATTGCAATGGGAAGGGTACCGGAACGTAGTTATGTTAAACACAATCTTAAATTTTTGTAAAGGTTCATTTTAACATATAACTTGCACTCGAATTCAAGTTTGTTATTTTTATATATAATAAGCTTACTTTGGGAATTTATATCATTAGTCCATTTTTGTTTTATAATTATGCAGTAAAAGAGTACACACCTCTTGGATAAATGTGGCGTTATGAAAACTTCTTATTGACAAGGAATTAACGTCACATTCTTTATTCATTTCTTTAAAATTAATATAGATTTAAAATCGGAAGACCAATTATTTTTACATCTTAAATAATCATCCATAGCTATTGTTTTTTCCAAAACCGTAAAGCATTTATTTTATGTCTTATATGTGGGATTTCCCACCCCATATCACCTTGAATTACAGGTGTAGATGTACATTTATGTACGCCTAAAAAGAATTTGATAATGCAATTATGTAGTGTGTCAGTTTTAGAATAACGTTTGCATCCACATACCGAAGATGCATAGTCCATTATAGGTACATCTCTTACCTCATAAATTTTACTGTATGTAGCAAACATTAAGTCACTTTTATTAAACAAGTTTGATACGAGACTAGAAAATGTTCTACTAGCTGATTCTGTTAAAACTTTAGCAGTTTCAGTAAAATCTAGATATTCATTTTAAACCACACCAAAATATTTATAATTATGACATATTTCACTAATTGTATCACCAATTCTAAAAATACCTGCAGTTACATATTTTTTCTTCTTACAAAAATGGATAATTTTTGTCCTACTGGTATTTACTCTCATTTTATTTACCACAAATTGAGATATTCTAACATACACTGTAGATGCTCTTCGTTTGGGGCTATAATTAACTATATCATCAGCAAAAAGTAATATACTGAGTGAAAGTTCGGGGTTTAATATGACTCCTTTGTCAAGACTTTTTATTTCAAATGAAGATCGTTGATAAAAATTGAAACAAAGAGTTGTCAGAAGACAACAAAGCTCGCCCCTGGGTGTCTAAGTCCAAAAAGGGCGATAACTGTGTCAAAATGCAATCCAAAGCTATGGTTCGTATCTGTGTGTGTTCCATTGATGATGGTGAACACACATGCGAAGTTTCATTCACATCCAATGAATGGTTGCATAGATATCTTAAACTTAAACGCAAAAGTTGGGTGTCTACAGACGACGACGCCAACGACGACACCGGGGTCATAGCAATAGCTCTACTTGGTCTTCGTCCCGGCGAACTAAAAAGTGTTGGAGAAATAACATCCCCTTGCTTTACACCACTACATATATCAAATAAATCTGTATATTTACCATTTACATCAATGTTGGCTTTACAGTCTTCGTATAAACTTTTAATTGATTCAAAAATATTGCCTGATACACCTATTTTGGCCAGTTATATATATAAAATATCTCTATAAATACAATCAAAAGCTTTTGCCATATCAACAAAACATGTAAATGTATCTAAATTTTGTGTTTTCCTATTTCTAAGTATTGTTGTTAAAGAGAATATGTGTTCTTCACATGACCTTTTTTGCCGAAAAAACATTTTGTTCATCTTCTATAGCATCATTTATTTCTAGATATTTGACCAATCGTTTATTAAGAATATTGGTATAAAGTTTACATACCGAATATATAAAACTAATCCCACGATAATTTACAGGAACTCTTGGGTCATTTTTTGTGTTCTTCGGTATAGGTTTATAATAGATTTCGACCATATAGATGGTACAATATGCGACTTCATTAAATAAAGAGTTTAACAATTTGATTGATGGACAATGTTTAAAAACTTCATTTGGAAGGCAATCGATTCTAACTGCCTTTCTTAATTTAGCTTGAAAAATACTTGTTTACATTCCTCTATCAATATAGATTCGTTGAGACTACCTACATTTTCAAAAACAAAATTATCAGTTTATTTATTATTTAAAAAATTGTTTTCATTAATAACATTATCGTCAGAACTTGGGTTCAATAGATTTGAAAAATCGCTGCGCCATTTTTTTAAAGAAGTTTTTTTCGAAGAAGTTCCATCTTCTTAAAGTATTTCATCTGGAATACTGTTATTTTGTTTATTTCTACCTATTGTTTTTAACTTGTTCCAAAATTCTTTCGGATTTTTTGTTTGCATTTCGGAAATACCAATCTTTTCATAAAGTGTCTTTTTGTTTTTTATATTCTTTATCAAATGTATTTCTTTTATTCCGAAAATCGTTATGTAATCTATTTTTTCAACTCTACTTTTACAATTCAAAAATTGTTTTTCCAATTTTCTATATTCGTCAAAGAGTTGCGATATTTTTTCGTTCCACCATGGTTGAATTGTTCTTTGGGATTTTCTTTGGTTTCTTATATAAAAATATTTAAATTTTGTGTCCATTTCTGAATAATATAAATTACACAGATCGTTATAAATATTGTCAATAGTGTCGCTATTCGATTCAAGTTCCTCTATACGACATATAGCTCTATTTACGAAAGCAAGTATCTGCTCCGTATTCATAAAATTTTGCGGTAAGGGACAACATGTATGTTTAAAATATAACCTTTCGTTTGGTGATGAGTTTTTATCAAAACTAGTACATTTTTCATGTGTTTGATTAGTTAAGTTTCTAAAATAAGGCAATTTAAATCCGGTACAAAGTAGTGAATGATCGGGCATTGCTCTTTCAGGATTATTGTTAGATTTGTCACACAATTCACTTACAGTCAACACACTGAAATAATTTATAACACTGTCAAATATTCATGCGGTTAAAACATATAATCAATTACAGATCTACCTCTGTGTGAAATACAGGTAGAATTATTATCATCAGGATTACTCGACCATTTAACATACAATAATTGATGCTTTTCAAAAAAACAATGAAAATCGATCCACGTGTGTTTTTTGACACGTCTATAATTGTCCTCATGGGAATGTCATTTCCGTCAAGAACAGTTATTATATCTGATTCACTACTGCATCTAGCGTTTACATCACCGATGCAAAGACAAAAGGCAACAGTATTAAGATTAAAGCTCAAATTGGTAAGATGATCAAAAAATTCCTGTGAAATTTTACCATTTACGTTATTTTCTGGTGGTAAATAAGACGCATATTACAAAACAATAATCAGAAACCTTATGTTTAAATTCAATTCATAAAATATCTCTAAAATTTTTAGCAAATATTTATTCAACAAAGTTATTTAAGAGAGAGTTTTTTAACAAATAGGCCTATTCACCAGAACCGTTATCATTTTGACGAACATTTTTAATGTTGTGGCTAAAAACGGTATAACCGTTTAAGGTTAAAACATGATCATTTCTAAGTTTTGTTTCTATAATGCCTATAATATCGAAATTTAGCTGCAAAAGTATATTTTCTCTAAACTATCATTCACATTGACCCATGAATTAACATTCCATGCACAAATAGATAAATGCTCACTTTCAGAGTCATTGTTAGGCTGGGTATTGTCCTAATGATTTATAGCGTCATTATACACGTGTCCTTCAATCACAAGTTTTCCATTTCGAAACTTCCACCGATTATTGTCTTTGATGGCGCTGTCAATAACTGGCTGTAACGATCGCTTAGTTTGCATGTCAATCTCAGTCATATCATTAACAACGAAGTATTGTTCATTTCATAGACGTTCCCATTGGTGACGAAGTATAAACTGTTTGTCTGGGTGACGTAACAGTTTACATATAATTTGTCGGGGGGATAACTTGACCGTTCCTGTTTGACGAACGATCAGTTCTATCGGCTTTCATTATTTCAACCTTTTGTACTCCAATTTGATTGCATAAATCACGAACAATTAAAAAAACATCCTTAGATGCCGAAGGGGTTTCAAGTAGAGATGTTTCAGGTTTATTCTCTGCTGACATTTTGGTGGATAAAACATGTTTACTAGTGTTAAATCATAAAACATTTATGATACATTTGTGTTTAAAGTATCACTTGACAGAATAGTAAAAAAAATATTTGAAAATTTATATTGATTTTCAAGAAAAAAAGGAAAAAAGGAAAAATTACATGTAACTGCATAGTTCCTTTGTTTGGAATTTTAAATTTCAAGGACTTTAGTGTTGTGACACAATCCCGAACACATTGGAGGATTAACTACAATCGTGAATAAAAGTGATATAATTAAGCCAGCGAAACAAATGGGGGAAATCAGCATCTTCAAACACAGCCTCAGGCAGTAAGCCACCACCGTTCAAAAGGACAACTACTGAGGTCTCACCAAACTCAAGCGTTGAAGAAATAACTGTACTCAGTCATCATCTAGAGGGATTATCAGAGGAAGTTAAAAGTTTGAGGGGAGACATCAAAATGGTTTTGAAGAAAAATGAGATGGAATTGTTTATCCAACAGACTGTTACAGAAATCATTGCAGATCTAAATGAAAACATGGAGGTAACCATTGCCATAAAGGTGGAAGAAAAAACAAAAGCATTTCAAGAGAATATTAAAGATATTGTGACAGAAAATGAAATGCTTAAAAAGGACTTAATACAACTAAAAACACAAATGGCAAATATCAAATCTACATGTGAAAAAGCAGATAGCAGGTCTAAAGAAGCATTAGCTAAAGCCAATTACAATGAACAGTATTCCCGTAAGAACAACTTCAAGATCATGAACATTAAAGAAAGGCCGGGTGAAATTGTAGAGACATTGACCACTCATGTTTGTGACATGCTCCAGAAGAAGAGAATAACTCTTGAAAAATCCAAAATAGTAACCATTCACCGCATACCGGGAAATATAAATCACGAACGTCCAGTTTTGGTCAAACTGTCCAATAACACTGAAAAGGCCAAAATAATGAAAAACCGCAAAGCCTTCAGAGCAAATGGGCATCGTCTTGTTGACGATGTCACAAAGCTTAATGCAGAATTGATTCAACGACTATGCGAGCATCACGATATTGACCAGGGGTGGTATTTCAACGGTTCCATCTATGCTAAAACTACGCAGAATGACAGGAAGTACAAATTTGATCTTTTCGACAAGATTGAGGATATCATCAAAAAGAAATAAAATGGTTCTCTAGAACTTTAGTTGGATTTTCTGTATCGTATTTTTTAATGATTGAAATTGGATTATTGATTAAAAGTATAACATCTCCATTAAATGGATTCAAGTGGATTTAATTTCAGTGGTTCAACTAGAACTTAAGTGGGACTTAATCACTTACCAACCACAATTCATTCTTATTGTTTATAATATGTGTTTTCATGCTAATTCAAATGGATTTAAATGTTTATATATATTTATTTACATGGCTTAAGTGGATTTATTATAATTTGGTGATTCATTTAAAACTTAAGTGGGACTTTCAGTATCACTTATGAACCACATTTCATTCTTACTGTTTATAATATGTGTTCTAAATGGATTTAAATGATGAATTTTACGTTTGCAGTCTTAAGCATAATTTGGAAAAGGAATTTAGTTTATGTTAGTATATGCCATAAAGTATTTTTTAAAAAAAAGAATAATAAAAAATCTAGCTTTAAATAAACAACATCAAAAACAAAACAATAACATAGATTAGATATACTTGGTTAACTTTGCATTAGATAGGTCCCTTTTTCATACACAAATGGCGGACTAGATCACGCCTGTATAAGTAATTGGATATTTATGAAAAACAAAGTGTATGTACACACTCTTAATAAAAATAATTTTCACTAAACATGTGTTAATACAAAGCTGAACATAAATAGTTATGGTGAGATCAAATTTAATGTTTTGACATGCTAATATAATTGAGTTTTTTTGGTTTCATTTTATTTTTTGTTCCATTTTTATTAATTATTTAAAACTTAAACCAACTGTAAAGTTACAAAATAAATCAATTGACTGTCTGTCCGGCTAGTAATATGCAGTCTAAGACTGGAAGATATGACTAATTCTAATATAGACAGCACTTGTTCTTTATTGATTTATCAGCAATAGTATTTGTCTACAGAGAGAGACACAATTTAATAATTTGAAAAAATATATAAAAAAAATTGTATCAATAATTGTAAATTACATTGAAATCATTTTCAATCTTTTAACACCAAAATGATGTGCATTTTTTCACAATTTATTAAGCATAGCATCAATATGTTTATCACTTTTGTAGCTTTTTTGTTTTTTAGTTTGAGTATTCCTCTATGTCTGGGTCATGCATATTTAACCTACATTTTATATCGATTTTCACACAATGGCGACTGTTTATTGTCAGGGTCTTGGTTCAGTTCACAAAAGACTTTATGTTTTCAGTTATTTAAAAGCAAAAAACTGTCAGATATACTGTTTACAAGATATTCACTCAACAACTTATATAGAAAATGTTATTAATTCAGAATGGGGTAATAAATGTCTTTTCTCCTCGGTCAGCTCAAATAGTCGTAGCTGTGCGATTTTATTCAATAAAAACTTCAATGTATATACTATACATGCACATACCTCTGACCCTGAGGATAATTACATAATTGCAGATTTAACTGTAGATAATAATATATTTACTCTTATAACCTTATATGGACCCAATATAGACTCCCCATTTTTCTTTGATAATCTTTTGATAAAAGCAGAAGTATATAATAATGAAACTTATGTCTTATGCGGAGATTTTAACATTGTACAAGACCCGAAATTAGATTACTGCAATACCTCTGATACAAACAATAAAAAAGCACAACAAAAAGTTTTAAAATAAAAGAAAAATATAACTTGATTAAGAGAACGTTATCGAACATTAAAACGCTATACCTGGAGGCGTAAAAGACCTTTAAAACAGGCTAGGCTTGATTTTTTTCTAGTGTCAGAAAAATTACTTTCTTCGGTAAATAAATGTCATATTGGATCTAGTTACAGATCCGACCATTCAATGGTTATTTTAAATATTTCTTTTAATAATTTTAAACCTCGTAAAGGTCTCTGGAAGCACAATAACTTTTAAATGATATAGACTATTTAAATACAATAAATGATAAAATCGAAGAAAATAAGGCACAATATGCATTACCCATATATAACTTTAATAATATTGAACAAATTGCAAATGATAAAATAGAATTTATTATAGACGATCAGCTATTTCTTGAAACGTTACTAATGGAAATCAGAGGCAAGTCAATATCTTATTCAAGTTTTAAAAAGAGAGAGACTGACAAGTTAGAAAAATATTTGATAAATAAAATAGACAATTTAGAAAAAAAACTAAAACCTGACAATATCGACCCCTTAGAAAATTACAAAAATGAACTTATAAATATCCGAAAACATAAGATGCGTGGAGCTATGATAAGATCGAGGGCAACTATTATTGAAGAGGATGAAAAACCTTCAAATTATTTTTGCAAATTAGAATCACATAATTATTCCAGTTAAATAATACCAAAACTTGAAAAAAATGATGGAAGCTATTTGACTAATCAAACAGATATTCTTAAAGAAGCTCATTTTTTTATTAGCAACTTTATTCAAGTAGAGATGAAACTCTAATAGATATAAACTTAAATAACGATTTTTTAAACGTAACAAATGAAATTCCTAAACTTACATCAATAGAGTCAAATTCATTAGATAATTTAATTACCTTTGAGCAGGCTTCAATTACGCTTAAAGCAATGAAAAATGGGAAAAGTCCAGGGAGTTCAGGATATAATTGTGATTTCTACAAGGTTTTCTGGGGTAAATTAGGACATTTCGTTGTACGTTCAATAAATGCTGGTTTTAATAAAGGAGAATTATCTGTTACTCAAAAAGAGGGGATTCTAACTTGCATTCCTAAAGAAAATAAAAGTAGATTCCAGATGAAAAATTATAGACCAATTTCACTTTTAAATTGTGTATATAAAATCGCCTCAGGCTGTATAACAAATTGCATTAAAAGCACCTTAAATAAATTAATACACTCAGATCAAACTGGGTTCATTGCAGGACGATACTTAGGAGAAAATACAAGATTATTATATGATATAATGCAGAATACGGAAGAAAAAAAAACAAATCTGGGTTATTGTTACTAATTGATTTTGAAAAAGCCTTTGATTACATCTCTTGGTCTTTCATTAATAACGTTTTAAAATATTTTGGATCCGGAAACTCCATTATATCATGGGTGAATTTATTTTACAAAAAAGCTACCCTTGCTGTTAATCAAGGAGGCCATCTATCATCATTTTTTCAAATAGGTCGCGGTTGTCGTCAAGGCGACCCCTTGTCACCTTATATCTTCATCTTATGTTCCGAAATTCTGGCAATAAAACTTAGAAATAAAAAAAATATAAAGATCATAACCATAGGGGAAACAGAATATCAACTTTCATAATATGCTGATGATACTTCGGCTATTCTTGACGGGTCAGATAAGTCTTTAAATGAAACCCTTAATGAATTATCAAATTTTTCAGAATATTCTGGTCTTAAAGTTAACTTTGACAAAACCCAAGTAGTATGGATAGGTCGTAACAAATATAGCTCAGAAACAATCAAAACAAAATGGAAACTAAACTGGGGCAAAACGGAATTCAAATTATTAGGTATCATTTTTAATGTAGACCTTAATGAAATTATCAATATAAACTATAAAGACAAAATGATAAAAATTAAAAAGCTAATCAAGCTCTGGCAATGCAGATGTATGATACCACTTGGTAAAATAACTGTCATCAAATCTTTATTACTACCAATATTAAACCATCTATTCATTTCACTACCTAATCCAAATGATAATATAATTAAAGATTTAAATATGATTTTCTATGAATTTTTATGGAAAGGCCCCGCAAAAATAAAAAACATGGTTCTAATCAAACAATATATAGATGTAGGACTAAATATGGTTAACATAAAAGCATTTATTTCAGCACTAAAAATAACTTGGATAAGAAGACTGATAACAATGGAAGGAAATTGGAAAAATACTTTTGAAGAAAAACTTAATTTGAAAGATTTAATAAATTTTGGTGGCAAATATTTAAGTAAACAAAGAGACAAAATAAAGAATTTGTTCTGGAAAGATGTCCTTGAAGCATTATATAATTATCAGAAACTAAATAAACCGACAACAACAGATCACATTATCAGGTCGCCACTATTTTATAATGAAGATATTTTAGTTGGAAGAGAATCCTTCTTTTGTAAAACATGGTACAATAAGGGCATTATATATTTAAATGACTTAATAAAAGACAATGGCAGTTTTTTATACAGAACAAGAATTTACAGAAATTTATAATATAAACACTAATTTTATTCAATATGATGGTATTATAAATGCAATCAAAGTATTCCTTACAAAAAACAATATAAACAGTTTAAATAAAAAATGCAGTTACCCTATTGTACCCTTTACTGTATCAAAAATTATTATACACAAAAAGGGTTGTAAGGAATTATATAACATTCTGAATAAAAATAAATGCCAGCCAACATCTAAACTTAAATGGGAATGTCATTATGAAAAAGAACAAGAAACGTGGAATAATATTTACAAAGCACCCCTTCAAAAACAACTATAGTTCAATTTTAAGTTGGTTCCAAATTAGAATTAACCATGGCATTTTACCAACAAAAAAACATCTCCATCAAATTAAGATAATTAACAGCGCCTTATGCCATGATTGCCAACAAGAGGAAACTCTAATTCACATGCTTTGGACATGTACAGCAACGCAACAATTTCTTCAAGATATTAAGCAGTGGCTTCAAACGAAAAATATCAATATAACATTTATAGAAGAACTATTTATATTATTTGGAACATCTATTCAAATGCAGACCTGTTAGTAATCATAGAAATTAAATATTATATATTTTCTACGAAACGACATAATGCTACATTATCTATAGCTGCATTTAAAAACAGAATCACAAATACATTTTTATCACTAAAATGCATTGCCCAAAAAAATAATGATATTCATTATTTTGAAACACAATGGAATAAATACAATAACCTATTCCTCCAATAAATATTGTAATACTATTTAAACATACAGAAAACCTAAAATATCATAACCTGTCAAAAAATCAACTTAAAACTGACCGAGAAACTGGCAAGAAAATAAATGTGCACCTACAGTGAAAATCAAAAATGTTTTGACCTACCCTACAAGAGGAATACTCAGGCGTTTTTTTTTTGTATCTGTTTTTTCTCTCTATCTCTTTCAATATATTATCTATGAGCAGCAAACCAATTAAAATATTATAATCAATTGATCATAAAAAAATAATATTAAATCTTAATTCTGAAGAAATAATTTAGATTAAAAATAAACTTTTATACTGAACCATTCACAAGTTCAAACTAAATTTCATACTTTTGTATAGATTATGGCCAGTTTAATTTTGTCTTTATTTGTTTACATTTGTAAATGTTAAAATATGTTCTTCACTATATGTATCACTATGTAAAAATTGTTTAATAAATGGGCTATCATATGATAGTTGAAGAAAAAAATCCTAGTTTTGGTTTTCTGGATAGTTTAAAATGCGGATATTGTTTTCCCTTGAAAACAGCTCAACAGTGACCCCTGTAGCGGCCCCAAATTGACCCCAGGGACCCGACTTTCAACAACTTTTTACAGGACCTCCATGCAATGCTTACATGTATAACATCTAACGTCTATGCCTTGAACTTTCAGAGAATTTTTTTTTAAATTCCACTTAAAAAGTGCTTTTAAGCCCTGTGGCAGGGGCATTTGTGGTCGAATGATGCTGGTTCAAGAACTTGTCCGAGATCTTGTAGATATATAACTGCTGCTGTACAAGTTTGGTTAAGTTCAATAAAAAATGAAGGTTCTATCGCGTCAACAACATTTTCCCTATATAACTCTATGTAAACTGTGACACATGTGGGGGCCCTAAATTTGACACCCAACTTCAACCAATCTTTTAGGGGACCCCTATCCAATGCTATATGTAAAATATCTAAGGTCTAGGCCTTGAACTTTTAGAGAAAATGTTTTTTAAAGTTTCGCATAAAATGTGCTTATAAGCCCTGTGAAAGGAGCATTTGTGATCGAATGACGCTGGTTCAAACACTCGTACGAGATTTTGTGGGTATATAACTGCTGTGCGAATTTGGTTAAAATCAAATAAAAAATGAAGGTACTATTGCGTCTACATCATTTCCCCTATAAAACTCTATGTAAAACAGTGACCCCTGTGGCGGCTCCAAAGTTGATTCAACGGACACCGACTTTAACAAATCATTTAGGGGACCCACATGCAATGCTACATGTTAAATATCTAAGGTCTAGGCCTTGAACTTTCAGAGAAAATGTTTGTTATAGTTTCGCTTAAAATATGCTTATAAGCCCTGTGGCGGAGGCATTTGGGTTCGAATGACGCTGATTCAAGAACTCGTCAGAGATCATATACAGTTGATACTCACCAACACGAACTATTATATTTCGAAATTCAGGTTGTCTCAAATTTGAAGTTCGGTCCCGTTTTTATTCTATTTCTATAATAATTAACTCCTGATATATCAAATTCCAGTAATTCGAATGATTCACTATTTCGAATCTGTTCTCCGGTTCCTCCATCCTAAAATCTATTGATTTCTCACTCGTTATTTCGAATTCTTTATCACCGCGTGAAGATGAAAGGCAAACCGTCGAAGGTGATAATTGTTAATCCCATAATTGTAATTTATCGCTTCATGTGTCTGTACTGGCAGGTAAGTTAATTGTGTAATCAAATTGTTATGGTACAAACACAAGCAAGACACACGCTAATTAGACAAACAACGCCGAAGTATTAGAAGACGTTTTTGACATGTGCTATTTTTTCGTCTTATTTTTTATATGTAAAGTTGTTGTACCCATTGCTTGTATAAAACCTGTGTTTATATTTATGTTGCATATTCTATTTATTTGATATTCATGAAAATAAAAAGTATAAAAATTAAAAATACATTTTGTTTATGTATTAGTACACACTCAAAAATATACAATACACGCAATGGGCAAATAGACAATTAGCCTACACACGGATAAAACGAACAACATACGTTTGCGTAGAAGAAAATGACGCATGTAAACAGTAGAATTTACCACGATTTTAGATAAATACACAGTACACATCGATATATCATGTGTAAATATAACAACAACGTGTTATATTGAATAAAAAAAACAAATAAAGGTATTTACATGTACAACATGTATATTTTCAACGATTTATGAAGTGGATGGGGTAACGGTAAAATGTTGCACAAAAATAGACTCCTGATAAATCGAACTTCGGATATTTCGAATTATTTTTACGGTCCCAAGGAATTCGAAATAACGAGTTTCGACTGTAGTTATATAACTGTTGTGCAATTTGGTTAATATTCAATGTAAAAAGAAGGTGCTATCTCGTCTACAAGAAAAAGGTAAACGGACGGACGACGGATGGCGGACAATTTATCATGACATAAACTGGCCTTTGGCCAGTAAAGCTAATAAATCGATTGTCGCCCAGGCCACCAGGGTTCGAGTCCGGCAAATGTTTTTTTTTTATCAAATTTCATATAAAAATTATGCAATTGTACCTTTGCACATATCTAGCAATCGTTGATTGTTATTTTTAATATCATTTTCATTATTTAATTAGGATTGAACCCGCTTATTTAAAAAAAGAAAAATAGTATAATTATGTATTGACTCTGAGCTAACGATGTGCTGAGCGTTAATATTTTCTTAAAAATACATGTACATAATTCAATTCTGTAAAATATATAATAATTCAACTTGGCTATTCAATATTGTATTTAAAATGTATACTTCAGCTCGAAGATAATGGTTGAAATTTTCATGGAGATATATTTATGAATAATTTAAATACATTAAGATCATCTTGGAGATTGAACTTTCTTTGAAAAACACTGAAATATCAACTCAAAGGCTCGATTTTTTAAAGATACATATAAAGAAGATTATCTTGGAGATTGGGCATTCTATGAAATACAATTTCAACTTGGAGATTGGGCATTCTATGAAATACAATTTCAGCTTGGAGATTGGGCTTTCTATGAAATACAATTTCAGCTTGGAGATTTGGCTTTCTAAGAAATAGAATTTCAACTTGGAGATTGGGCTTTCTATGAAATACAATTTCAGCTTGGAGATTTGGCTTTCTATGAAATACAATTTCAACTTGGAGATTGGGCATTCTATGAAATACCATTTCAACTTGGAGATTGGGCATTCTATGAAATACAATTTCAACTTGGAGATTGGGCTTTCTATGAAATTCAATTTCAACTTGGAGACTGGGCTTTCTATGAAATACAATTTCAGCTAGGAGATTGGGCATTCTATGAAATACAATTTCAACTTGGAGATTGGGCTTTCTATGAAATACAATTTCAACTTGGAGATTGGGCTTTCTATAAAATGCAATTTCAACTTGGAGATTGGGCATTCTATGAAAAAAAAAAACTTGGAGATTCGACTTTCTATGAAATAAAATTTCAACTTGGAGATTGGACTTTCTATGAAATACAATTTCAGCTTGGAGATTGGACTTTATATGAAATACAATTTTAGCTTGGAGATTGGACTTTTTATGAAATACAATTTTAGCTTGGAGATTGGACTTTTTATGAAATACAATTTCAGCTTCGTGATTGGACTTTCTATGAAATACAATTTCAGCTTGGAGATGATGTGGCGGTGAGTGTAGTGTGATGTATGTGGTGGTGATGGATGTCGCTGCGGTGGATGTGGATAGATTGGCATTGTGTGTGATGTAATGGATGTGGTGGTGATGGATGTCCTGGCGGTGGATGTAGTAGATGTGGATATGGTGGTGATTAGTGTGGTGTTGTGTCCGTGGCGGTGATGGATGTTGTGGCAGTGAGTGTGGTGGATGTGGATATGGTGGGGGTGGAGATGGTGTGATGGATGTGGTGGTGATGGATGTCCTGGCGGCGGATGTAGTAGATGTGGATATGGTGGTGATTAGTGTGGTGTTGTGTCCGTGGATGTGATGGATGTTGTGGCAGTGAGTGTGGTGGATGTGGATATGGTGGCAGTAAGTGTGGTGTGATGTCCGTGGCGGTGATAGATGTTGTGGCGGTGAGTGTGGTGGTTATGGGTATGGTAGGTGTCGTGTGATGGCTGTGACGGTGGATGTGGTGGATATGGATATGGCGGCGTTGATTGTGCTTTGATATCCGTGGCGGTGGGTGTGGATATGGTGGCGGTGGGTGTGGTGTGATGTCGGTGGCGGCGATGGATGTTGTGGCGGTGAGTATGGTGGATGTGGATATGGTGGCGATGAGTGTGGTGTGATGTGGATATGGTGGGCGTGATGTAATGGATGTAATGGTGATGGATGGTGTGGTGGTGGATGTGGATATGGTGGCGGTGAGTATGGTGTGATGCCCCAGGCGGTGATGGATATGTTGGGTGTGGTGTGTGGATGTTGTGGCGGTGGATGTGGTGGGTGTGGATATGGTGGTGAAGAGTGTGGTGTGATGTCCGTGGAGGTGGGTGTGGATATGGTGGTGGTAGGTGTGGTGTGATATCAGTGGCGGTGGGTGTGGATATGGTGGTGGTAGGTGTGGTGTGATATCAGTGGCGGTGGGTGTGGATATGGTGGTGGTGGGTGTGGTGTGATGTCAGTGGCGGTGGGTGTGGATATGGTGGTGGTGGGTGTGGTGTGATGTCAGTTGCGGTGGGTGTGGATATGATGGTGGTTGGTGTGGTGTGATGTCAGTGGCGGTGGGTGTGGATATGGTGGTGGTGGGTGTGGTGTGATGTCAGTGGTAGTGGGTGTCGATATGGTGGTGGTGGGTGTGGTGTGATATCAGTGGCGGTGGGTGTGGATATGATGGTGGTGGTGGGTGTGGTGTGATGTCAGTGGCGGTGGGTGTGGATATGGTGGTGGTTGGTATGGAGTGATGTCAGTGGCGGTGGGTGTGGATGTGGTGGTGGTGGATGTGGTGTGATGTCAGTGGCGGTGGGTGTGGATATGGTGGTGGTTGGTATGGAGTGATGTCAGTGGCGGTGGGTGTGGATTTGGTGGTGGTGGGTGTGGTGTGATGTCAGTGGTGGTGGGTGTGGATATGGTGGTGATGGGTGTGGTGGATGTGGATATGGTGGCGGTGAGTATGGTGTGATGCCCCAGGCGGTGATGGATATGTTGGGTGTGGTGTGATGGATGTTGTGGCGGTGGATGTGGTGGGTGTGGATATGGTGGTGGTGGGTGTGGTGTGATGTCAGTGGTGGTGGGTGTGGATATGGTGGTGATGGGTGTGGTATGATGTCAGCGGCGGTGGGTGTTGATATGGTGGTGGTGGGTGTAGTGTGATGTCAGTGGCGCTGGGTGTGGATTTGGTGGTGGTGCGTGTGGTGTGATATCAGTGGCGGTGGGTGTGGATATGGTGGTATTGGGTGTGGTGTGATGTCAGTGGCGGTGGGTGTGGATTTGGTGGTGGTGGGTGTGGTGAGATGTCCTTGGCGGTGGGTGTGGATATTGTGGTTGTGGGTGTGGTGTGATGTCAGTGGCGGTGGATGTGGATTTGGTGATGGTGGATGTGGTGTGATGTCCGTGGCGGTGATGGCTGCTGTGGCAATGTGTGTGGTGCATGTGAATATGATGGCAGCGAGTGTGGTGGATATGGATATGATGGGTGTGGTGTGATGTCCGTTGCGGTGATGGATGTTGTGGCGGTGGATGTGGATAAGGTGGTGGTGGGTGTGGTGTGATGTCCGTGACGGTGATGGATGTTATGGCGGTGAGCTTGGTGGATGTGAATATGGTCGAGGTGAGTGTGGTGTGATGTCCTTGGCGGTGGGTGTGGATATGGTTGTGGTGGTGGTGGTTGGTAAGATTTCAGTGGCGATGATGGATGTTGTGGCGGGGAGTGTGGTGGATGTCGATATGGTGGCGGTGAGTGTGGTGTGATGTCCATGGCGGTGGATGTGGGTATGATAGCGGTGGGTGTGATGGATGTGGATATGGTGGCGGTGAGTCTGGTGTGATGTCCGTGACAGTGGGTGTGGTGTGATGTTCGTGGCAGTGATGGATGTTGTGGTGGTGATTGTGGTGTGATGTGGATATGATGGGTGTGGTGTGATTGATGTAACGGTGATGGATGCTGTGGCGGTGAGCATGGTGTGATGTCCGTCACAGTGGGTGTGGTGTGATGTCCGTGGCGGTGATGGCTGTTGTGGTAGTGATTGTGGTGTGATGTGGATATGATGTGTGTGGTGTGATTGATGTAACGGTGATGGATGTTGTGGCGGTGAGTGTGGTGTGATGTCGGTGACAGTGGGTGTGGTGTGATGTCCGTGGCGGTGATGGATGTTGTGGTGGTGATTGTGGTGTGATGTGGATATGATGCGTGTGGTGTGATGGATGTAACGGTTATGGATGCTGTGCGGTGAGCGTGGTGTGATGTCCGTCACAGTGGGTGTGGTGTGATGTTCGTGGCGGTGATAGATGTTGTTGTGGTGATTGTGGTGTGATGTGGATATGATGGGAGTGGTGTGATTGAAGTTACGGTGATGGATGTGGCGGTGAACGTGGTGTGATGTACGTGACAGTGGGTGTTGTGTGATGTTCGTGGCAGTGATGGATGTTGTGGCGGTGATTGTGGTGTGATGTGGATATGATGGGTTGATGGATGTAACGGTGATGGATGTTGTGGTGGTGCGTGTGGTGTGATGTCCGTGACAGTGGGTGTGGTGTGATGTCCGTGGCGGTGATGGATGTTGTGGTGGTGATTGTGATGTGATTGGATATGATGGGTGTGGTATGATGGATGTAACGGTGATGGCTGTTGTGGCGGTGAGTGTGGTGTGATGTTCGTGACGGTGGATGTGGGAATGGTATCGGTGGGTAAGATGGATGTGGATATGGTGGCGGTGAGTATAGTGTGATGTCACTGTCAGTGGGTGTGGTGTGATGTCCGTGGCGGTGGATGTGGGTATGGTAGCGGTGGGTGTGATGGATGTGGATATGGTGGCGGTGAGTGTGCTTGATGTCGGTGGCAGTGTGTGTGGTGTGATGCCCGTGGCGGTGATGGATGTTTTGGTGGTGATTGTGGTGTGATGTGGATATGATGGGTGTGGTGTGTTTGATGGAACGGTGATGGATGTTGTGGCGGTGAGTGTGGTGTGATGTTGGTGACAGTGGGTGTGGTGTGATGTCCGTGGCGGTGATGGATGTTGTGGTGGTGATTGTGGTGTGATGTGGAAATGATGGGTGTGGTGTGATGGATGTAACAGTGATGGATGCTGTGTGGTGAGCGTGGTGTGATGTCCGTGACAGTGGGTGTGGTGTGATTGATGTTACGGTGATGGATGTTGTGGCGGTGGGCGTGGTGTGATGTCCGAGACAGTGGGTGTTTCGTGATGTCCGTGGCGGTGATGGATGTTGTGGCGGTGATTGTGGTGTGATGTGGATATGATGGGTGTGGTGTGATGGATGTAACGGTGATGGATGTTGTGGCGGTGAGTGTGGTGTGATGTCCGTGACAGTGGATGTGGTGTGATGGATGTTACGGTGATGGATGTTGTGGCGGTGGGCGTGGTGTGATGTCCGTGACAGTGGGTGTTTCGTGATGTCCGTGGCGGTGATGGATGTTGTGGCGGTGATTGTGGTGTGATGTGGATATGATGGGTGTGGTGTGATGGATGTAGCGGTGATGGATGTTGTGGCGGTGAGTGTAGTGTGATGTCCGTGACAGTGGGTGTGGTGTGATGGATGTAACGGTGATGGATGTTGTGGTGGTGAGTGTGGTGTGATGTCCATGACAGTGGGTGTGGTGTGATGGATGTAACGGTGATGGAAGTTGTGGCGTTGGGTGTGGTGTGATGTCCGTGATAGTGGGGGTGGTGTGATGTCTGTGAAGTGATGGATGTTGTGGCGGTGAGTGTGGTGTGATGTCCGTAACAGTGGATGTGGTGTGATATCCGTGGTGGTGATGGATGTTGTGGTGGTGATTGTGGTGTGATGTGGATGTGATGGGTGTGGTGTGATGTCCGTGACAGTTGGTGTGGTGTGATGTCCGTGGCAGTGATGGATGTTGTGGTGGTGATTGTTGTGTGATATGAATATGATGGTGTGGTGTGATGGATGTAACGGTGATGGATGCTGTGTGGTGAGCGTGGTGTGATGTCCGTGTCAGTGGGTGTGGTGTGATGTCCGTGGCGGTGATGGATGCTGTGGCAGTGAGTGTGGTTTGATGTCCGTCGCGTTGGGTGTGGTGTGATGTCCGTGGCGGTGGGTGTGGTGTGATGGATGTTACGGTGATGGATGTTGTGGCAGTGAGTGTGGTGTGATGTCCGTGACAGTGGGTGTGGTGTGATGGATGTTACGGTGATGGATGTTGTGGCGGTGAGTGTGGTGTGATGTCCGTGACAGTGGATGTGGTGTGATGTCCGTGGCGGTGATGGATGCTGTGGCAGTGAGTGTGGTTTGATGTCCGTCGCGTTGGGTGTGGTGTGATGTCCGTGGCGGTGGGTGTGGTGTGATGGATGTTACGGTGATGGATGTTGTGGCAGTGAGTGTGGTGTGATGTCCGTGACAGTGGGTGTGGTGTGATGTCCGTGGCGGTGATGGATGCTGTGGTGGTGAGTGTGGTGTGATGTCCGTCGCGTTGGGTGTGGTGTGATGTCCGTGGCGGTGGGTGTGGTGTGATGTCCGTGGAGGTGGTCGATGGCTGTTGTGGCAGTGGATGTGAATATGGTGGTGGTGGGTGTGATGGAAGTGGCAGTGATTGATATTGTGGCGATGGATGTGGTGGATGTTGATATAGTGGCGATGGGTGTGGTGTGATGGATGTGAAGGTGAGTGTGGTGGATGTGGATATGGTGTCTGTGGGTGTGTTCTGATAGATGTGTGGTGATGGATGTTGTGGCGGTGACGGATGTTGTGATGGTGAATGTTGATATGGTGGCGGTGGGTGTAGTGTGATGGATGTGGTGGTGATGGATGTTGTGATGGTGGTGGTGGGTGTGGTGTTATGGGTGTGGTGGTGATGGATGTTGTGGCGGTAAGGTTGGTAAATGTGTATATGGTGGCGGTGGGTGTGGTGTGATGGATGTGGTGGTGATGGATGTTGTGGCGGTGAGGTTGGTGAATGTGTATATGGTGGCGGCGGGTGTGGTGTGATTGATGTGGCGGTGATAAATGTTGTGGCGGTGAGGTTGGTGAATGTGTATATGGTGGCGGTTGGTGTGGTGTGATGGATGTGGCGGTGATGGATGTTGTGGCGGTGAGGTTGGTGAATGTGTATATGGTGGCGGTGGGTGTGGTGTGATGGATGTGGCGGTGATGGATGTTGTGGCGGTGAGGTTGGTGAATGTGTATATGGTGGCGGTGGGTGTGGTGTGATGAATGTGGAGGTGATGGATGTTGTGCCGGTGAGATTGGTGAATGTGTATATGGTGGCAGTGGGTGTGGTGTAATGGATGTGGTTGTAATGGATGTTGAGGTGATGGATGTTGTGCCGGTGAGGTTGGTGAATGTGTATATGGAGGCAAAGGGTGTGGTGTGATGGATGTTGTGGCGGTGAGGTTGGTGAATGTGTATATGGTGGCGGTGGGTGTGGTGTGATGGATGTGGCGGTGATGGATGTTGTGGCGGTGAGGTTAGTGAATGTGTATATGGTGGCGGTGGGTGTGGTGTGATTGATGTGGCGGTGATGGATGTTGTGGCAGTGAGGTTGGTGAATGTGTATATGGTGGCGGTGGGTGTGGTGTGATGGATGTGGCGGTGATGGTCGTTGTGGCAGTGAGGTTGGTGAATGTGTATATGGTGGCGGTGGGTGTGGTGTGATGGATGTGTCAGTGATGGAGGTTGTGGTGTTGAGTGTGGCGGGTGTGGATATAGTGGCGGTGGGTGTGATGTTATGGATGTGGTGATGGTGAATGACATGGCGGTGGATATGAATGTCGTGTTTGTGGTGCAGTGTGATAGATACGGTGCTGTGATGTATGTGGCGGTGATTTCAGACATTTCACTGGCTTATCGAGAGAAGTTACCCCCCTTGATATCGGCAGTTTTTATAACTTACCTGGCTAAACCATGATATTTGGTTTACATAGCAACATATAGTAGAAATTTATTTATTTTTTTTATCGTTATAACTGTTTCATTATTAAATTGCCACCCTATTTCAACGTCTAGTCATAAAGTTAAAAATATAACCGGCATGGTGATGGATGTTGTGATGGTGGTGGTGGGTGTGGTGTTATGGGTGTGGTGGTGATGGATGTTGTGGCGGTAAGGTTGGTAAATGTGTATATGGTGGCGGTGGGTGTGGTGTGATGGATGTGGTGGTGATGGATGTTGTGGCGGTGAGGTTGGTGAATGTGTATATGGTGGCGGCGGGTGTGGTGTGATTGATGTGGCGGTGATAAATGTTGTGGCGGTGAGGTTGGTGAATGTGTATATGGTGGCGGTTGGTGTGGTGTGATGGATGTGGCGGTGATGGATGTTGTGGCGGTGAGGTTGGTGAATGTGTATATGGTGGCGGTGGGTGTGGTGTGATGGATGTGGCGGTGATGGATGTTGTGGCGGTGAGGTTGGTGAATGTGTATATGGTGGCGGTGGGTGTGGTGTGATGAATGTGGAGGTGATGGATGTTGTGCCGGTGAGATTGGTGAATGTGTATATAGTGGCAGTGGGTGTGGTGTAATGGATGTGGTTGTAATGGATGTTGAGGTGATGGATGTTGTGCCGGTGAGGTTGGTGAATGTGTATATGGAGGCAAAGGGTGTGGTGTGATGGATGTTGCGGTGATGGATGTTGTGGCGGTGAGGTTGGTGAATGTGTATATGGTGGCGGTGGGTGTGGTGTGATGGATGTGGCGGTGATGGATGTTGTGGCGGTGAGGTTAGTGAATGTGTATATGGTGGCGGTGGGTGTGGTGTGATTGATGTGGCGGTGATGGATGTTGTGGCAGTGAGGTTGGTGAATGTGTATATGGTGGCGGTGGGTGTGGTGTGATGGATGTGGCGGTGATGGTCGTTGTGGCAGTGAGGTTGGTGAATGTGTATATGGTGGCGGTGGGTGTGGTGTGATGGATGTGTCAGTGATGGAGGTTGTGGTGTTGAGTGTGGCGGGTGTGGATATAGTGGCGGTGGGTGTGATGTTATGGATGTGGTGATGGTGAATGACATGGCAGTGGATATGAATGTCGTGTTTGTGGTGCAGTGTGATAGATACGGTGCTGTGATGTATGTGGCGGTGATTTCAGACATTTCACTGGCTTATCGAGAGAAGTTACCCCCGTTGATATCGGCAGTTTTTATAACTTACCTGGCTAAACCATGATATTTGGTTTACATAGCAACATATAGTAGAAATTTATTTATTTTTTTTATCGTTATAACTGTTTCATTATTAAATTGCCACCCTATTTCAACGTCTAGTCATAAAGTTAAAAATATAACCTTTATCATGATAAAATAAAAATTGAAATATGTTTACGTCTTCTTGTTTCTTTTTTTTAATTTTATAACAGCATAATTATTATGCTCTTTATATGTTCTATATAAAAATTCTCAATACACGCTTTCGACCACTTTTAAGGTCTTATAAACTTTAGTCGTGATCTTTGCCAACCTATTACAACGCATACGTTTATTGTAAATAAAATCCTCTTGATGGTGATATTTAGATATAAAAAATATGATAATTGCATCTTGCTTCCATTTTTATTTGAAAATGAGATAAAAATAATGTAATTTTGATTTATTTTCTGTCGAACCAATACAGCATACTACTGTACCCAATACAGCATATAAATTGTACCCAATTAAATACAGCATGTATGTCGCTATGCCAGCCGGCTATATGCAGATGTTTATAAACACATGGCGATATTGCAAGTTATGTGTAGTTTAAAGTTGTTTTTTTTTTATTTGTGTATTTTATTTTATATTGTTAAGCATACATTTATTTTAATTTCATATTTTAACTAAAGAACCTTCTAAAAATTTCAAATTCAAGTACATTTCTTTTTTAAGCCAAAACATTATTTAATAGTTTATTTTTTCGCAAAAAAATATGTTTTAATGTCTTTGATACGAAATAATTCAGTGGACATAAAAAAGAAAATTGATTAAAGAGTATGTATAATTGGGATAATCAATTTATATCACTTGATTCTTAAAGATCAACAGCAAATAAATAACAATAATACTTGACGAATATTTTTTTTTATTTACCCTCGCACTTAGCTCTGGGTTTTTTGGCGAGCAAGAACAGAAGATTACGATGCCAGTGGACAGCATCGGCAGGTTCGCTACTCCTCCCGGTGCTGCATCGCTGGCTAGATAAGATGATTAATTTTTATGATGGTTGAGTTGACTAAGTCGGTTCTTGTAGATAGCTGGTTATGTCATAGTTGTTGTCTTGTAGCTGGTGATGACTAGTTCCCGTAGATGGACCAACAGACGAGACAGTAATCTGGTTGCGTGAAGTGTGTGTATACCGGATTGAAATCCACCCAACTCGTCGTTGGCCCAGTACGAGAGACCAGTACATCCTATGTCGAAATGATGGTAGAAGTCTTGTTGTTGATAAGATGGTTCCCGTCTAAAGATGATTCTAGGAGGTATGCTGATTATTAAACGACCCTTTTTAACACCACGTTAAAACATAAAAACGATGATAGGTTAAAAATCCCTCCATGTAAATGTGGAGGGACCGTGACCCATTTAGAAGGCTGGAGCTTGCCAAGGAGACGTCCGTCCTGTTCGACAGCCGCTTAAAGAGTGATGAAAATAATATTTTGTATTGTACAAAGAGATTTAATAATGTAATTGGTTGATAATTACATTAATACAGCATAATTGTTATATCATTGTTTTGAATAAATCAATTTAAAAACTAATCTCCACATATATGCTATATTGCTAATCAGTTCTTAATTGATCTGATCAAAGGAGATAATAGTGTGTGTTTTTTTTTTTGAAGAAGAATATTTTATTGATTTAAACTATGCATAGATAAAGCTATTTTTAAATATGCGCAATAGTGCTCTTTTTCTTCTTCAGCTTTTTAATTCAAAACTTGGTTTATTGCTGATTTTAGTAGAGCTTTATCATATCAAATAATTGTGTTTTGTATTGATATGCATAATTTATGTTTTAAAATGTATCTGATAATTATTTTAGAATGGCTGTGTACAAGTTTAAACGTCCATGGATATGTTTTGATATGTCAGTGATGTATATGTTATAGATGAGACGAAAATAAAGATAATACCTATAAATGAATGATGTTTTGCGGCACGAAAATAAAATTATTTAAAGAAATATGACGGTACTGAGATTACTAAAGCTTGATAATCCGTTCTGAAATAAATATTTTAACTGCAAACATGTTTCGTTTTATAGTCATCGCATTTATATTATGTGTTTAACTTAATACAAGTTGGTTATGATAGACCATTATCAAATGTTAATAAGTATTACAGCATAACAACATATTGAATTTAAACGTTTTCCTAAGATCAGTAAACTAATATGCAAATCGAATAACCCTTGTTCAAAAAAAAACCCAGAGCCATGCACTGCACTGCATGTTTCCAGTTCACGGCACGTGTATTATGCTGTGCTAGTAGGACCGTAAATGATCAAACGCAAACATCATATGTACAAGGCTACAACAATAATCCAGGTTCGAGTCCGGCCGAGTCACTGCCAGGTGCCAACCGGATCCAGTGCCAAAATGACCAGTGGCCAGTATTTATTCACACATATGTGCAACAATTATTTTTCAATCAAAACTTAGTCTCTCTTATAAGTTCAGACTATACATATACATGTATCTGCCGTCCACTAATGTCTACACTCTGAATGTCTACTGTAGCTAATGTCTACTGCTAATGTCTACAGAAAGACGATAGCAAGCTTAGCAGCGACTGCCCATTCTTACTCAGTTTGTAAATAATGTTTTACTCTGTGAGTATATTTAAATTTGATTGAGTTAATGCAAAGTAAGAAGTATTCAGTTGTATGAAATCTTTGTAAATATTTTTTATCAAGCTTTTGGTATTTTTAAATCCTTGTATAATCAAAATGCATAAATGGTTTCATCTATCTATTTGTGTTGATCTACTCAAGTATATAATGACAAAGTATGTTAAATAGGTTATTTATATTTGTCCAACCTCAAAAGAAAATATTTTTAAAAAATGTGTTTAGATAACGTGATATACCTAATTTAATTGAATCTAATATTATTGATTATTTGTCTATTATATACGTGTCATGTGTTGCATTTATTATTTGAATTTGTAGGTAATGAGCAACAGTATATGTTTAAATTACTGAATAAAATTATTTGAATCTTGTAACAGTGATATTGACAAATGAAATTTATTTAATAATGTCTGACAATTCGGACATAATGACATAATATATGTGTTATCGGTATGTTAACCTGTTAATGTTCTACTATATGATGTTATATGTTATACTAAAATGAGACTTAGGTACAAACTATTTATAGATACATGCATTTTATTGTCCTACTTAATCCCTGGAGTCCCTTTATGGATACCTCATGCCTAAAACCTTCAACCGAAAACGCCACGCAAGGTGCATTCAACAACTCCCCTTTTTGATATCAAGTTTTGTAAGATATGGTTATTCGATCTAAACACATCCGATGCTTAAATGTAATTATTTCTAACCTAGATCTATGTGCTATTTAAGTATATTTGCATGGTCATACAATGTAAGCCTATATAACATAGTGTTTTTAAGATGATTTCACTAAATGTGGGCACAAACAAAGTGCATAACACGTGGCTTGTTTAAGGTGTCAACAACAAGGCTATGTTCACTCATGATCTTGACGCTCAACCATGTGACAGTTTGCTTCACCTCGCACCGAATGAAAGGCGATATTTTCATTTCACTTGTGGCATGCGCTACTCGACTTTAACTGGGGTATTTAATGTTATAAAAGACGTTTTCACACTATTCGGTGTAAATTTCCAATAGCGGAAAGTTTGAAATAACACCGGTTGTCTTAACATTATTTTACGTCGCGGTGCGGTGGCCAAGTCTGAAACGGATTAATATGGCCTCTTATATCGTGAAAAACAACGAGCAATCTACCAAAGTAGTAAGTTATTATCTTTTCGTTTCTTACTAATGGCGACCACAGGGACAAGTAATTTGTTTTTTTATATATATTATAAGTGTATGATTGTATAGTAACATATGTAAAACTACTTGCCCCTGTGGTGGTGACCGCTACGCTTGCTCTATCAGAACGCAAGTATGATAAAGACGACCGTGCCATACGTTAATCTTCCCAGTACATAATTTTCAAAAAAAAAATGGAAATGGGATGTAGTTTGTGTCATATTCTCATTTTTATGGGTTTTGCTCGAAACATATCAACGTGACACATTGAACACAAGTTCAAATACTGCATATTTGTTTAATATTTTAAAATTAATACATCCATCCTTTTCAAAGATACAACGTAATATAAATTTAAATATGAATGTCGTGGGTTTGTTTATTTGGTTAAGGCTGAGTGAATACAAGGCCAAATACTGCATATTTGTTTCGATATTTCAAAAGGAATTAATTAGGATTTTTCAAAATTGTAAACTTGATTAAAACTTTTTTTTCTTCAATATATTATGCGTATATGTAATCACTAAACCCGTATGAATGGCAATGTAATCCAAACACGCTCATTAAGCGTTACGTAAGTTCATAGAGATCACGTATTCAGGAATGCATTCGTAAACGTCCAAACTGTTGCTGACGTTTAAAAAAAACAGTTATTGCACTCAGTCAGCACTTTATGTCTTTTTCAAATGTTATATGATCATTTTCATTTTTCTGAAATATTTATTTTGACCCTTCTTCACTAAATAGTTTAGAAAAAAAAATGCGATTTCTGATTTTCCCCAGTAAATTACACAGAAATGCTTAGATGAAAACATTTTTTTATTTCTGAATATATATCTATCAACAAAAGAAATACATTTGAAGACAATTTTGGACCAGCGTATAGAAACAATTCGTTGTAGTTATGCATGCGTTAAAATGTTGCCGCCGGCGACATAACCAAAGCTGACAGCAGCGAGATTTAAGCAGTTTGTCATCTGTCACAATGATTTTACCTACAGTGGCTCGGTACTTACATCACGGTCTGGCCTCAATAGCCCGCACTATATAATGCCGACTTGGGGGTTACCCTGGGCTTACTTGGCGTATATCACGGTCTGGCCTCAATACTCCGCACTATATAATGCCAACTTGGGGGTTACCCTGGGGTTGATTGGCGTACGGACTAAAACATCAGAAATACACATTATGGTTTCAAAACTGTATGAATTCCCCGATCCAATGATTTACTTAATATCCTCCATGGTTACTTTTCATCGGCAAAGTCACGGGTTCGAGCTGAACTCGATCTTAATAGTTTTGCAGGAAGACTTTATTTGCGGAGACACGATGGCTGTATTTACGATAATTTACCAAATAACCAAAACACAAACTGGGCATATCAAATAAAAACTATTCTCCAAAACCATGGCTTTAGTGATATATGGTTACAGCAATTCAATATAGATATACATTTTCCCATCATAAAACAGCGCATCTTAGATACATATAAACAAACCTGGTACTCAGAAATAAACAACTCATCCAGACTACAGTACTATAGCTTATTTAAACATGACTTTAAAACAGAAAAATACTTAGGCGCAATAAAAGAAAATAAATATCAAGATTTCGCATATCTTCACATAATTTAGCGATAGAAACAGGAAGACACGATAACATACCAAGAGAAAACAGAATTTGCAAAAAGTGCCAAATGAACCAAATTGAAAATGAATATCATTTCCTTCTGGTGTGTCCCGCATATAGACACTTGAGGAATACCTACTTTAAAAGATACTACTGTAGTTGGCCAACGATAAACAAATTTCAATCACTGATATCCACAAACTCAAAAGCTTTGTTAACAAACATAGCAAAATTCATGTACAATGCAGAAAAGATAACAATTAATTAACGATCTTTATAAACATACATCATCAACACCTTGGCTATTACTACGTTATTATCCGAGCATGCCGGAGATCGCCGAGTAGTTACGATCGGTGATTACCGTGGCCAGATTCACGACGTCAGAATAGTATAAATCGGTGGGACCACCATTCATGTTAATTTCATATCTTGTTTCGGCGTGGTATTTTATTGATTTAATAACCGGTAAACAATTACTAAATTAGCGTAAACTATGTTTTTATATACACATATGCTAGTATTGAATATATTATATTTTCTTCGAGTGGTATAAATGTGATGTATTTTAGTTGAACATTTGAGTAAGGTATATTTTTAAATTTTGAGAGTCACAACAACATGTTTGTATATATGTTTGTGTTCTGTGCTTTGTTGATTGTGTATATATAGTCGTTAAAATGTATAAATAGAATAGAGCACTAGTTCGGCTCACCGTTATGGCGTGCTATATGAAATGGCGATGCATTTAGTTTTGTTATTATTGCCAGATATATCTGCGGGAAAAAAACACTTGTTTGTTTTATGATGCAGATGGTCGTCCGTGACCGATTGGTACAACCACATATACAGACAAGGACGAGAGCCTCTTAACTGTCTCTTATGACATAGCGCTCATCCTTGTTCGTCCACTATAATTGTTGAATACATGTATTTCTATACGATTGACACGTACAGTTTATTCCCGTGGTCACACTCCTTAAATATTGCGTATGTTTGAAAACTTTTTTTGTCAAACGTCATTTAAAGTCAAATCAATATTTGTTGAAAAGTTGTTTGAAATTTGAAATTAATAGTTTGAGTGATGTACAGAGACACCAGTACACTATAAAATATACATTTAGCCGCATATATATCTGAAGTGTTAATAAGAAAATTGGATGTTTCAAAATGTCACTTGAAAATACAGAACTTCGGGACCATTCCAAGAACGAGGTGAGTACATAATGTATTTGTCTTCTGTGCTTACATACTGTGACACACACACACACACACACACACACACACACACACACGTCTGTCTGTCTCGTACACTTATATATGTCTTACATACTGTGGTGCTCCATCACGCCTGTCTCGTCCACATACATGTCTTACATACTGTGGTGCTCCCACACGCCTGTCTCGTACACATACATGTCTTACATACTGTGGTGCTTCCACACGTCTGTCTCGTACACATACATGTCTTACATACTGTGGTGCTCTCACACGCCTGTCTTGTATATATACATGTCTTACAAACTGTGGTGCTCCCACACATCTGTCTCGTACACATACATGTCTTACATACTGTGGTGCTCCCACACATCTGTCTCGTACACATACATGTCTTACAAACTGTGGTGCTCCCACACATCTGTCTCGTACACATACATGTCTTACATACTGTGGTGCTCCCACACATCTGTCTCGTACACATACATGTCTTACATACTGTGGTGCTCTCACACGCCTGTCTTGTATATATACATGTCTTACAAACTGTGCTGCTCCCACACATCTGTCTCGTACACATACATGTCTTACAAACTGTGGTGCTCCCACACATCTGTCTCGTACACATACATGTCTTACATACTGTGGTGCTCTCACACGCCTGTCTTGTATATATACATGTCTTACAAACTGTGCTGCTCCCACACATCTGTCTCGTACACATACATGTCTTACAAACTGTGCTGCTCCCACACATCTGTCTCGTACACATACATGTCTTACAAACTGTGGTGCTCCCACACATCTGTCTCGTACACATACATGTCTTACATACTGTGGTGCTCCCACACGCCTGTCTTGTACACATACATGTCTTACATACTGTGTTGCTCCCACACGCCTGTCTCGTACACATACATGTCTTACATACTGTGGTGCTCCCACACGCCTGTCTTGTATATATACATGTCTTACATACTGTGGTGCTCCTACACGCCTGTCTCGTACACATACATGTCTTACATACTGTGGTGCTCCCACACGTCTGTCTCGTACACATACATGTCTTACAAACTGTGGTGCTCTCACACGCCTGTCTTGTATATATACATGTCTTACAAACTGTGCTGCTCCCACAAGCCTGTCTCGTACACATACATGTCTTACATACTGTGGTGATCCCACAAGCCTGTCTCGTACACATACATGTCTTATATACTGTGATGCTCCCACACGTCTGTCTTGTACACATACATGTCTTACAAATTGTGGTGCTCCCACAGGTCTGTCTCGTTCAAATACATGTCTGACATTCTGTGGTGCTCCCACACGCCTGTCTCGTACACATATATGTCTTACATACTGTGATGCTCCCACACGCCTGTTTAGTATATATACATGTCTTACATACTGTGGTGCTCCCACAAGCCTGTCTCGTACACATACATGTCTTACATACTGTGATGCTCCCACACGTCTGTCTTGTACACATACATGTCTTACATACTGTGATGCTCCTACACGTCTGTCTCGTACACATACATGCCTTACATACTGTGATGCTCCCACACGTCTGTCTCGTACACATACATGTCTTACATACTGTGGTGCTCCCACACGTCTGTCTCGTACACATACATGTCTTACATACTGTGGTGCTCCCACACGTCTGTCTCGTACACAAACATGTCTTACAAACTGTGGTGCTCCCACACGCCTGTCTTGTACACATACATGTCTTACATACTGTGGTGCTCCCACACGCCTGTCTCGTACACATACATGTCTTACATACTGTGGTGCTCCCACACGCCTGTCTCGTACACATACATGTCTTACATACTGTGGTGCTCCCACACGTCTGTCTTGTATATACACATGTCTTACATACTGTGATACTCCTACACGCCTGTCTCGTACACATACATGTCTTACAAACTGTGCTGCTCCCAGGCGCCTGTCTTGTACACATACATGTCATACATACCGTGGTGCTCCCACACGTCAGTCTTGTATATATACATGGCTTACATACTGTCGTGCTCCCACAAGCCTGTCTCGTACACATACATGTCTTACATACTGTGATGCTCCCACACGCCTTTCTCGTACAAATACATGTCTAACATACTGTGGTGCTCCCAGACGCCTGTCTTGTACACATACATGTCTTACATACTGTGGTGCTCCCACACGTCTGTCTTGTACACATACATGTCTTACAAACTGTGGTGCTCCCACACGCCTGTCTCGTACACATACATGTCTTACATACTGTGGTGCTCCCACACGTCTGTCTTGTACACATATATGTCTTACAAACTGTGGTGCTCCCAGGCGCCTGTCTTGTACACATACATGTCTTACATACTGTGGTGCTCCCACACGTCTGTCTTGTATATATACATGTCTTACATACTGTGATGCTCCTACACGCCTGTCTCGTACACATACATGTCTTACAAACTGTGTTGCTCCCAGGCGCCTGTCTTGTACACATACATGTCATACATACCGTGGTGCTCCCACACGTCAGTCTTGTATATATACATGTCTTACATACTGTGGTGCTCCTACACGCCTGTCTCGTACACATACATGTCTTACATACTGTGGTGCTCCCACACGCCTGTCTTGTACACATACATGTCTTACATACTGTGGTGCTCCCACAAGCCTGTCTCGTACACATACATGTCTTACAAACTGTGGTGCTCCCACAAGCCTGTCTTGTACACATACATGTCTTACATACTGTGATGCTCCTACACGCCTGTCTCGTACACATACATGTCTTACAAACTGTGGTGCTCCCAGGCGCCTGTCTTGTACACATACATGTCATACATACCGTGGTGCTCCCACACGTCAGTCTTTTATATATACATGTCTTACATACTGTGGTGCTCCTACACGCCTGTCTCGTACACATACATGTCTTACATACTGTGGTGCTCCCAACGTCAGTCTTGTGTATATACATGTCTTACATACTTAGATGCTCCCACACGCCTGTCTCGTACACATACATGTCTTACATACTGTGGTGCTCCCAGACGCCTGTCTTGTACACATACATGTCTTACATACTGTGATGCTCCCACACGTCTGTCTCGTACACATACATGTTTTACATACTGTGGTGCTCCCACACGTCTGTCGCGTACACATATATGTCTTACATACTGTGGTGCTCCCACACGCCTGTTTCGTAGAGATACATGTCTTACAAACTGTGTTGCTCCCTCACGCCTGTCTCGTACATATACATGTTTTGCATACTGTGGTGCTCCCACAAGCCTGTCTTGTACACATACATGTCTTACATACTGTGGGGCTCCAACACGTCTGTCTTGTATATATACATGTCTTGCATACTGTGATGCTCCTACACGCCTGTCTCGTACACATACATGTCTTACAAACTGTGGTGCTCCCACACGCCTGTCTTGTACACATACATGTCTTACATACTGTGGTGCTCCCACACGTCTGTCTTGTATATACACATGTCTTACATACAGTGTTGCTCCCACACGCCTGTCTCGTACACATACATGTCTTACAAACTGTGTTGTGCTCTCACACGTCTGTACCGTACACATATATGTCTTACAAACTGTGATACTCGCTCACACACGTCTGTCTCGTACACATACATGTCTTATATACTGTGATGCTCCCACTCGTCTGTATCGTACACATATATGTCTTACAAACTGTGATACTCGCTCAACCACGTCTGTCTTGTACATATATATGTCTTACATACTGTGACACACACACACACGAACGCACGCACGCTCGCACGCTCGCACGCACGCATAAACACATACACACGTCTGTCGTGTACAAATATACATGTATGTCGTATATGCCATGATACTCACTCACACATTTCTCGGCTTTTTCTAAATTTACATGAATGTTTAGATCACAGTGACCCAGTTTTGGCACCTAACATCCCAACATCCTTATATGTATCCACATACAAAATTTGGTGCTTGTTTGTGCTGTCTTAAAAATATGAATTATTGCTCGGAAAATCGATAGAAAAACTTTTTCTAAATCAAGGGCACATAACTCGGTTATTAATATGACATTTTTACTAGATCGAGGGAAATAACGACTTTGGTGTTTCTAGCCTGAACTCGCCCATAATCGATCTTGACCGATATCTTATAGTCATACACAGTTTGTCACAATATTGTTAAGATTGGTCTGGAATTAAAGTCCCTGGATTGTTAAAAATATCAAATACCGTTTCTTGCTAAATCAAGGGAAATAACTCTACTCTAAGATTTATCAAAAATCGAACTTGGAGAAAATACGAAACATGAAAAAGAAGAGGACTAAGCCGATGTCAAAAATTAAATTGAATACACAATAAGTGTTTAAACCTCAGACAACTCAAAGTCCGTAGTACCCGTCTCTTGTCGAAACAAGAATAAGGAGACAGTGGACGGTTGAACATGGGCATATCTAAATTATTGTTGTTTGCAATAATTACATTAAATCGCTTTTGATGTCCACTTCTTATGTGGCGTGTGTCGACCTTGACTGGGATGTATAGGCTACTCACGATACGCCTATCTTCTCACACAGACATATTTTATCACGTGCTGTATTTCAGAACGGGCATAATGAGACTGTGTGTGCTGACTTATGTGTCATATTTCATATATTATTGACATCTTAACAACAAAGCTAGTGAGGTCACACTTGGTTTGAAATATTAGTAAAATTTCTTAAATAAGAATTGATATAATTTGATATTTCGTTGGAATTTTAGTTTATTACCATCAGTTGTATCAGTATGATAAAAGTGACTGGAATGATCTAATATATCTCTCATGTAATATTTGCCACATGACCACGACTATGTGAATTATGATGACCTTCTACAATATACTATGTTGAACCACTTAGGTTTTTTTGGCAAAAAGCTAAGTAAGACAATGACAATGACAAAGACAATACTTAATCTCTATCGACAATCAAGCACATCATAAACATGGGGTGTAACATCAGATGCATCATCGGAGGACCATAGTTTCGATCCTCCTCCATTGGACCCATCACCGGAGGGTCGTGGCTTCGATCCTCCTCCATTGGACCCATCACCGGAGGGTCGTGGCTTCGATCCTCCTCCATTGGACCCATCATCACCGGAGGGTCGTAGCTTCGATTCTACTCCTTGACTAATAGTGGTGTCCTTAAGTAAGACACCTATCCACATCTTCTTAGTACTTGTATTACACAGAATAACTTTGTTGTAATAACTTGTTTCACAACTGAAGTAAAATAAATAAGTTTAAAGCAATAAAAGAGCCAATTGTTTTCAAACGGTACGCAGACCTACGTTTTTTTATCTCTAACGTACGACTATTAATCTGGTACGGAAGAGATATAAAAAAACACGTATAGTTAATATTTTTAATCTCGCACGTGAGATTTTTCTTGTTCGTAGAGCTCAAACACACGCAGGAGATTATAAAATGATTAACTCCGGGACGCTTACGTTGCCCACATGTTACGTATACCTTACACGGCTCAGATTACACGACACTGGTCTGGTTCAATCTTCACTTAGTCGGAACACGATAACGGATATGTTTATGACACAAAAACATCATTAGAGCATTTAATCTTCACTCTGTCGGAACACGATCACGAATATATGACACTAAAACATCATTATAGCATCATCCAATCGGATCAAACTCGAACACGGATATGAATTATGATACAAAAAATTCATTGTAGAATGTGGTTTGTATTTTCATCCAATCAAAGCGCGAGGGTAAATAAATACTCATACATTAATGCGTGTTTCAAATTTCACACAGTCGGAACAAACACGATCACGTGTAACCAACTTGTTTATAACATGTGCTGTCACCAGTGAAGAAAATAAATAATACCACAGAAGCAACTATGGCATTCCAACAATTGCAATATTGTATAACTCATTTTCTTGTTCAAACTTAACATTTGTGTTGTAAAATTGTACATATATGGTGTTAATTTAATATTTATGTTAATCGTTTTACACTCTTAAACTAAGAGCATCAATAAAAAACAAACTTAGAACATTAACGAACACAAATTAAATTAAACAATAAGAATAAAAAATAAGAACGTGAAAATAAAAACAACAAACACAATATAGATCTATAAATCATAACGAGAATGTAAAATAATTAACATATATATATATATATATCTAAACATCAAACACACATTTTTTTAGAAAGTTGAACTACACGAATAGACAACGAAGAGGAATTGGAGAGCCAATGTCATAATGAACGTCAAGCAATTTGAGCGTCTCACACACTAATTAATTTTGTTCTGTTCTACATATAGAGACATGCACTTCTGGAACACTGAACACATTACCAATGGTTCTAAAAGTGTCATGTTTCCATAGATAGTACTCTGTTGGTCCAAATATGCAGGGAAAACTTGGGATTGACCAGGTTTTGACGACACCCTTTCATTCAAGTTTGGCAATTCTGCCCATTGTATATCTTCACCCAACATTACCCAAATGACGCCCAAACTTGGCAGAACTCGAGAAAATGTTCCAATGTTCTCATATGTACAAATGAATATGACCATTTAAGCATTTTCAACAAAATTATGCCCAACTGATTTACACAGCTCTAATTTCTTGGGCGCAATAAACTTGCTACCGTACCAATGGGCGGTAATTGGTAATTGGTAAGCGAGACCTATAAACACTTTTGGCCCGTTGCTTTTCATATGTAATGTGCTGGTTATTAATAGATTCGCAATCAAAAAAAAAAAAAAAGATCTTAAAATGGATGCATTTTAACATTCGGAATACCTCACCGATCATCATAATGCCGCAGGATGGCCGACTTGGCTGATTACGATTGCGGCTGCAGTTCGGCAGGGAAAAAAACGTAAATTCCGCCGCACACGATTATATCAGGGTTAATATGTTTGAATACGTCACTACCTCTGACTCGTCTGATGGGCTATTCACGTGAACAACGCTTATTATTTTACTATTTTTATAATCAATGTAGCGTTAAGGCTATTTATGCTATTTATACTGACCACTGGTAGAAACGAATTGATATATAAGATATCAGTATTTTAATTATGTATATCTTAAATTATGGATTAAATGTGAAAATGGCTTTGCAATAATCTCTCACAAGTATCTATTTTAAATGAATTTCAATCTTTCAGTCGTATGTATGCACAAAGTCATTCACTGTTTTGGTATTTTTCAGGAAAATGCTGGATTGGACAACCCATCGTTCGTAAACGACGGCGATGAGAATGTAAGTATATACTGTCGTTTTTTTTAAAAATATCTGTCATGTCCGTACGTCAGGACATTACAATAACAGGTAATGACATCCATTTTAGGGAGAAAAACAACGTTGAGACAAATAAGCTAAAAAGAATACAAGGACACGAACAAGGTCCCAGTAAGGTGAAATAGAAATAGAGGTGTAAACTTTCCCTATTGATTCCCTAAAGATGTGTATACATTTCATTCATAGTTATGTCAGTGAATTAGTTAAAAAAAGAGACGTGTACCAGTTTTAACAAAACTGATAACTACACATCGTAGAAATGTACATTATATGTAGAAATATCGAGAAGTTCATTATCCATGTCGAAAATTTATCGGTAACTTTTAAATATATATAATATATTTAATTTTAAAAGGGGTGAAAAATAAAATAAAATATAGCCAAAAAAAAAGGTAAACTTTTGTCACTCCATTAAAGAGGGGTCTTTTTTAATACCAGAGTTAAAAATAAGTTTTGATTGGTTCAGGAGTTGTGTCTGCAAAATTTGGGAAACGCCAAATGTGACAGCCGAATTATCGAAAAGCATCTACAGGTTATCCGGTTATCAACCTCTGTTAGTGAGACTTTATAGGTCTTTAGTTGTATTAATGGAAGAAATTCTGAGTTGTACTGAAAAGAGGGATTCCACAAATGTAAGTCTCTATGCATGTGCACATGTGTTCACCATTATATATAAACTGTATGTGCTTTAACGTGTATATATAAGTTATATATGGAACATCCAGATTGATACTGAGTAGAGTGGGAAACACGAACACGGTCACGGTAAGGATAATTCTCGCGAAATAAGATGCGCATAAATTATTCCAAGGACCTTAGCGGTAAGTGCTGTAAGCTATGTGCAGCAATCGATTAACAAAATGTTCTATAAATTATATCAAATTATGTTTACAGATCAGCATAGAGGAAGAAGATGAAATTGACGTATGGGCTTTGCCCGAGTTAATGGTGGATTATGAACCATGGGACGGTACTTATATTCCATACATACATTTGATAGAAATGCAAATATGTTAGTAGTATGTTAGCGCAAAATGTTTATAAGAGACAACGGATTTCTAATGCGCACGATCGTATGTGTTTTTCTTTACCATAAATTAAATAAGGGAATTATATAGAGGAGAAAACTGATTGAGGTTATTATTTTTATGCATGCATGCAAAATATCATCAACATTTTTTTCAATTATCTGAATTTTATATTCATCTTAGGAATGAATACAAAATACAAATCAAAATTGCTACTTGTGCAATGTACTTCTCTACCAAATGAGGCCATTTCCAGCAAATTGTTGAAATACTTGTGATTACAAAATGTGTATAGTGCAACTAAAACAACTCAATTTCACTAATATTAAAGATGGTTTAATTTCTAGAGATATGCCTGTTTTTCTTATATTACATATTATAGATATAAATTATATTAAATGGAGTTGTGTGAAAAGCTAGAATAGTCGAGTTAAAGCTGTTCTCAGATATATGTCCATTTGATGTGTTTCTCTATCTAGATCTGACAACGGCAGAGAAGGTTAAAAAGGTTTTATGGCATTACATTGGAAAAGTTGTTCTTCTACTGGCATTTCTCTACATCTTTATTTGCTCTCTGAGTTTCCTTGGCGACGCATTTAAACTACTTGGAGGTGAGTTTGTGTGTTTATTCACTATCACGTATACAAGTATTAACTTGTAGACCAGTGTTGGCACAGCGCATCATATACCGTACATAGTGAATGCTGAACGAGGCTTAGTTTAAACTTATTTATTTTACTTCGATTGTGAAACAAGTTTGTATAACTTAGACAAATCACACCGAACGTCTTCTTGGACAGAACCAGGACTAAATATATGCGGAAAAAAGTGTCTTGCTCAAGGACACCAAACATAGCCGTGGTGGAGGATCGAACCCACGACCCACCGATTATGAGTTTGATGTTCTACCACTGAACCACGCGCTCCACAATTGTGTGGCTAAATGCAAATTTCACGGGTATTCAGGGTTACGAAGTTAACATTTTTAGAATATGAGTTCAACTATGGCAGGCCAAACGTGGCAATATTGTATAACTGTTTTTCTTGTTTTGTTAAACTGTACATACTGTATATAGTGTTAAATTGTATATGTGTGTTGTTCGTTTTTTATTGTTAAACTTAGAATATAAATATAAAAAAAAGTTACAACAAATTATAAAATTAACGAACATAATTAAATTAAACAATAAGAACAAAAAATACGAATCAGCCGCCATACTTGAGTATAGATTTTACATTATACATGTTTATTATGATTATATTTTCTCAGGAAAAGCAGCTGGCAAAGCGTTTGCCGAGAACGAGATATTGTCTAACCCCGTGGCGGGCTTAATGATTGGTGTACTGGGGACGGTACTGCTGCAGAGTTCGTCCACAACCACATCCATTGTCGTCAGTATGGTGGGCAGCGGCGACTGTAAGTACATATCTTTGTATATATTTGTTTTAACGGTGCACCGATAAAATTTACCGTTGCATCGTTAAAATATAACTATTATCTCACTTAACTTTAACGTATTTAAATTAACCAGACAATGTCTTCAGACAGGAAATAGGTGCGAATAATTGCACCTTGTTATCAAAACTGAAATTACTAAACTGCGACAAGGGATCATAAAGGGGCCCGTCATAAAGTCACAATGCCTCCAGTTTATGACCTTAAGTAACACGTGTTACGTACGGTATGGAAAACAGTAATCATAATAAAATTTATTGAAATAATAATTTCCTAATAAGTCGGAGGTTGGTGTTAGAATCCGCAGTTGGATGATCATATTTGTTATTACAAATGTTTATTTTCAAATTAAAGGAAGTTTTATAGCGTGCAATCTTGAAGGAATAAATATCATTGGTTAATATAACACATGTACAGTTATACATATTTTAAAAAGAATACACAGCAGAGCATCGGACCAATGATCGGAGAGGGTCGTGGGGTCGATCCTCCGCCAGTGTGGTGTCCTTGATCAAGATACCTTTTCCGCATATGCTTATAGTACTAGTTCTACCCATTAATACTTTGAGCGTGATTATTCAAACTTGTTTCACAATCGAAGTAAAATAAATAAGTTTATACTAATTGATTTATGCCTATGCCTATTTGAATAGTCTAGCATTCTTTTAAAAAGACTGTCAAAACCAGTACACTGCCATTTTTTAAAACTATTTTAAACTTTTTAAGTTACAATTCATAATTATTTTTTGATTCTGTGAAAACTATTTTATGATCGTTATTAAAACTTGACTCTACTTATATCAGCTTTACTTTGGTACCATAATTATTGAATTCAGACATTGTTTCGAAAAGTTATTAAAGAAATGCTAAGTTTGACCCTAAATTTCAACCGCGTGTATTGATGATTGTTAGCCTCCTCCGACCTCTGTAATGATTTTGGAACGAGGGCGGTGTGACGGATAATTTTAATTTAACGGTGCACCGCCATTAAATACCGATGGGCCGATAAATAAGTAACGGTGCACCGGTAACTAACCGTCGGTCCACCGTTGAAAAATAGCGGTGCATCGATAAAAATATAGCGGTGTATAGTTACAATATAGCGTTGGACCGATAAAATATAGCGGTGCACCGATATATTATAGGCATAGTACCACCATTGGAAAAAGGAAGTGCTTCCGTGGAGTAGTCGCATAATGGCGGTTATAAATAATCCTCATTTCTTCTTCTTTAAAAATGCATTTTCCTTATTTTAATGCTAATTTGTTTTATTTGAATGGCATTATAGATGTATTTTGAACATTTTGATAGCAATGTCATGTTTGAATTGTGAATTAAGAAGAAAAAAATTGATGCTTGGAATGGAAATTGGGGTATGAATACATGATTTCGGAATTCTACTTTCACTTTGTAACCAGTGTACACACTGAGCAGAAAAAAATCTCTTATATGACACATGACCCATACTTTTCTCATCATATTTTGATAGTGCAGAGGTTGACAAACAGTAAAATGTAGGTTTCACTTCTTCATTTGAGTTTCTCTATGAATGGCAAGACTTCAAACTTTTATCATTTACTATAGAATAAAGAACAAAAATCAATGATGGGTTTACACCTTATAACGGTGGACCGCCACTTTTAACGGTGCACCGAAATATTTTAACGGTGCAACGGTATATTTTATCGGTGCACCGTTAAAACAAACTCTGATCGTGCATTATAGAACAGTGCCTCAAAATCATAGTTCAAATAGTTTTGAATGTGTCCGAGTGAAGGTGTTATGGATTAACAGATATGGTTTAATGCAAATTTCAACACAGTGGCGCAGTAAAAAAATCAGAATGAATGTGAAAAGAATCGCTGTCCTTCCACAGGCAGCTGGATAGTGATGTGTCTCATATAAATAATCTAAACCAGACTGGGAACTGCCTTCAGTAGTGAGAAGTTAAATGACATTTGGACACCCCCTGTACTGGTGTTATAGTAATCTATAGCGCGAAACTCTATAGTCCAGTGTCTGGGACCCGGGCATGAAATAATAAAAAGGTTAAAGTAGTACAAAATATCTCGTGTTAAATAACCACACTAGGATATAAATGCATTTATCTTTGATCATATTTTGTGGAGGCTAATATATATACATGTAGTAATGTATGATTATATCTTAATTTCATTATTGTGTTTGAGTCTCAGCGGTAATAGAACACTTTCATTTGACATAGAAATATACCAACTTAACTCTACTGTATTGTATGAAGATTTCACATATAAAATTCTGTATGATTTTTTTATATGAATAGTTTTATTACGAAATGCACTTTTACGCTACTAAAAGCAGTTATGTTGACTCGATGTTTGCTATGGCGAGAGATAATATTGGTATTAAATCCATTCGCACAGGTTACAACGTGTGTTGCCGTCTTTTTTTTTTTTTTTGAAAGTTGAATTAACCACTTGCATTCAAAATGCATTGAACTGCAAATAAATAACTATTTATTATGCTAATTTTGTTTGTTGCGTCTGCATTTTAATAAATGAGATTCAGTTTTCACCCCAAGATATTTTCTACCTTTGAATTGAAGTTACACCTTTCATTGAGATGCGCAAAACGCATGAGTTACAAGATTTTAAAGCCCCGCTCAAGGAATGTTGATCATTCACGAGATGAATATACACGTATATATACCGCGAGCCCAGTGTAAGTGAACCTAAGTGATTCATTGCCCGGTGCATGTTATATACTGAACCAAAAAAGAAATTTTTTGTTAAGTTTGAATGTGATTTTTTTATCCCACAGGCTGACATAAACAAGCTTGTTCTTGCTCTCAATGCGACATCGCTGCCAAGCAGTCATCGCACGCGGCGGCCACATACGCTACTGATAACCCGATTTTGAAATTCATCCCTTCCTGTTTTAAATTCCAATCAAACAATAAAATTGATAATTTCTGTCCAATTTAGCTATTTCAGTAGATTGATAAGACATACTTATACAACAAACAGAAGATTTCAGCCAAATTTAGTTAAATGTTAACAAAATATTCACATTCAAACTTAACGAAATTTTCATTTTTGGTTCCGTATATATATATATAATACCTGCTTGTCATGGTCTCGTTTGTTTACCACACAGCGCATGCATGCTGTATCTGGGTAAGGAAACTGGGAAACGCTGGCCGAACCTAGATTAAACTTATTTATTTAATAATGCCCCAATTACAAGTCGTATAAACAAATCAACTGTCAATCACATACATACAGCCAATAGTTTACTGATATGACACGTTTGGCCCGAATACACAGGTATTCACCAGTCCTTCTCTTGCTAAATATATAACAAACAGCTGATCAGATCTTTGTCGCGTGTGGATACAGCAAATGACATCACACCCCAGTCACTTTTGAAGTTAGTTTAAGGGTCAAATATCATTCCATGTTTTTTTCTGATGCGCATATTGCGGAAACTAAATGAATTATTCATTAGTTTTCGCAAGTTGTTACAGATTTGTTTACTGAGAATTGGTGTTTATGCTTACTTTATGACTGTGAAAGGTAAATAGTAGAGGAATTCAGGGTCCAAGCTAGCGAAAATGTCGTCATATTTAACTTTTAGACTTCGCTCTGACAGTCTGGAAAAGCTATGTAGACTTGTCCTAAATTTCAGTATACTGTTTACCAAAGTCGCTAAAGGTCACACTGTATCAGTGTTTCATTTACCCCTGCGACAGACGCACAATTCTGAAATATGTGCATCCGCTGGACGCAGAAAGATCGCAGCTGATACATCCCAATTATCTCAAATACAGACACTTAATCCCCAACGCAGTGTTTCTTGCGCACTGCTTTGTAAACACTAGTGCGCTCGCATCATCAGATGAATTTCAAGAATATCGGGTAGTGCGACATATTGCACGTCTCTATGGAGCCTTTTAAAAATATATTTTGCGTCTCCCGAGATAAATTAATGTTTCATTGATTTATTTCAACCGTTTGTTTATGTTGTCAAGCCGTATAACAGCGTTAAATGACATACACAGCGAAGCGGTGTCGGTGGATTTTTTTCCGGTACATAAGGCGTTAACAATGGTGCGCACGCATTTAGCATAATCAATGTCATCTACCGTTGCGAGTGGTAAATACGCAAGCTGCTCGCCGACCATGAATACTTCTTGTGTATTCAGACGACTTTATAATGCTATGTCGGCTGCTAAAAAGTTCAAGCTGGGTACGCTTTCGCCATTCGTTCCGCAATCTGACTATTCTTGCAAGGCTGGCCCTGACATGTAGTGTATACACACAGTAGGGTGTGAGAGGGGGTCTAAAGACAGGAGAGTCTATGAACTGAAGAATTCATAATAACTGAAATGTAAAGCAATATATGATATTTTGTACTACAAAATAATATATATAAAATTACATATATGTTTTATGTATTTCTTTCAGTTGGTTCCAACTGATACTTACCGTTTTTAATTGGGTTTCACAGTGGTTCATGACCCCTTAGTATTTTTAGGCCGCTTTGTGACCCTTATATAAGAGGACTCACACTTTCAAATAGGGACTCTCAAATGCTAGACTCAGTGAGTCCCAGGACTCACAAACATAAATATGTAAATGAAACACTGCTGTATTGGCTTGCCAGTTTGACCCCTATCCCTATAAACACTCAACAATAAACATATCAATTATCAGATTATAAAAAAAAATTATAATCGGCACCAAGCTGTGTTTACCCTCCGGTCCAAATCAGCCGATATTTGATCTAAAAATAGGTGTTGACGTGATTCGCGGATATCTTTCAAAATTTAAAAGGGAAAGAACTTACTTGGTTTCCTCCAATACGAAGAGCAATAAAAATATTATCTCCCTTGCCAAAACGGTGGCAATTTCTAGGTGTAAACCCACCACTGATTTTTGTTCTTTATTCTATAGTAAATAATAAAAGTTGGAAGGCTTGTCATTCATAGAGAATCCCAAATGAAAGAAGTGAAACCTACATTTTACTGTCCAACACTGCCACAGAGTCTGGATAGAACAGAAATGATAGTTATTCAATAAAAAACAAAGACTAAATACAACATGATAAGTTGGTCATACTGATATAGAAATATTCACTTCTTCCTGAATTTCTCTCACTTCTACTTATCTTATTCAAGCTCTAATACTTGTGATTTACACATGCATAATGTAAAGGGGAGATAATCTTACATTAGAATAGACCAAAGAAAAGGTTTGACAATGAACATGTCACCCGCGCGCAAACTTTCTCCCTGCCTATTTTTCTTGCTCCCTGCCCTTTTTCCTGGTCTAGAAAAACCCCACTACTTATTAGATGGGCCAGTGAAGCAATGGGTTCGGCACACTGGGATTTCTAAAATATTGATAAGATACCCATATCAGCGAAAATGATGAAAAAATGAATAAGTCGGGAAGTAAGATTTGATTGGTATATCTTTATTTAGAAAATTATTTTATTTTATTTCGACGAACGTCGTTCAGATTGTCTTGCTCAATACTTAAAGACGACCAAGACTATGCAGATAGTTGTCCCATAAAAAGTCTGGTTATTTAATCAATTAATACGAAACCAAGTCAGGATCCAATTATCTTTAAAGAAAACATTGTCAAGACGCCGTCAAAGTTTTTTTTGCGTTAAACTCTGTTCCTCAACAAATTGGTGAAAGGTATAAACATGCCACGTTATTTCGGACGAACTTGTCCTGAACCCTTAATTATCGACAATTTAATCAACATTTTAATGTTATGTGGTTGCAGTTAGCTTTGTTTTTTAATCATTTAGAGCTTTCAAACTGATTCAATCGTATACACTCAGTCACTTCCGTCATCATTCGGTATAAGAACGGTCGCCAGATATGTGTAAAGATATCAATGCATATATGAACAAACATTTCCTTCTTCATTTTGTTGGAACCTAAGCGTTTTTCGTATTAGAAGCCGTTTTTGTCACACTATAGGAAAATAATGTTATGAAAAAAAATAATCTTGTTACGGGATTCGAACTCGGATCGACCGGGCGACAATCCGCAGATACAACTATACTATGTAGCAATATATGTCAAGATCGGCGGTATAAATCTAAGTTAAAACTTCAGCGCTTACACAGTATTAACCGTTTAGCTGGAATTAATATCAGGACGTTTACTACATCATTTACGTTATTCCACGGGCCAGGTCTAATTCAAATATCGGCGATAATAGCGAAATTAAATAATACTTTTTTTTACCGTAAACAACGACAGTTTGCTCCATATGGTGATTCAGATAGTCGCACGTTATATTAAGTAACACAATTAGATCTGTACCAGTTTTTATTGATTTAAAAGGAAATAAATACTGGCTATGTCGCTTTAATTAGTTTGTAATACTGTTGAAAACCAGACAGTAGTCTTTGAATGGCACTGACCTACAAATAATTAATTTATTCTACAAAATGTTTGATTTTTGTGTTTATTTTGATTATTTGGAACTGTTTGGCCCAGTTTTACCAATTTTGGTATACAGCTGTTTGATGGGTAGTCCTGATTTAACCTACACAATGTTATGTGTTTGTATATGGCTCCATTTCACTAACAATTTTGGCCCAGATTAACAAAACTTCATTTACTTCGTCGAAACTTGCTAAGCTAAAATGATAGCTCTTGGGCACAAGGATCAGTAAAACTGTATAAAAAGTGTGAATAGTAAAACGTAATACGTATATGTAATACAGTACTAGTAAATGTTACATTCCCCTATTTTTGTGTATGTACAATGGCTGTGCGGTAGAACAAAGACTTCCAATGCAGAATTGCAAGTGGTCTAAGACACCACCTTAAAATCAATTAGTTCTATCCAAAGAACAGTGTTACCAAGTTTAATCAGTCATATTAATGATTTAGCGAATACATTTAAAGAAATGGTGGACGATGACAACTATCTATAACCAACATATAAATGAATATATCGATGGCTTGTCGCAAGACTGGTCCGAGTCACTATTTTTCATACACTCACTTTTTTTTACATATTTGAATAAAGCACATAGAAATACACATCTTGTGAAAATAATAAACTTGTATTCTTACTTATTTTAATATTGTTGCTAAGAAACAAAAAGGTCTGTCTAATAAAACAAGTTTTCATAGATGCAAAACAGGTCCAAGTAGAGTTGGTCTTGTCTTGCAGTGAAATAATTTACTCTGCCAATATTTAAAGCATCAGATAGACTTGCATTGTTTTGAACAGAGTTTATAATTGCAATGGTTAAATATATTTTAATTCAATTAATAATTTAGAAATGTGGTAGGGCCAAAAGTTATTCCAACATTTGATTCAGCCCTCCCCCTACAACAAAGAACATATTGAGTGTCAAACAAATAAATTCGAAGGAGAAAAAAGATAAAATTGTAAGAGTAAGAGCTGAAAGAAATGATAAAAACTTAAAATTATACTATGATGTGTTTATCGTAATTAATTAATTTTTTTTTATAAGTTATAGACTATGATTACATAATTAAACATAATATAACAGTCTCGACTGATAGATTACGAAAGGATACTTCTGTATAATAACATTGTTATTGTTTAAATTAAATTTAATGCATAATTTTTTGCAAACCTGTGTACAGAAGTAGGGGGGTAGTAGTTGCAATATATATGTTGAGTTTTGTACATATTTAAATATGACAAACTTTGTTTCTTTATATTAAAGTAACACCCTTCCCCATAAATATACCAAGCCCCTCCCAAATATTGTGCAATAACATTTTATTGTATTGACAAATATAAGTAATATATTTTAGACACACTTAAACCTGGCTTTAGATAGTATGTGTTTGAACCTTTATGGCAGTGATGCGAATTTACTATTGGAAATGAGTTTATAGGTTCAATTACACACACTTGAAGATTCTTTGTCTGTTTGCTAGACATTTAGTCTCTACTGTTGTACTAAACCATGAAACATTTGTATTTGAAGTCACACACATTACACTTTTGAAAAATGCTATTAACATTGGTGAGTCTGGTGATTTTCAAGAGATCTGCGAAAAACTGGATGGCGAGTACTCATGTTGTTTACGACAACTTCAATGAAGATTTGGCATAAAAAAACTGATACAACTTTATGAACCAGATATGTCAGATAGTCGTAGTTTACTTTGTAAGAAACTTCTGACAAAGATGATTATTCATCTCAACAAAGAACAATGTCAATTCCTGACGTAAAGTACCACACTGTATTGGGTAATGCACATATTTTGTCTAAACTAGCAAAAATTTAATCAGGACCAGAGTTGAATGATTCTTTCATTGAAATAGTAATATTTAGGAGTTAAATGAATGAATCAAATATATCTATTGATATATTGACATAATCTGAACTGATGATGAAGATGTTCCATTATGCTTCATAAAATACATGCCCTAGTCTAAATCTATTCCAGAAACTAACATTGATTCAACTTCTAATCAAATGATTTTATGAAACTGAAGTAACTGATTCTGATCATGTTTAAGTCAAACAATAAGTTTTGACGTTGAAGGTGTTGATAAATGAAGAAATGGATCTAAGTAAAGAAATAGTCTCAATATTTCATCCACAATATAGAAAAAAAACAGAATATTTGAGAAGCAACATTAATAAGAATGAAAAAAGAACTCGGGAAGGATATATAGCAGTTTAGCAGATAACACAAACCGACGGGCAAGGTTCATGGTTACTTTGAAGGTTGTCAAAATGTCACCAAATCATATCAGATGAAAAAAAAGAAAAAGCATTTTCATGAATTCTAGAAAATGGCATATCAAAGTTGAAGGTCAATCTGTTTCTGTCATGCAAAACATTTTCTTGCATTCACCAGATATAGGTCATTGCTTTAAAAAAGTGTGAATTTACTTGAAACAAAATATCTGGTGTTGGCTCACCTGACTAAAGCAGGATGTACACAAATAGGTTCAATAGAATTCCTCCAGGTCAGGTAGCCCCAATATAAGGAACATAATTCATTCCAAATGGAATTCACAATACTGCCAATATTTAAGTTTCAAACAAATGCTATCTAGAGCCAGGTTCAAGTGTGTCAACGATCTTTGATCACCAATTTAACATTGCCCATCACAAGCCTTTAAAGGACAGGTGTGATTTATGCTCCAGAGATAAGAATGCTTCAGCTAAAACGTTGTGATGCAAATGGACTGTGGAAAATATATTAAAAACTAGAACTGCAAATCAAAACAAAGAATTTGATAAAGGGCGAGGAATTTAAGACAATGTGCCCGTTTAGATCTTTAACAGGTTCTTCCATGGCATGAAAGCATATCAAGTCAAGGAGCAAATGAAATTGCCTCTTTCATGTATAAATGCCTTGACCTTCAGTTCAGAAAAGGCAAAAAAAAGAAATAATTTTGTGCTGTGATAATTAACATAAACCTGTTGAACTGTTGTTTAATGGTCAAAGTGCTCCAAAGCCGCCAGTCTCTAAATATAAGTCACTAGTCCAAATGAATATTTGGATGGAGTTTTACAGTGTACCAACACATTGTAGGTTAGTCAACTCCAATAGGAAGGAAGATTTATGATTCACTACATGTACAAAAACAACAAATTAACACCCAGATGAAAAGTATCACATCAACAAATGAACATGCAGAATGAACTTAGAACCTTCATATATGCAGAACTGCAGAGTTTCAGCAAATTCTGTCATATTACTCAAACTGTTGCTTCTTGTGACATGTATAAACCACAGTGTTCTTGCCATCACTCATATGGCTCCCTGGAACCACACAGGGGTTGATAATTTAACATGAACATGACATAAAATGATAAAATGAACATGACACCAATTCAGAGGATTCCTACCCCTTTGCAGAGATCAACAGTGATTCTATTCTTACCCGCGACCACAGGGGTTGTCTTTAGTCAAATATTTCAGTCTACTATCAATTTTACGTCATTCTGAGCCACATTTGTAAGTTGGGGGTGGGTTATAGAGGACTATAAATGTGCTTATCATACCCAGTATGATGATCATAAATAAAATACATGTAGGTGTAGTTTTAAGGTATAGGTATAAACATAATACTGTTAAGGAAAGCAATTAAAGCTGTAGATTTATATTTAAAAATATTATTTCAGTCAAAATAAATATTACATGTATATTGTAATACGCAAAAAATTTTCGTATATGAGATAGGCTAGCATCTAGTTCCAAATATTTAATTTGAAAAAAAAACACCTACCTGTTTGCATGATAATATATCTAATTAATTTTTTAATGGCAAGACCAATGAATTCATTAATAGTTACCAAAACTTATTGTATATAATGTACCATTTTGATTTGAAATGTTAAAATGAAATATATGATTTTCATTACTTTCAAAGTTATTATCTTTCTTAAAAAGTTCTGTACTAAGTTGAACCTATTAATAATAACAATTCCCTGCAAGACTTAAAAACTCTAGTTGGTCTAGAATAACTCTTAATGTATCAGTGCAAAACAAGCCCAACTCAACTTGGTCTTGTCTTGCACTGAAATATTTCATGCAAAATAGGTCTGAGTTGAGTTGGACTTGTCTTGCGCCAAGATATTCAGTGAGTCCACTTCTCAAATACACGATTTCCAGTTATAACAATGTAAATTAAATTACATAGCATAAATTCATATATGATAAAGTATAAATATGCTTTGTTTTATCCTTCGTATCCAAATATTAAAGAATATAATCAGTTTTTTCATTCTCCTGAACAAATTTCAAGAAGTGACTTGGTCCAGTCTTGCGCCAAGCCATCGATATGGAGAAAAAAAACAACTAAAGGAATACACTCTGAAAAAAATTGATAATTATATCATACTGAATCGAGCAATACATTCCTGTCAAGAAGCATTAAGAATTGAGCAATTACATATAGAATAGTCTAATAGCGCCAGACCACGTGACTGAAAGCGATATTAAATCTTTAACCAACATTTGGTGTAGTATAACACTAATTTTTACTGTATGTTTCAGTGTTATCTGTGAAGCTAGCCATTCCTATCGTGATGGGAGCTAATATTGGTACTTCTGTTACCAATACCATTGTGTCTATTGGGCAAATATCAAACAAGAATGATTTCCGCCGGGCATTTGCCGGCGCTACTGTTCACGATGTGTTTAACTGGCTTACTGTTCTAGTTCTCCTGCCATTGGAAGTCATCACAGGTCAGTCGCCACTTTTGAGTTCAATGCTTTGTAACAATGTTGACATATTAGAGTGATAAAACAAATGATGTTGAAGATTCTGGAATTTGCCTTATTCCCCATTCAATTCAAAACACTATTTGCAGACTGTTTTGTGTCAAGTGAACTTGGGTAATGCGATAAACTTTACTTAGTCATAATTTATTATGGTAAAGACTGAAGTGGATATTTAGATGGGTTGAATTGCTTGTTTGAAGAAATATTTTAGCCTATTTTATGCCACTCTTTCGTGGGATCCTGGAAGGTTAACCAGTATTTGAGCACATCCATCTCCGCAAATAACTGATAACTTTCTCACTTGAAACCACGGTTAGAAACGAATGGCAGTGAGACGCAATGTCGTATATCAACCATCACGGAGACTGTGACTAGGCGGAATTTTAAATCACGATCCCTGGGTTGATAGTTGAGTTAATATTGAGCAAGCTATTGGGACAAGAAACATGAAAGAGATTTAAAACTTTCTTAATGTAATTTAGCTGGATTACCAAATGTACAAATGTATAAATCTTTTTTTTAGGATATTTGGAAAAACTTAGCAAGGTGGTAATTGACGCAATGCATCTAACAACAAATGAAGCAGCGGACAAAGATTACCTGAAGGTCATCACTAATCCATTCACGAAACTTATTATTCAAGTAAGTAGCACTTAAGTTTCAAATACTAAATAATAACTAAATAATACTAAAGTATTATATATTTAAACAAACATTAAAAAATTCAGAGCCTGAGATAACACAGTTCAAAAAATACATTAGGACATAATACAACATAGGAAGATGTATCTCTCAGAAAAACTTAGAAGTACAAAAATTCGAAAACCCGTGGATTTCATATATGAGCATTCTAGATTGATGTAAACACTTAAACATATTCAACATACCCTGGTATAAGTCTATAGGTGTATGTATATATATGTGTATGTTTACAGATGTACACATTTGTTATATGATGTATATATATATATATATATATATATCTATATATATAATATATATATATAATATAACTTCATGTTCCATAAATTTCTATGAAAACCATAATCTAACATCCGATCTGATTTTAAACATCGCATATAAATTGTTTTTCATATTTAAAAGACTATGTATATAAATTAAAAAAAACGTAAACCCAATACATACAAAATGTATAGATTATACTATAGATTTTTCCCCAGTATTAACAAGGAATGATATATATATATACTTTATGAATAACAAAGAATATAAAGACAAATTTGTGCAGATCGCATCTCACAAAATGTATAGATTATACTATAGATTTTTCCCCAGTATTAACAAGGAATGATATATATATATACTTTATGAATAACAAAGAATATAAAGACAAATTTGAACAGTTCGCATCTCACACACACACACACACACACATACACACACACACACACACACACACACATATATGATTCTTTCAAACATTTTTGCTTTCATAAAATACCCAGAGTTGACATAGAATAAATATTTACATCTACAAAAATGAATTCACTTTTGTAGAGACAATTTTCATTTTTATGCTTTTTGTTGTATTATGAAGGTTTCCTTTTGCAATAGATTTGATAATTCCATTATTAAATGTAAACAGCAACATAATCAGAAGACGAATTATAAACAAAAAGGGTCAAGAATATTTTTTAGATTTTGATATTCTTAACTGTATGTTTTTTTGTTTGTTTTTTGTTGTTGTTCATTTTCCTTTTTCTTTTAATTTTCTAAAACACGAAAAAAACACACTCAAAACATTGATTTGCTGCCTCCAAAACTGACACTAACTTAATAGCACCACATGGTAAAATCCAATGTTATTCACTATTCAATAATATAATTAAAATAAGATATTTTCTGTTGAAAATAATCTGTTATTTATACATGTATATGTAAATACTATACATGTTGTTAATTGAAATTGTATAAGCATTTTGTAATATCTCATGAATTGTAGAATGAAAATAAAAAATTACCCCCCCCCCCCCCCCCACCAAAAAAAAGTAAGGTACACTGCACCTTGCACATTTAGCTGCAATTTACAAACGTAGATATGACACAAAAGTATATATCATGTGGAAACGTTTGTGTTTTTGTGCCATATATGTCCAATTATGGAGGCATTTTTAAAACAGTCGATATCAAAGATTTTGTAGCTGTTCTGATCCCTTTTAGCTCACCTGAGCTGAAGTCTCACAGGTAACCTTTTGTGATCGCCCTATGTCCGTCGTTCGTCTGTTCTTATTATTTTGCTTCAAACGTTTTTTTCTCTGAAACCGCTTGGCAACTTTTTATCAAATTTGGTGTGACCTACTGTTACATGAAACTCTCAAAAATGATCCCAATGAGTGGGGTTTCAGGTGTGCTTTAAATAAAGTGGTTAGGGTCCGTTAGGGCCCAGTTAGGAATAAAACTGATGTTTTCAGAACCACTCTCAAAATTATATTAACATCAGTCATGCTTGGAAACAAACATAAAACTGATGTTTTCAAAACCACTCTCAACATAATATTTATATCAGTCATGCTTGGAAACAAACATAAAACTGATGTTTTCAGAACCACTTTCAGCATAATATTTATATCAGTCATGCTTGGAAACAAACATAATACTAATGTTTTCAGAAACTCTCTCAACATAATATTTACATCAGTAATGCTGGGAAACAAACATAAAACTGATGTTTTCAGAACCACTCTCAGCATAATATTTATATCAGTCATGCTTGGAAACAAACATAATACTAATGTTTTCAGAAACTCTCTCAACATAATATTTACATCAGTCATGCTTTGAAACTAACATAAAACTGATGTTTTCAGAACCACTCTCAACATAATATTTATATCAGTCATGCTTGGAAACAAACATAATACTAATGTTTTCAGAAACTCTCTCAACATAATATTTACATCAGTAATGCTGGGAAACAAATATAATACCGATGTTTTCACAAACAACTAATAATAACAACGACACCGCCATATTATTAACATTATAATTATGTTCTTTTGCATTTTTTTCAATAGAGGAAATGATAAATTAGAATTCTGTAACGCTATGACCACATGGTATGCTAAATTCTTATGCAACTTGTGGTTCCTATAGTGACTGTAAAAACCAGAATGTTCATATGGCTCATCGATTTAGGCAGAGACAAAAATACTGAAAATACATCTATGATTGTCGTAAACAAAGTCAGTAATGATTAGCAAACAATATTGCGGATGAACAATTTTATGTATAATATTTATTATTTTCATAGATTGACAAAAAGATCATAACGAAAATTGCTACCAAAGAAGTTGAAGACTCTGGGCAGTCCATCATAAAGCACATGTGCTGTGATAAAATGAAAAATACAACATGGGAGGATATTAACGGAACACTTGTGGCACGAACAAAAGAGATTAAAATCAACTGCGGAAACTGTAAGCAAACATTATATTGTGTTAATGTATCATTTAACAGTATTGAAATATAATATCAAATCAAATTAAACGTGTAGGCCATCACATTTTAATAACAGCCACTATAGGTGTAATCCCACCATTGATTTTTGTTCTTTATTTTTCAGTAAATAAGTTTGAAGGCTTGTCATTCATAGAGAGAGACCCAATTAAAAGAAGTGAAACCTACATTTTACTGTTTGTCAACCTCTGCACTATCAAAATATAATGAGAAAAGTAGGGGTCAAGTGTCATATAGAGATTTTTTTTCTGCTCAGTGTGTACACTGTTGACTAAGTGAAAGTAGACTTCCGAAATCATGTATTCATACCCCAATTTCCAAGCATCAATTTTTTTTTCTAAATTCACAATTCAAACATGACAATGCTATCAAAATGTTCAAAATACACCAATAATGCCATATAGATAAAAAAAAGAGCATTAAATGCATTTTTAAAGAAGAAGAAACGAGGATTATTTATAACCGCCATTATGCGACTACCCCACGGAAGCACTTCCTTTTTCCAATGGTGATACTATGCCTATAAGTTTGAACCAATCAAATTTTTCCACCGCATGTGCATCGGTTAAAACGTATGCTCAATTATTCAAATTCTGTATATCAGGGAAATCTCTATACATTTCTTAGCAATAGTACAAAGCAGTCAATATACACTCGACAAAACTATAAGCCATATTTATGTAACATAACATCATGTACACACGGGTTAACTTTCATCATTGAAACTCTTTATAAGGTATATCAAAGTCAACAAAAACAACCAATATGGCACACTTAAATGTTTTAAATCAAATTAAAGTCATGTGACGCACTGCAATTTCAAGCGGACAATTATTTCAGTTAAACCATCAGCCAAACGTGGAACTCATTTTTTGGTAAATTATTTTGGTATGCTTTAATAAATAAAATTACCATTCCTTAAACGTTAAGAAATTCTGATATACTGTCGATAATTCTATTGGAACCATATGACACCATTTATTTTTCAGGTAAATTCTTGTTTGAAAAGGTGTCTCAGGATGAAGGTTGGAGTGATGCCGCTGTTGGAGCCATCCTGTTGGTCATTGCATTGTTTTTGCTCTGTGTATGTCTGATTGCTATAGTCAAACTTCTTCACTCTCTTCTGCGTGGCCAGATTGCACATGTTATCCGGAAGTTTGTTAATGCAGACTTCCCTGGAAAGTGCAGCTTCATCACAGGTTACCTTGCCATTTTTATAGGAGCAGGAATGACCATTCTTGTCCAATCCAGCTCCATATTTACCTCCTCAATTACTCCACTGGTGGGTATGGGCGTAATCAGCATTGAAAGGATGTATCCCCTCACACTCGGCTCAAATATTGGAACAACAGCAACAGGAATACTGGCAGCTTTTGCACAAGAGTCCAATAAAATTGAAAACTCTTTACAAATAGCAATATGTCACCTGTTTTTCAACATAAGTGGAATCCTCATATTCTATCCATTACCATTTTTTCGGCCACCAATCAAAGCAGCCAAATTCCTTGGAAATCAAACTGCAAAGTACCGTTGGTTTGCAATCCTTTATCTCATTTTAGCATTCTTTATATTCCCTGCAGCTGGGTTTGGACTGTCTGTTGTCAGTTGGATAGCCTTGGCCGCAGTTTTTATACCCATCATAGCATTCATACTCATTATTGTCCTTGTAACAATATTTCAAAACAAATGCCCCTCTTGTTTACCAAATAAGTTCCGAAACTGGAAATGGCTACCAAAACCACTGCGATCACTCAAGCCCTTTGATAACTTCTTGATGCGGATAACTGGAAATTGTGCATGTTGCCAAAAGTGTGGATGCTGTGAGGCAGTTGGGGGTGACGGTAATACCAATGAAGCGAAACCAAAACAAAGACTGTCAATAGTTCAAAGTACTCAAAACAGTGGAAGTCACTCTACTGAAAGCCACACACAGCTGTAAAGTGAAATGGATTACTAGACTAATTTTCTGTTGCAAATTTTATCGTTATTGATACACCCAATGTACATGCACACACAGTAACTATCATAATTGTCATTGTTACCAGTGTACTAGTATGTAATAGTACTAGTTAGTGTTGCCATTGTTGCCAGTGTACTAGTATGTAATATACTAGTCATTGTTACCATTGTACTAGTATGTAATAGTACTAGTCATTGTTGACATTGTTACCAGTGTACTAGTATGTAATAGCACTAGTCATTGTTGCCACTATGACCAGTGTTCTAGTATGTAATAGTATTAAGCATTGTTACCAGTGTACTAGTATGTAACAGTACTAGTCATTGTTGCCATTGTTACCAGTGTACTAGTATGTAACAGTACTAGTCAATGTTGCCATTGTTACCAGTGTACTAGTATGTAATAGCACTAGTCATTGTTGCCACTATGACCAGTGTTCTAGTACGTAATAGTATTAAGCATTGTTACCAGTGTACTAGTATGTAACAGTACTAGTCATTGTTGCCATTGTTACCAGTGTACTAGCATGTAATAATACTAGTAATTGTTATCAGTGTACTAGTATGTAATAGTACTAGCCATTGATACTAGTGTACTAGTATGTAATAAACTTAGTCATTGTTACCAGTGCACTAGTATGTAATTATACTAGTCATTGTTACCAGTGCACTAGTATATTATAGTCATACTAGTCATTGTTACCAGTGCACTAGTATGTAATTATACTAGTCATTGTTACCAGTGTACTAGTATGTAATAATACTAGCCATTGTAACCAGTGCACTAGTATGTTATAGTACTAGTCATTGTTACCAGTGTACTAGTATGTAATAGTACTAGTCATTGTTACCAGTGTACTAGTATGTAATAAAACTAATCATTTTTACCAGTGTACTTGTTGCCATTGTAACCAGTGTACTAGTATGTATAAGTACTAGTCAGTGTTGACATTGTTACCAGTGTACTAGTATGTAATAGTACTAATCATTGTTGCTACTATGACCAGTGTACTAGTATGAGGCAATACTTGTCTCTGTTACAGAGAACATAAATTATTAACAGGTCGAAGGTCAAATGTATTATAAGCATGTTTATGCTTTAGAAATCAGCCATGCACATGAACATAATAAAAGCAATACGACTATTGGTGAACCGGCCCGGCTTGCTCAGTCTTTAGCGTGCCTACCCATCCAGCCACAGTCTCCATGAACATTGATATATAACATTTTAATTGTATACAATTTGAGAATAAATGTGTTTAATGCATAACCAGTAATATTTTAGTATGAGTATACAGACACATGGTGATCAGAATAGCTCACCTGAGCAAATTTCAATTAATGCCAATCTGATCATCATGTGCCTGTCGTCTGTTCGTCCTTGTATACGGTTCGTTGTGTACATTCTAGCACTTGTGTGTTTTATTGGATCTTCACCAAACTTACACAGACGTTAAATAATACCTTAGATGAGATTTTGAATTGGCCAAATAAGATATTTAATGGCAGAGGATTGTGTTTTTTTTAGCTCACCTGAGCCAAAGGCTAACAGGTGAGCTTTTGTTATCGCCTGGTGTCCGTCGTCCATCGTTAACTTTTAGCTTCTAACAACTTCTCCTCTGAAACCACTGGGCCAATTTCGATATAACTTCACAGATTGTTCCTTGGGTGACCCTCCTCTACCAAGTTTGTTCAAGCCATCTTGATTCATCAAAAAACATGGCCGCCAGGGGTCGGGGCAAGTTTAATTAGTAAAAAATTAAAAATATCTTCTTCTCAGAAACTACTTGCTCGATTTTAAAATAATTTCACAGAAATGATCTTTGGAGGACCCTCTACCAAGTTTGTTCAAGCCATCTTGATGTGTCAAAAAACATGGCCGCCAGGGGGTGGGGTTAGTTAACTATATAAGCTATAGTAAAAACTTAAAACATCTTCTTAGATTTTGCATAAATTATCCCTATGTGTAGGGGTTTGATTGCAGATAAGAATTTAGGGGCTAAAATTTATAGGGGCTCTGTAAGGGGACTTATAATTTTACATAGGGATACTATGAGAAAACAGAAAATTCTCTTTTTCTTTCATTTGTTTTCAAACCACTAGGCCAATTAAACTGATATGTCACACAGATGTTTCTATTGTGTAGGAGACTATACAGAAGATTTTTTTTTTTCGATCTGAAATTCAAGATGGCCGCCATAACTAAAAATAGTCCAAAAGTCTTCTTCTCATGAACAGCCCAACAGATTTTCAAAATGTTTATGTAGTATTGATGACCAACTATATTATTGTTAGATTTGTTCAAATGATGTCCATAGGGTTAAATATGACCCTGCCCCGAGAGTTCAATTAGGGGACACATGTCAATATAATATATATATATATATTTTTTTTTAAATGGAAATGATTTTGCCTATATCTTCACTAAAGCATTGTTAGGTGAAGGAGGTTAAGATTTGTAAAAATGACTGGGTTCATATTTCTAAATGGGTCAGGAGGGGCACAAAAAGGGTACATATTTGGAATTAGTAAAATTGTTTTCTTAAGAACCGGTATGTCAGATTTGTACATATTTGATATAAATTATCCCTATGTGTAGGGGTTTGATTGCAGATAAGAATTTAGGGGCTAAAATATATAGGGGCCCTGTAAAGGGAATTAAAATTTTACATAGGGATACTGTGGGAAAACAGAAAATTCTCTTTTTTTTCCATTTATTCTGAAACCACTAGGCCAATTAAACTGAAACTTTACATGGATGTTTCTCTTACATAGGAGACTATACAAAAGATGTATTTTTTCTATCTAAAATTCAAGATGGCCACCGTTACTAAAAATAGTCCAAAACTTAAAAAATCTTATTCTCATGAATGGTCCAACAGATTTTCAAAATGTTTATGTGGTAATAATGACCAACTATAGTTTTGTTAGATTTGTTCAAACGGTGTCCCTAGGGTTAAAAATGACCCGCCCCGATGTTTCTATTGTATAGTAAATTTCAAAAAGTGCTATGGCCACTATGAGTCAGTAGAGCGTCCTCAGGCCCTCTTGGGCCTCTTGTTTAACAAACATGCATAGTATTACATTTATACTATCCTGGACATATTTTTAACCGGCCAAACTGATAAATTAATTCCAGAGTTATGGCTCTTTGATCATTAAATATTATATATTATTTAATGTTTTGTGCACTCCAGCACTGCAGTTTTCATCATATGTCTATAATATCTCAAATGATCAAGATACAAATGGTACGGTCCTTGAATAATCAAAATCTCCTCTGCCACAGGTGAGCAAGTTAGGGCCAGCTGAGCTTTCTTGTTATCATAATGTTGTGAATTTTACACAAGTTTGTAAATACATGTACTGTCAATATTTTATATTTGTAAATAATATCAAAACTTTTTTATTGAAAAATAAAGAACTAATATGTAAAACACAGATGTTGACATGTTTTAAATCCATTCAGCTTTGATCAGAATTATCAGAAATGCATACAAGTTTCAGTGTACAATTTACTTTTATAACTCACAATTTAGTTCTTTATCCCCTAAAAAGTCACTTTTTGTTTTTAGGTCACCTGAGACTTTGTCTCAAGAGAACTTATGCGAACGCCTTTAGTCCGTCGTCTTGCGTTGTGCATCGGCAAACAATTGACATTTCGACTTCTCAAAAAACATCAACTCAATCGTATGCTATGCCAACACACAACTGCTTGTCTATGTTATGGTGTTGCATGGTATAAAGCAGCAGTTGTGTTCATGCCCTCTATGCTATGCTGACACACAACGGCTTGTCTATGTTGACCCACAACTGCTTGTCTATGCCGACACACAACTGCTTGTCTATGCTGACCAACAACTGCTTGTCTATGCTGACCCACAACTGCTTCTCTATGTTGACCCACAACTGCTTGTCTATGCTGACCCACAACTGCTTGTCTATGTTGACTCACAACTGCTTGTCTATGCTGACCCAAACTGCTTGTCTATGCTGACCAACAACTGCTTGTCTATGCTGACCCACAACTGCTTGTCTATGCTGACCCACAACTGCTTATCTATGTTGACCCACAACTGCTTGTCTATGCTGACACAAAACTGCTTGTCTATGTTGACCCACAACAGCTTGTCTATCGTGACCCACAACTGCTTGTCTATGTTGACCAACAACTGCTTGTCTATGCTGACACACAACTGCTTGTCTATGTTGACCCACAACTGCTTGTTTATGCTGACCCAAAACTGCTTGTCTATGTTGACCCACCACAACTGCTTGCTATGTTGACCAACAACTGCTTGTCTATGCTGACCAACAACTGCTTGTCTATGCTAACCAACAACTGCTTGTCTATGCTGACCAACAACTGCTTGTCTATGCTGACCCACAACAGCTTGTCTATGTTGACCCACAACTGCTTGTCTATGCTGACCCACAACTGCTTGTTAATGCTGACCCACAACTGCTTGTCTATGTTGACCCACAACTTCTTGTCTATCCTGACCCACAACTGCTTGTTTATGTTGACCCACAACAGCTTGTCTATCGTGACCCATAAATGCTTGTCTATGCTGACCCACAACTGCTTGTCTATGTTGACCCACAACTGCTTGTCTATGCTGACCCACAACTGTTTGTCTCTGTTGACCCACAACTGCTTGTCTCTGTTGACCCACAACTGCTTGTCTATGCTGACCCACAACTGCTTGTCTATGCTGACCCACAACTGCGTGTCTATGCTGACCCACAACTTCTTGTCTATGCTGACCCACAACTGCTTGTCTATGCTGACCCACAACTGCTTGTCTATGCTGACCCACAACTGCTTGTCTATGTTGACCAACAACTTTTTGTCTATGCTGACCCACAACTGTTTGTTTATGCTGACCCACAACTTCTTGTCTATGTTGACCCACAACTGCTTGTCTATGCTGACCCACAACTGCTTGTCTAGGTTGGCCCACAACTGCTTGTCTATGTTGACCCACAACTTCTTGTCTATGTTGACCCACAACTTTTTGTCTATGCTGACCCACAACTGCTTGTCTATGCTGACCCACAACTGCTTGTCTATGCTGACCCACAACTGCTTGTCTATGTTGACCCACAACTGATTGTCTAGGTTGGCCCACAACTGCTTGTCTATGCTGACCCACAACTGCTTGTCTAGGTTGGCCCACAACTGCTTGTCTATGTTGACCAACAACTTTTTGTCTATGCTGACCCACAACTGCTTGTTTATGCTGACCCACAACTTCTTGTCTATGTTGACCCATAACTGCTTGTCTAGGTTGGCCCACAACTGCTTGTCTATGTTGACCCACAACTTCTTGTCTATGCTGACACACAACTGCTTGTCTATGCTGACCCACAACTGCTTGTCTATGCTGACCCACAACTGCTTGTCTATGTTGACCAACAACTTTTTGTCTATACTGACACACAACTGCTTGTTTATGCTGACCCACAACTTCTTGTCTATGTTGACCCACAACTGCTTGTCTATGCTGACCCACAACTGCTTGTCTATGTTGACCCACAACTGCTTCTCTATGCTGACCCACAACTGCTTGTCTTTGTTGACCCACAACTGCTTGTCTCTGTTGACCCACAACTGCTTGTCTATGCTGACCCACAACTGCTTGTCTATGCTGACCCACAACTGCTTGTCTATGTTGACCCACAACTGCTTGTCTATGCTGACCCACAACTGCGTGTCTATGCTGACCCACAACTTCTTGTCTATTCTGACCCACAACTGCTTGTCTATGCTGACCCACAACTGCTTGTCTATGCTGACCCACAACTGCTTGTCTATGTTGACCAACAACTTTTTTTCTATGCTGACCCACAACTGCTTGTCTATGTTGACCCACAACTGCTTGTCTATGCTGACCCACAACTGCGTGTCTATGCTGACCCACAACTTCTTGTCTATGCTGACCCACAACTGCTTGTCTATGCTGACCCACAACTGCTTGTCTATGCTGACCAACAACTTTTTGTCTATGCTGACCCACAACTGCTTGTCTATGCTGACCCACAACTTCTTGTCTATGTTGACCCACAACTGCTTGTCTATGCTGACCCACAACTGCTTGTCTATGCTGACCCACAACTGCTTGTCTATGCTGACCCACAACTGCTTGTCTATGCTGACCCACAACTGCTTGTCTATGCTGACCAACAACTGCTTGTCTATGCTGACCCACAACTGCTTGTCTATGCTGACCCACAACTGCTTGTCTAGGTTGGCCCACAACTGCTTGTCTATGCTGACCCACAACTGCTTGTCTATGCTGAACCACAACTGCTTGTCTATGCTGACCCACAACTGCTTGTCTATGCTGAACCACAACTGCTTGTCTATGCTGACCCACAACTGCTTGTCTATGCTGACCCACAACTGCTTGTCTATGCTGACCCACAACTGCTTGTCTATGCTGACCCACAACTGCTTGTCTATGCTGACCAACAACTGCTTGTCTATGCTGTCCCACAACTGCTTGTCTATGCTGACCCACAACTGCTTGTCTATGCTGAACCACAACTGCTTGTCTATGCTGAACCACAACTGCTTGTCTATGCTGACCCACAACTGCTTGTCTATGCTGACCCACAACTGCTTGTCTATGCTGACCAACAACTGCTTGTCTATGCTGACCCACAACTGCTTGTCTATGCTGACCAACAACTGCTTGTCTATGCTGACCAACAACTGCTTGTCTATGCTGACCCACAACTGCTTGTCTATGCTGACCCACAACTGCTTGTCTATGCTGACCCACAACTGCTTGTCTATGCTGACCCACAACTGCTTGTCTATGCTGACCCACAACTGCTTGTCTATGCTGACCCACAACTGCTTGTCTAGGTTGGCCCACAACTGCTTGTCTATGCTGACCCACAACTGCTTGTCTATGCTGAACCACAACTGCTTGTCTATGCTGACCCACAACTGCTTGTCTATGCTGACCCACAACTGCTTGTCTTTGTTGACCCACAACTGCTTGTCTATGCTGACCCACAACTGCTTGTCTATGCTGACCCACAACTGCTTGTCTATGCTGACCCACAACTGCTTGTCTATGCTGACCCACAACTTCTTGTCTATGCTGACCCACAACTGCTTGTCTATGCTGACCCACAACTGCTTGTCTATGCTGACCCACAACTGCTTGTCTATGCTGACCCACAACTGCTTGTCTATGTTGACCCACAACTGCTTGTCTATGCTGACCCACAACTGCTTGTCTATGCTGACCCACAACTGCTTGTCTAGGTTGGCCCACAACTGCTTGTCTATGTTGACCCACAACTGCTTGTCTATGTTGACCCACAACTGCTTGTCTATGCTGACCCACAACTGCTTGTCTAGGTTGGCCCACAACTGCTTGTCTATGCTGAACCACAACTGCTTGTCTATGCTGACCCACAACTGCTTGTCTAGGTTGGCCCACAACTGCTTGTCTATGCTGACCCACAACTGCTTGTCTAGGTTGGCCCACAACTGCTTGTCTATGTTGACCCACAACTGCTTGTCTATGCTGAACCACAACTGCTTGTCTATGCTGACCCACAACTGCTTGTTGTTGCATGGTATCAAGCGTAGCTTTCAACAATTTTAAAGACATGACCATTATGTCTACTTGAGACAGCAGTATCAGCTCAGCCACAGAATAATGCCACAGACACAGCGTATGATGAAATAATGGAATGAAACATTCCTCATAAAAGTTTACATACCCGTGGTGGGTCAAGTTTGCTACCATCTGCCGGTGCTTGGATCAGTTCTGAACACATCTAATGTCATCTCAAATATCACATTAGCATCAATTGAAAATAATGAATGCTCACGGAACTTGGCGAACATATACGACTTGCCACTGTAATTTATGTTTGTGTAATAAGTGTCGTTTTTTTAACTATTCCAGCACGAAAATGGAAACCCCATAAAAACCTAAGAATTAAGATTCAAATAACATCTATTACACAAGAAAATTACTTTTATTTTATTGCAGAAACAATCAGTTTTAATGTTTGTGTAACAGTAAGTATTGCAGGGTGACATTTATTACCCATAATTGTATGTTTATTTGGTATTACAAAATGTAAGATTTTTGCGTCCGGGTCCGATTCTTTGACTCAAATAGACTCAGTTAACCTAATCCTCTTTCCTGGGATCCTGAAAGGTTAACCAGTACTCAAGCACACCCATCTCTGCAAGTAACTGATAACTTCCTCATTTTGAGTCAGAGAATGAGAGATGCAGATAATGAGACACAATGTCGTACACAATCATCACAGAGACTGTACGAGAAAACCAACACATGTCACTTATATTGTAAGGCTAGGTACTTTGGTTTGACAGGATCGACTTTTACGCAGCATTAAGTGTACAAATCGGCTGAAACCGTATACATGTAAAGTTCAAATATTTTGTTCTGACAAATTTTATTGTTTATTAATGAGTTGGTCATTATAAATAACAATGAAAGGCTTTTAGCGTAATTAGAAAGACATGTTTTTTAATGTTTCTATAAATTAGTATAATATATTATGTGCAAGTTTTATAATATGTGAGTGTGTGTGCATGCATGCGTGCGAGCAAGCATGCGCCTGTCAATCATAACTCCTAAAAGTCACAAAATATTACACCTATATCTTTATCCTAAAGTTAAATAGAAGGCAGTATTTGGTGTTTTAGATATCAAGCTTTTACATGGCCTTACCCCAGTACATCAACCAGCAGGAGAGAGACAATTCCCCTAGGTTGCCTCTCCCTTATAGTTGAAGCGATCCTACACCTAATGAAAATATCCGTCACCTACAAAATATCTAGAGTGATCCAAGTTACTCAATACTTTCACCTACAAAATACATAGAGTGTTGCCAAGTCAGTAAACACTTTAGCCTACACAATACCTAGAGTGTTGCCAAGTCAGTAAACACTTTAGCCAACACAATACCTAGAGTGTTGCCAAGTCAGTGAACACTTTACCCTACACAATACCTAGAGTGTTGCCAAGTCAGTAAACACTTTAGCCTACACAATACCTAGAGTGTTGCCAAGTCAGTGAACACTTTACCCTACACAATACCTAGAGTGTTGCCAAGTCAGTAAACACTTTAGCCTACACAATACCTAGAGTGTTGCCAAGTCAGTAAACACTTTAGCCTACACAATACCTAGAGTGTTGCCAAGTCAGTAAACACTTTAGCCTACACAACACCTAGAATGTTGCCAAGTCAGTAAACACTTTAGCCTACACAATACCTAGAGTGTTGCCAAGTTACTCAAAACTTTAATAATACGAGCAGCAGTATTTTGTACACGCTGCTGTTTATTTGAAGTGAAACTTGAAATGCCGACAAGAAGCGCATTACAGTAGTCCAATCTTAAGGTAACTAATGAATTAACTAGATTTATTGTGGCATCATTTGTAAGAAATCTTCTTATACGGCCAATACTGCGTAGTTGAATATACGCAGATCTACATACATAGTTAACTTGCTCTTCCATATCCATATGTGGAGTAAATGCGGCACCAAGACTTCTAGCAGAGTCTGTTGACTTAATCAAAGAATCACCAACTTTCACTGATACATTTTCAAAATTTTTAGATTTATGTTTTGATGAGAACAACATTACTTCAGTCTTGTCTGTGTTAAGTTTAAGCATATTTCTGTTCATCCAAGAGACAATATCACTAAACAACACTCAATGCGATGTAGAGCTTCAACTTTGGAAACAATGTCTATAGGTTTAAATGAAATATAAAGTTGAGAATCGTCAGCATAGAAATGATGTAAAAGTCCATGACTTCGACAAATTGAACCTACTGGTTTTGTGCACATTATGAAATATTTTGGACCCAAAACAGATCCCTGAGGAACACTGTATTTCATAAGTACAAGCTCTGATGGTTCACCATTTACGCACTCAGTCTGGAAATGTTCACTCAGAAATTCATGAAATCGCATAACCAGAAATTCCATGATTTTCTAGACGGCTTAACAGTGTATGGGGATCAATAGTGTCAAACGCAGCTGATAGGTCAAGTAATACAAGTACTTTGACACAGTTACTGTCAAGAGATTGAAGGATATCATTTTGAACTTTAAGTAGAGCCATTTCAGTTGAATGGGATTTTCTGTAAGCTGATTGATGAGGCTCGTGCAGGCCGTTTTCTGAAAGATGGTTCTCTAATCGTTCATCTACCACCTTCTCTAAAATCTTTGACATAAACAGAAGATTTGACACAGGTCTGTAGTTTTTAAGTACATCAGCATCTAAACCAGGTTTCTTCAAAAGTGGTGGTACGATAGCATTCTTAAATGCCTTTGGTACATAGCAAGAACTGATTGATGCATTTATAATGTAAGGGATCAAAGGAAGAAGTTCATTTAAATAAGACTTCAGAATCAATGTTGGTATCGGATCAAGTTCACATGATTTAGTGGAAGCTTTTTGTATGATTCTTCTTACTTCTTCCTGTGAACCAGGTAGTCTGTTTTCTAACATTGGGACATCATGTTCTATGGTAGACTCCACATTAATTTTATTGATTATGTTACGTTTCTATTTTGGATGTGAAAAAAATCACTAAAGTTCTTGGCAGTATCTTTTGAAAAGGAGCCAGAGGGAAGGTCTAAGCCATCTTTACTGCTGCCTAGTAGATGCTTAGTAATCTGGAATAAACTCTTGGTATCTTTGCCACAGGATTCAACCATACTTGAATAATAGTCGATACGAGCCTCTTTCAGCATGGTGTTGAATGTCGCACATTGACTTCTATAGATTTGATGATCAACAGTAAGTTTAGTTTGAAGCCATTTACGTTCCAACTTTCGCTTCAGATGTTTAGCAGCATGTAGTTCATCTATGAACCAAGGACAATTAGGTCGAAGTGTGATAGTTTTGGAACGGACTGGTGCATGTTTATCAATAATTTTGTCAAACCATTGATTACTAACTGAAAGTTCCCAATGGAATCTGTTGGGATGGTTTCACGACTTTAAAATCCAAGCAATTGACATACATGTATCATGAATGAGATTTGAAAATTTAACATTAACTACATCGATCCATGATAAAACCATATGCTGTGCATGCTAAGTATTCCGATAAACCGATCTCAAACATGAGAGGGGTCCCATTTCAGGTGAATATGTATTGTCTGCCATTATTATCTGACATCGAGTGTTCTGAATGAATCATCACCATATTGTTTAACAACAGAGATCTTTATATTATGAAATCGAAGAATGTATGGTGTTTTGTTTAGTTTAAATCAAACAGTTTACATTAATTTTATGTTTTTTTTGTAATACTTGTTAGTATAAGTTATATATGATATGATAAGTTCTGTGTTTAATAACTTTAAATTTTAAAAGGAAAAACAATAGAAAAATGCAATATATAGGCAGAGACTGATAGGCTAATATCAGTGCAACATACATGGCTGAAATTTCGGATGACACCATTATAGTATTTCTTTAAATACTTTTGAACCTTTGTCTGGATTTAACAATTTTGGTACCAAATATGATAAAGTTTTTGTTATTTTTCTTCCGTTTTTAAAGTATTACGGGTTGAAAACAAAATAAAATTGACTTTTTACGATTTTTTTATTTAAACAAAAACAGTATTGTGTAGTTGTTTTAACAAAAACATTTTAACAACACTTCAGAGATTTTTTGCAGAAAAATGAAGAAGTACATTTTCGATGGATGGCAAAACATTATATAAATATTAAAAAAAGGTTTTGCTATTTCCTACTTTAAAAATCAACTAAAAATGAGAAATGGTCACACAAATAACTGCAAGCAAAACTTGAAATGCTTCTCTTTTTTTTAATTTAAAAAAAGTTTACCACCTTTCGATACCAAAAGGACAAGTATATTTTGTTAGAGTCAGTGGGCAGTAGAGCGCCAAATGTGCCACCAGATATTTAGACAAGCAAATGCAATCACTATCTCTGTATATGGGTCTCTGATATAGGATATATATTACTTTTCGAAGAATTTAATAAGCAATATATAAAACTGAATTGCACTACTGCCCAAACCATGCTGATGATATATATTTAAGCCAACAGGCAAGTCGATTGGGCGTTGTTGGGATTAAAAAAAAATGCTTACCTACCAAACCAATTTTTTAAAGAGAGTAGGGTTTGGATAAACAATGTGTTATTATTTATCATTCTGGTCTAGTCGTGTTGTAAAGTAATCAAGTTTGATGCCGTAGTCACTTTTTCGGCAGAGTATTGAAATATTCTCTGACTGAACAAGTTAATTGTAATAGCAAGGGTGACTTTTTGAAAAAAAAAGTTTTAAAACTGGTACATAATATCGACGAGTTTGTTGTAAACTTTGGAATGAATTCAGACTTCACAACCCTCTCCGGTAAAACGTATGGGTCAATATAATATGTATATTTTACACTAAAGCCATATACATTGTATACCTACCATAAGTTTCCAAGATAGTTGTTTACACGATTTTAATCTTCTTTTTCTTTTTATATTGTTTTCTTTTATGAAAAATGAATACATGTACATGTAAATAGACAACATTTAAGTATTTTTACTGACAGAAGTCAGAAATATAGACTTATTTATTTTACCTTTATTGAGAAACAACTGATTACAACAGATCATGCTCGAAGAATTCTTGCGTAGATTCAGTACTAAGCTTATGCCGACAAAGTGTCTTGCTCAAGGACACAACAGACCCAACTCTGTATTGAACGGAAGTCCCCATAATGGTCAGAATTATAACTCGCATAACCACAAACATGACATTACAAGAATAAACAACATGTTCAAGATGTTTCAAAGACAATTTCGATCCATCATTAAAATTATGTTTTCAATAAGCTTACAACTAGGTTGCACGTTAGTGTGTAGTCTTCGTGCTCGGCCATTCGCTTTTGTTTAAAAGAAGCTTATGTTAAATGCCTGTTTAACACATTCATGACAAGTAGACTTCAATTAGAGTACAAGCGATTTCAACGATACACACAGTGTGAGATCTTGATGACCACTTTACTGACTCATATCAAGGCATAGTACCACCATTGGAAAAAGGAAGTGCTTTATTACCCATACATGGTTTATCGTCCATGTCGTATCTAGAGTTGAAACATTACCCATACATGGTTTATCGTCCATGTCGCATCTAGAGTTGAAACATTACCCGTACACGGTTTATTGTCCATGTCGTATCTAGAATTGAAACATTACCCATACATGGTTTATCGTCCATGTCGTATCTAGAGTTGAAACATTACCCATACATGGTTTATCGTCCATGTCGTATCTATAGTTGAAACATTACCAGCACATGGTTTATCGTCCATGTCGTATCTAGAGTTGAAACATTACCAGTACATGGTTTATCGTCCATGTCGTATCTAGAGTTGAAACATTACCAGTACATGGTTTATCGTCCATGTCGCATCTAGAGTCGAAACATTACCAGTACATGGTTTATCGTCCATGTCGTATCTAGAGTTGAAACATTACCCGTACACGGTTTATTGTCCATGTCGCATCTAGAGTTGAAACATTACCCATACATGGTTTATCGTCCATGTCATATCTAGAGTTGAAACATTACCAGTACATGGTTTATCGTCCATGTCGCATCTAGAGTTGAAACATTACCCGTACACAGTTTATTGTCCATGTCGTATCTAGAATTGAAACCTTACCCATACATGGTTTATCGTCCATGTCGCATCTAGAGTTGAAACATTACCCGTACACGGTTTATTGTCCATGTCGTATCTAGAATTGAAACATTACCCATACATGGTTTATCGTCCATGTCGTATCTAGAGTTGAAACATTACCAATACATGGTTTATCGTCCATGTCGTATCTAGAGTTGAAACATTACCCATACTTTTTTAAAGTCGTCAAGTATAATTTTATATTACTGGGTTGATATGTTACTCTAAGATACCTATATATCTCTATATTAGTCATTTATTTAATTGTTAACTGTTTAACTACTTTTATATCAGACATGTTCTCATGCAGTCTTCTCATGTTCGAATTGTGAATTTAGAAAAAAAAATGATGCTTGGAAATTGGGGTATGATAACACATGATTTCGGAAGTTTACTTTCACTTTGTCAACAGTGTACACACACTGAACAGAAAAAAATCTCTTATTTGACACATGACCCCTACTTTTCTCATCATATTTTGATAGTGCAAAGGTTGACAAACAGTAAAATGTAGGTTTCACTTCTTTTATTTGGGATTCTCTATGAATGACTAGCCTTCAAACTTTTATTATTTACTATAGAATAAAGAACAAAAATCAATGGTAGAGTTACACCTATAAGTGACCTTTGCGGTGCCGCGAAGCATAGCATACAAAAATGTTCTTGACTTCCGTACCTTTTTTTGCTATTAAAAATTATTTATTCGCTTTTTCAGACCCAGTATTTTCGCATTAGGTATGTAGATAGCTTTTTGTAAGCTTTTTTTTTGGTTGTAAATGGACATAATTCTTGAAAAAAAAACAACAACAATGCTTTCAAGTTTAGATAGCTAATATCTGAGTGAGTAGATAGGAGCACAGCAAATAGTGACTTGGTTTTACAAACGTACATCTGTGCGGCACACAGGCATTTCAATGGACGACCTTGTGTAGTAATTGTTTGATATCACACCCATGTTACTCGAACTGCTACTATTTGAATAGCTTTTGAGGTACTTGTTTAATATTGTTTTTGTAGAAATAATATCAAACTGTAAAAACATTACCCCACACAAAAAGAGTAATACATAGACGGATCATTGCATGTATCTGTATTTAAGCAATAACCCTTCTCTAAATTTACAGTCAATCAAACTAGAAATAAGTAAATTTTCTGGGGTACTTAAAATTATGTTTCATATAGAAATTATAATTATAAAATAATATTAAAAATGTAAAAGTACCCATCCCCTAAATTATTATTTTAAAAGATGTAATACATTCTTAGAACGCGTTTATTCATATTTCAGCTATATTACCAGCCTATCAAAATAAGAAGTTGTCTGGGGTAATTATATACAAGGTCCGTATTGTTTTTTTTTGTTTAAAAAAGTAAAATGTTTAAATCGTAATAATAAAGAATGATTACTAAGCACCAACTTTCAACAAAATATAAACTTTTGTGTTTATTTCATTTTAACCGTGTGTACATAAAATCGTCTCGGTTATATGTTGTTCACGGTGGACAATTAACAAGTAACAAGTGCGCCTGACGTCAAAATTTCGTTCGCGACTATGATTTTGATGGTTCACCCAGTAAATTGTTAATAATTTCATTGAAACTCAACAAAATGATGTATTTTATTAATACCGTTTGATATATTAATAAATAACTCACCTCAGCTTTGCTTTGATAAGTTAAAAAAATGTCTCCTCCTAATTGGTGGAGTTGCAATTAGGTTGCAGAGTGTACACAAACAATATTTATGCATTTCATTGACCAATTCAAGAACATGCAACTTGGCCAACAATTTATTGAGTTGAAACTTGCATTCACATTCAGCCGAGTTATTCTTGTATGCATTAACCACTGTTGTCCAGTGATGGTCATCCTAACTTCTTTTTAGATGCTTCACTTTGTGTTAAGTTTTGTTAAGATCCACAAAGAAATGAAAGTGGCTTGGAAAAGATGTTTTTGAAATTGTAATTCTTTAACTTCAGTCATCGCTAAACTATGATTGTATAATACCATTTTTGTGTATACATGTGTAAGACTACCATCCATTATTTCCTTCATTTATATTATGTCTTTATCCGTCAATCCATCATTCCCTGATGGGCAAAGAAATCTTCATTTCAGCACAAACTTCACGTACACATTTCATTAGAAGTTTTACATCGTCTGGGTACAAGTATCCGATACTACCGATCCTGAAGCAATCTGCATCCAGCACTTTCCCTGGATATATCACTTGATCTAGAAAGTAAAAATATTTATCAATTAAAAGATGTGTTTAACGCAGATATGTAAATAATCTATTATGGAGATTTGTGGTTTTGATATAATCCTTCATAATATAAAAACAGGTCAACATGAATACAAGAGGTTATATAATGGTCCTACAGTCATTTATTTACCTGAACCAGACATAGCTAAGTTACATGCAGTAATTGTTTGTGCATTCCCTCGTATGTCAACTTGAATGTATATCTAAACTCAGTGATGTTTAGTCCATAATTCTTTGGTATTTAATGTTTATCAGATGACTGAAGAACTTTAATATATTCATATTTTTATCAATTCAAGGAATAGACAATTAATGTAAGACGTAAGGTGCTTTTTACATATTGATGCTCCTGGTTTTAATGTACCCTGTATTTACCTATATTACCAAGTACTCTGACAGTTACTGCTCCTGGTTTTAATGTACCCTGTATTTACCTATATTACCGGGTACTCTGACAGTTACTGCTCCTGGTTTTAATATACCCTGTATTTATCTATATTACCGAGTACTCTGACAGTTACTGCTCCTGGTGTTAATGTACCCTGTATTTATCTATATTACCAAGTACTCTGACAGTTACTGCTCCTGGTTTTAATGTACCCATTATTTATCTATATTACCGAGTACTCTGACAGTTACTACTCCTGGTTTTAATGTACCCTGTATTTACCTATATTACCAGGTACTCTGACAGTTACTGCTCCTGGTTTTAAAATACCCTGTATTTGTCTATATTACCAAGTACTCTAACAGTTACTACTCCTGGTTTGAATATACCCTGTATTTGTCTATATAACCAAGTACTCTGACAGTTACTACTCCTGGTTTTAATGTACCCTGTATTTATCTATATTACCGGGTACTCTGACAGTTATTGCTCCTGGTTTTACATGTAATATACCCTGTATTTATCTATATTACCGAGTACTCTGACAGTTACAGCTCCTGGTTTTAATGTACCCTGTATTTGTCAATATTACCGAGTACTCTGACAGTTACTGCTCCTGGTGTTAATGTACCCTGTATTTATCTATATTACCGAGTACTCTGACAGTTACTGCTCCTGGTTTTAATGTACCCTGTATTTACCTATATTACCGGGTACTCTGATAGTTACTGCTCCTAGTTTTAATGTACCCTGTATTTACCTATATTACCGGGTACTTTGACAGTTACTGCTCCTGGTTTTAATATACCCTGTATTTATATATATTACCGAGTACTCTGACAGTTACTGCTCCTGGTGTTAATGTACCCTGTATTTATCTATATTACCAAGTACTCTGACAGTTACTGCTCCTGGTTTTAATGTACCCTTTATTTATCTATATTACCGAGTACTCTGACAGTTACTACTCCTGGTTTTAATGTACCCTGTATTTACCTATATTACCAGGTACTCTGACAGTTACTGCTCCTGGTTTTAAAATACCCTGTATTTGTCTATATTACCAAGTACTCTAACAGTTACTACTCCTGGTTTGAATATACCCTGTATTTGTCTATATAACCAAGTACTCTGACAGTTACTACTCCTGGTTTTAATGTACCCTGTATTTATCTATATTACCGGGTACTCTGACAGTTATTGCTCCTGGTTTTACATGTAATATACCCTGTATTTATCTATATTACCGAGTACTCTGACAGTTACAGCTCCTGGTTTTAATGTACCCTGTATTTGTCAATATTACCGAGTACTCTGACAGTTACTGCTCCTGGTGTTAATGTACCCTGTATTTATCTATATTACCGAGTACTCTGACAGTTACTGCTCCTGGTTTTAATGTACCCTGTATTTACCTATATTACCGGGTACTCTGATAGTTACTGCTCCTAGTTTTAATATACCCTGTATTTACCTATATTACCGGGTACTTTGACAGTTACTGCTCCTGGTTTTAATATACCCTGTATTTATATATATTACCGAGTACTCTGACAGTTACTGCTCCTGGTGTTAATGTACCCTGTATTTATCTATATTACCAAGTACTCTGACAGTTACTGCTCCTGGTTTTACCGGTAATGTACCCTGTATTTATCTATATTACCGGGTACTCTGATAGTTACTGCTCCTGGTTTTAATGTACACTGTATTTATTTATATTACTCCAATAGTTATTGCTCCTGGTTTAAATGTACCCTGTATTTATCTATATTACTCCGATAGTTATTGCTCCTGGTTTTAATGTACCCTGAATTTATCTATATTACTCTGATAGTTATTGCTCCTGGTTTTAATGTACCCTATATTTATCTATACTACTCTTGATAATTATTGTTCTGGTTTAAATGTACCCTGTATTTATCTATACTACTCCGATAGTTATTGCTCCTGGTTTTGATGTACCATGTATTGATCTATACTATGCTGATAGTTATTGCTCCTGGTTTTGATGTACCATGTATTTATCTATAATACTCTGATAGTTATTGCTCCTGGTTTTGATGTACCATGTATTTATCTATACTACTCTGATAGTTATTGCTCCTGGCTTTGATGTACCATGTATTTATCTATAATACTCTGATAGTTACTGCTCCTGGTTTTAATGTATCCTGTATTTATCTATACTACTCTGATAGTTATTGCTCCTGGTTTAAATGTACCCTGTATTTATCTATAATACTCTGATAGCTATTGCTCTTGGTTTAAATGTACCCTGTATTTATCTATACCCATCTGATAGTTATTGCTCCTGGTTTTGATGTACCATGTATTTATCTATACTACTCCTATAGTTATTGCTCCTGGCTTTGGTGTACCATGTATTTATCTATAAGACTCTGATAGTTACTGCTCCTGGTTTTAATGTACCCTGTATTTATCTATACTACTCTGATAGTTATTGCTCCTGGTTTAAATATACCCTGTATTTATCTAAAATACTCTGATAGCTATTGCTCCTGGTTTAAATGTACCCTGTATTTATCTATACCCATCTGATAGTTATTGTTCCTGGTTTTAATGTACCCTTAATTTATCTATATTACTCTGATAGTCATTGCTCCTGCTTTTAATGTACACTATATTTATCTTTACTACTCTTGATAGTTATTTTTCTGGTTTAAATGTACCCTGTATTTATCTATACTACTCTGATAGTTACTGCTCCTGGTTGTAATGTACCCTGTATTTATCTATACTACTCTGATAGTTTTTGCTCCTGGTTTTAATGTACCCTATATTTATCTATACCACTCTGATAGTTATTGCTCCTGGTTTTGATGTACTATGTATTTATCTATACTACTCTGATAGTTATTGCTCCTGGTTTTGATGTGCCATGTATTTATCAATACTACTCTGATAGTTATTGCTCTTGGTTTTGATGTACCATGTATTTATCTATACTACTCTGATTGTTATTGCTCCTGGTTTTAATGTACCCTGTATTTATCTATACTACTCTGATAGTTATTGCTCCTGGTTTAAATGTACCCTGTATTTATCTATACTACTCTGATAGTTATTGCTCCTGGTTTTTAATGTACCCTGTATTTATCTATACTACTCTGATAGTTATTGCTCCTGGTTTAAATGTACCCTGTATTTATCTCTACTACTCTGATAGTTATTGCTCCTGGTTTTTAATGTACCCTGTATTTATCTAAACCCATCTGATAGTTATTGCTCCTGGTTTTAATGTACACTGTATTTATCTTTATTTCTCTGATAGTTAATGCTCCTGGTTTAAATGTACCCTGTTTTTATCTATACCGATCCAATAGTTATTGCTGTTGGTTTTAATGTACCCTATATTTATCTATACTACTCTGATAGTTATTGCTCCTGGTTTTAATGTACCCTGTATTCATATAAACTACCCTGATAGCTATTGCTCCTGGTTTTAATGTACCTTGTATTCATCTAAACTACTCTGATAGCTATTGCTCTTGGTTTTAATGTACCCTGTATTTATCTATACTACTCTGCTAGTTATTGCTCCTGGTTTAAATGTACCCTATATTCATCTATACCCATCTGATAGCTATTGCTCCTGGTTTTAATGTACCTTGTATTCATCTAAACTACTCTGATAGCTATTGCTCTTGGTTTTAATGTACCCTGTATTTATCTATACTACTCTGATAGTTATTGCTCCTGGTTTTTAATGTACCCTGTATTTATCTAAACCCATCTGATAGTTATTGCTCCTGGTTTTAATGTACACTGTATTTATCTTTATTACTCTGATAGTTATTGCTCCTGGTTTAAATGTATCCTGTATTTATCTATACCACTCCGATAGTTATTGCTCCTGGTTTTAATGTACCCTATACTTATCTATACTACTCTGATAGTTATTGCTCCTGGTTTTAATGTACCCTGTATTCATCTGAACTACCATGATAGCTATTGCTCCTGGTTTTAATGTACCCTGTATTTATCTAAACTACTCTGATAGTTATTGCTCCTGGTTTAAATGTACCCTGTATTTATCTATAGTACTCTGATAGCTATTGTTCCTGGTTTAAATGTACCCTATATTTATCTATACTACTCTGATAGTTATTGCTCCTGGTTTTAATGTACCCTGTATTTATCTATACTACTCTGATAGTTATTGCTCCTGGTTTAAATGTACCCTGTATTTATCTATACTACTCTGATAGTTATTGCTCCTGGTTTTTAATGTACCCTGTATTTATCTATACTACTCTGATAGTTATTGCTCCTGGTTTAAATGTACCCTGTATTTATCTCTACTACTCTGATAGTTATTGCTCCTGGTTTTTAATGTACCCTGTATTTATCTAAACCCATCTGATAGTTATTGCTCCTGGTTTTAATGTACACTGTATTTATCTTTATTTCTCTGATAGTTAATGCTCCTGGTTTAAATGTACCCTGTTTTTATCTATACCGATCCAATAGTTATTGCTGTTGGTTTTAATGTACCCTATATTTATCTATACTACTCTGATAGTTATTGCTCCTGGTTTTAATGTACCCTGTATTCATATAAACTACCCTGATAGCTATTGCTCCTGGTTTTAATGTACCTTGTATTCATCTAAACTACTCTGATAGCTATTGCTCTTGGTTTTAATGTACCCTGTATTTATCTATACTACTCTGCTAGTTATTGCTCCTGGTTTAAATGTACCCTATATTCATCTATACCCATCTGATAGCTATTGCTCCTGGTTTTAATGTACCTTGTATTCATCTAAACTACTCTGATAGCTATTGCTCTTGGTTTTAATGTACCCTGTATTTATCTATACTACTCTGATAGTTATTGCTCCTGGTTTTTAATGTACCCTGTATTTATCTAAACCCATCTGATAGTTATTGCTCCTGGTTTTAATGTACACTGTATTTATCTTTATTACTCTGATAGTTATTGCTCCTGGTTTAAATGTATCCTGTATTTATCTATACCACTCCGATAGTTATTGCTCCTGGTTTTAATGTACCCTATACTTATCTATACTACTCTGATAGTTATTGCTCCTGGTTTTAATGTACCCTGTATTCATCTGAACTACCATGATAGCTATTGCTCCTGGTTTTAATGTACCCTGTATTTATCTAAACTACTCTGATAGTTATTGCTCCTGGTTTAAATGTACCCTGTATTTATCTATAGTACTCTGATAGCTATTGTTCCTGGTTTAAATGTACCCTATATTTATCTATACTACTCTGATAGTTATTGCTCCTGGTTTTAATGTACCCTGTATTTATCTATACTACTCTGATAGTTATTGCTCCTGGTTTTAATGTACCCTGTATTCATCTAAACTACTCTGATAGCTTTTGCTCCTGTTTTAAATGTACCCTATATTTATCTATACTACTCTGATAGTTATTGCTCCTGATTTTTAATGTACCCTGTATTTATCTATAGTACTCTGATAGCTATTGCTTCTGGTTTAAATGTACCCTATATTTATCTATACTACTCTGATAGTTATTGCTCCTCGTTTTAATGTACCCTGTATTTATCTATACTACTCTGATAGTTATTGCTCCTGGTTTTAATGTACCCTGTATTCATCTAAACTACTCTGATAGCTATTGCTCCTGGTTTAAATGTACCCTATATTTATCTATACTACTCTGATAATTATTGCTCCTGGTTTTTAATGTTCCCTGTATTTATCTATACCCATCTGAAAGTTATTGCTCCTGGTTTTTTATGTACCATGTATTTATCTATAATACTCTGATAGTAATTGCTCCTGGTTTAAATGTACCCTGTATTTATCTCTACTACTCTGATAGTTATTGATCCTGGTTTTACGAACCCTGTATTTATCTATACTACTCTGATAGTTATTGCTCCTGGTTTTAATGTACCCTGTATTTATCTATACTACTCCGATTGTTACTGCTCCTGGTTTTAATGTACCTATATTTATCTATACCAATCTGATAGTTATTGCTCCTGGTTTTAATGTACCCTATATTTTTGTCTATACTACTCTGATAGCTATTGCTCCTGGTTTTAATGTATCCTGTATTTATCTATACCACTCTGATAGTTATTGCTCCTGGTTTAAATGTACCCTGTATTCATCTATACTACTCTGATAGCTATTGCTCCTGGTTTAAATGTACCCTGTATTTATCTATACTACTCTGATAGCTATTGCTCCTGGTTTAAATGTTCCCTGTATTTATCTATACTACTCTGATAGCTATTGCTCCTGGTTTAAATGTACCCTGTATTTATATATACCCATCTGATAGTTATTGCTCCTGGTGTAAATGTTCCCTATATTTATCTATACCCATCTGATAGTTATTGCTCCTGGTTTAAATGTACCATGTATTTATCTATACTACTCTGATAGTTTTTGCTCCTGGTTTATATGTTCCCTTATTTATCTATACCCATCTGATAGTTATTGCTCCTGGTTTAAATGTACCCTTTTTTATCTATACCACTCTGATAGTTATTGCTCCTGGTTTAAATGTACCCTATATTCATCTATACCCATCTGATAGTTATTGCTCCTGGTTTAAATGTTCCCTGTATTTATTTATACCCATCTGATAGTTATTCCTCCTGGTTTTAATGTACCCTGTATTTATCTTTATCATTCTGACTGTTATAAAGACAGATGCACTTATCCGTGATATTATGGATATATAACTACTATGTAAGTTTAGTGGACATCAAGTAAAAGCTGTGAGTAATAGAATGCACACAAGGACAAATAGTGCAGCTTTTGACAATTCAAGGGCCATAACTCTGACATTATCAATCCAATTTGGGCAGTTCAAGAACTTGTCAAAGATATTATGGTTATATAATACTGTGTAGTTTTGGTGAGAATCAAATGAAAAATGTGGGTGCTAGAGTGCACACATGGTAAAATAGTGCATTTTTGTTAATGTTTGAAGAGCCATAACTCTGACATTATAATCCAATTTGGCAAGTTCAAAACCTAGTCAGAGATATTATGGTTATATAACTACTGTGCAAGTTTGATGAGGATCAAATGAATGAATGAATGGTGTTTTACGGCACGTCGACACATAAATAGGTCATTTTGTGAAAAATGCCGGTGCTAGAGTGCACACATGGTCTTATAATGCATTTTGTTAATGCTTGAAGCACCATAACTCTGATATTAAAATCCAATTTGGCAAGTTCAAAACCATGTCAGAGATACTATGGTTATATAACTACTGTGCAAGTTTGGTGAGGATCAAATGAAAAATGCCATTGCCAGAATGCACACACAGTCAAATAGTGTAATTTTCAATGTTTCAAGGGCCATAACTTTTACATTAAAAACCTGATTTTGCCAGTTTAAGAACTTGTCAGAGATATTATAGTTATATAACTATTATGCAAGTTTGGTGAGGACCAAATGAAAAATGCGAGTGCTAGAGTGCACACATGGTCAAATAAAGCATTTTTTAATGTTTCAAGGGCCATAACTCTGACATTTATAATCCGATTTAGCCAGTTCAAGAACTTGTCGGAGATATTATGGTTATATAACTACTATATAAGTTTAGTGAAGATCCAATGAAACATGCGGGTGCTAAAGTGCACACAACAAAAAGTTCACAGACGGACAACAGACGATGGATGATGGACAACAGGCGATCAAAACAGCGAATAATATATGGCAATTTAAACAACTGATGCTGTACTTATCAGTTCAAAATAAACACAAATCTAAAAAGGAAAATGTCTTGTGAACAATGATGTCCATCTTTAGCAAACTACAGAATGCAGATATAAAGTAGCATTCCCCTATACAACAACTTCACATGTGCATGTAGATACCATTTTGAATATTTAACTATGACAAAAAAATTGAATGAGCTCATGATGTTTGGTTAATATTGATGAATATTAAACAAGCGGTTTCAGATTATACAACAAGATGTAAGCTTCACCTGTGGTACAATCAAAGACATTCACACTTTCATTGGCACTGCTCTCTTAACCCTTTACTCCATATAGACACCTTTTGACACCTCTAATATAGACACCTTTGGACACTATTATAGAAGGCTTTTGAATTATTGGGTGAATTATGTTTATATAAACTGACAGAGTGGAAAACAGTGCAGGAAGTGTTCATATTGCTCATTACGAGCAATCTGAACTCTTGCTGCACTGTTTTCAAAGGCCTTCTGTTATTGGTGCTGGAAAACCCATATCTATGGAGTAAAGGGTTAAATAATGTCCACAAAATCATTTCCAACCGTACTTTATCTTAAACCAATTAATTTGCATCCAAATTCTGACAAAACACCTTTGAAATTACAAACCACCAGAAACAAAAGTTTGAAGCACCTGTATGTAAAACAAAGCGCTATATAGCTCCACAGTAAAATTAATTGTATGACCTAAAACAAGTGATGGGGTTTACCCATTATCTATCAGATAATTCCACCATCAGTGACAGATTACTGTGTGCTAAATATAGTCAGTTCTCACCTCTGTCATTCAGCTTCATATAGAAGTCAGCAAAGTTGAAATTCTTATCACTTGGATAACAAAATGATGTTATAATGTAGCCTTGGTGACAGGGGTCGAGAAATTCCTTGAATCCCATCTCTGCCATACCTTGTCTTACCAAGTCACAATTCTGTTTATACCTGAAAATACAACAGCTATTAATAATATATAAAAAAAACAGTCATGTGCATTTTAACAGATTGAGAGAATGTTTTTTTAAAGGTTAAGCTGATTAACTAAAATCAATCATAGAAATATCAATTTTAAACCTGGCAAAATTAAATCACATATAAGAACAGATGTATCACCCTCACCCACCCCACCCCCATGAGCATGACAAACCCTTTTAAATATTTAAGTTATAAGTGTAAACTAAGGTTTCCAACAAAAGTACTGTAAATATTTAAAAATAAAGCATATTTTTTTCAAATTTTTAGCATAGCAAGCACATGCTAACTGTACATTCCTTTTTCACTAACATTATTTTTTTTAAGTTACTAAAATACTAACAAAATTTATTTTGTCACCATTTATATTTATTGTATACAAACTAAAAAGTAAATGCTTTACTTTTGATTCTAAGGGACTTAGTGTTAATGAAACATCTGTAGGTGTCTTAACTGTTTGTACTAAAATCTTAGGCTTGTGAAGGTTAGTGAAATGGACCTGTGTCCTTTTGAGCTTTCAACCCTCCATTTCTACAAACCAGTATGTAAAACTGAGCACCCTCTTTTTCTACATACCAGTATGTAAAACTGAGTACCTTCTATTTCTACATACCAGTTTGTAAAACTGTCCACCCTCTATTTCTACATACAAGTATGTAAAACTGTCCACCCTCTATTTCTACATACCAGTATGTAAAACTGAACACCCTCCATTTCTACATACCAGTATGTAAAAATGAACACCCACCATTTCTATATACAAGTATGTAAAACTGTCCACCCTCTATTTCTACATACCAGTATGTAAAACTGAACATCCTCCATTTCTACATACCAGTATGTAAAACTGTCCACCCTCCGTTTCCACATACCAGTATGTAAAACTGAGCACTCTCAATTTCTACATACAAGTATGTAAAACTAAGCACATTCCATTTCTATATACCAGTATGAAAAACTGAGCACACTCCATATCTACATACCAGTATGTAAAACTGTCCATCCTCCATTTCTACATACCAGTATGTAAAACTGAGCACACTCCATTCCTACATACCAGTATGTAAAACTGAGCAACCTCCATTTCTACATACCAGTATGTAAAACTGGACACCCTCCATTTCTACATACAAGTATGTAAAACTGAGCACCCTCCATTTCTACATACAAGTATGTAAAACAGTCCACCCTCCATTTCTACATACCAGTATGTAAAACTGAGCACCCTCCATATCTACATACAAGTATGTGAAACTGTCCACCCTCCATATCTACATACCAGTATGTAAAACTGTCCATCCTCCATTTCTTCATACCAGTATGTAAAACTGAGCACCCTCCATTTCCACATACCAGTATGTAAAACTGAGCACCCTCCATTGCTACATACCAGTATGTAAAACTGAGCACCCTCCATATCTACATACCAGTATGTAAAACTGTCCACCCTCCATTTCTACATACCAGTATGTAAAACTGAGCACCCTCCATTTCTACATACAAGTATGTAAAACTGTCCACCCTCCATTTCTACATACCAGTATGTAAAACTGAGCACCCTCCATATCTACATACAAATATGTAAAACTGTCCACCCTCCATTTCTACAAACCAGTATGTAAAACTGAGCACCATCCATTTTACATACAAGTATGTAAAACTGTCCACCCTCCATTTCTACATACCAGTATGTAAAACTGAGCACCATCCATTTTACATACAAGTATGTAAAACTGTCCACCCTCCATTTCTACATACCAGTATGTAAAACTGAGCACCCTCCATATCTACATACAAGTATGTAAAACTGTCCACCCTCCATTTCTACAAACCAGTATGTAAAACTGAGCATCTTCCATATCTACATACAAGTATGTAAAACTGTCCATCCTCTATTTCTACATACCAGTATGTAAAACTGAGCACTCTCCATATCTACATACCAGTATGTAAAACTGTCCACCCTCCATTTCTACATACCAGTATGTAAAACTGAGCACCCTCCATTTCTACACACCAGTATGTAAAACTGAGCACCCTCTATATCGACATACAAGTATGTAAAACTGTCTTCCCTCCATTTCTACATACCAGTATATCAAACTCAGCACCCTCCATTTCTACATACAAGTATGTAAAACTGCCCTTCCTCCATTTCTACATACCAGTATGAAAAACTGAGCACCCTCCATATCTACATACCAGTATGTAAAACTGAGCACCCTCCGTATCTACATACAAGTATGTAAAACTGTCCACCCTCCATTTCTACAAACCAGTATGTAAAACTGAGCACCCTCCATTTTACATACAAGTATGTAAAACTGTCCATCCTCCATTTCTACATACCAGTATGAAAAACTGAGCACCCTCCATATTTACATACCAGTTTGTAAAACTGAGCACCCTTAATTTCTTCATACCAGAATGAAAAACTGAGCACCCTCCATTTCTACATACCAGTATGTAAAATTGAGCACACTCCATGTCTACATACCAGTATGTAAAACTGAGCCCCCTCCATTTCTACATACCAGTATGTAAAATTGAGCACCCTCCATATCTACATACCAGTATGAAAAACTGAGCACTCTCCATTTCTACATACCAGTATGTAAAACTGAGCACACTCCATGTCTACATACCAGTATGTAAAACTGAGCCCCCTCCATTTCCACATACCAGTATGTAAAACTGAACACACTCACACTCTCCATTACTAGCACCCTCCATTTCTACAAATGAGTATGTAAAACTGGGCACCCTCAAACTCTCCATTACTGTAACCAGTATGTAGAACTGAGCTACCTCCATTTCTACATAACAGTATGTAAAACTAAGCACCCTCCATTCCTACATTAAGTATGTAAAACTGAGCACCCTCCATTTCTACATACAAGTATGTAAAACTGTCCATCCTCCATTTCTACATACCAGTATGAAAAACCGAGCACCCTCCATATCTGCATACATGTATGTAAAACTGAGCGCCCTTAATTTCTACATACCAGTATGAAAAACTGAGCACCCTCCATTTCTTCGTACCAGTATGTAAAACTGAGCACCATCCATATCTACATACCAGTATGAAAAACTGAGCACCCTCCATTTCTACATACCAGTATGTAAAACTGAGCACACTCCATGTCTACATACCAGTATGTAAAACTGAGCCCCCTCCATTTCCACATACCAGTATGTAAAACTGAACACAATCACACTCTGCATTACTAGCACCCTCCATTTCTACAAATGATTTTGTAAAACTGGGCGCCCTCAAACTCTCCATTACTGTAACCAGTATGTAGAACTGAGCTACCTCCATTTCTACATACCAGTATGTAAAACTGAGCACTTTCCATTTCCACATACAAGTATGTAAAACTGAGCATCCTCCATATCTACATACCAGTATGTAAAACAGAGCAAATTCCATTTCTACATACAAGTATGTAAAACTGAGCAACCTCCATATCTGCATACATGTATGTAAAACTGAGCGCCCTTAATTTCTACATACCAGTATGAAAAACTGAGCACCCTCCATTTCTTCATACCAGTATGTCAAACTGAGCACCCTCCATATCTACATACCAGTATGAAAAACTGAGCACCCTCCATTTCTACATACCAGTATGTAAAACTGAGCACACTCCATGTCTACATACCAGTATGTAAAACTGAGCCCCCTCCATTTCCACATACCAGTATGTAAAATTGAACACAATCACACTCTGCATTACTAGCACCCTCCATTTCTACAAATGATTTTGTAAAACTGTGCGCCCTCAAACTCTCCATTACTGTAACCAGTATGTAGAACTGAGCTACCTCCATTTCTACATACCAGTATGTAAAACTGAGCACTTTCCATTTCCACATACAAGTATGTAAAACTGAGCACCCTCCATATCTACATACTAGTATGTAAAACTGAGCAAACTCCATTTCTACATGCCAGTATGTAAAACTGAGCAACCTCCATATCCACATACCAGTATGTAAAACTGAGCACCATCCATTTTCACATACCAGTGTGTAAAACTAAGCAACCTCCATTTCTACATACCAGTATGTAAAACTGAGCACTTTCCATTTCTACATACCAGTATGTAAAACTGTCCACCCTTCATTTCTACATCATACCAGTATGTAAAACTGAGCACCCTCCATATCTTCATACCAGTATGAAAAACTGAGCACCCTCCATTTCTACATACCAGTATGTAAAACTGAGCACCCTCCATATCTACATACCAGTATGTAAAACTGAGCACCCTCCATATCTACATACCAGTATGTAAAACTGAGCACCCTCAATTTCCACATACCAGTATGTAAAACTGAACACAATCACACTCTCCATTACTAGCACCCTCCATTTCTACAAATGATTTTGTAAAACTGGGCGCCCTCAAACTCTCCATTACTGTAACCAGTATGTAGAACTGAGCTACTTCCATATCTACATACCAGCATGTAAAACTGAGCACCTTCCATATCTACATACCAGTATGTAAAACTGTCCACCCTCCATTTCTGCATACCAGTATGTAAAACCGAGCACTCTCCATTTCTACATACCAGTATGTAAAACAGTCCAACCTCCATTTCTACATACCAGTATGTAAAACTGTCCACCCTCCATTTCTGCATACCAGTATGTAAAACCGAGCACACTCCATTTCTACATACCAGTATGTAAAACAGTCCAACCTCCATTTCTACATACCAGTATGTAAAACAGTCCAACCTCCATTTCTACATACAAGTATGTAAAACTGTCCACCCTCCATTTCTACATACCAGTATGTAAAACTGAGCACTCTCCATTTCTACATACAAGTATGTGAAACTGTCCAACCTCCATATCTACATACCAGTATCTAAAACTGAGCACCCTTCATTTCTACATACCAGTATCTAAAACTGAGCACCCGCAAACCCTCCATTACTGTAACCAGTTTGTAGAACTGTGCTACCTCCATTTCTACATACCAGCATGTAAAACTGAGCACCCTTCATTTCTACATACCAGTATGTAAAACCGAGCACTCTCCATTTCTACATACCAGCATGTAAAACTGTCCACCCTCCATTTCTGCATACCAGTATGTAAAACCAAGCACTCTCCATTTCTACATACCAGTATGTAAAACAGTCCAACCTCCATTTCTACATACCAGTATGTAAAACAGTCCAACCTCCATTTCTACATACCAGTATGTAAAACTGTCCACCCTCCATTTCTACATACCAGTATGTAAAACTGAGCACTCTCCATTTCTACATACCAGCATGTAAAACTGAGCACCCTTCATTTCTACATACCAGTATCTAAAACTGAGCACCCTTCATTTCTACATACCAGTATCTAAAACTGAGCACCCGCAAACCCTCCATTACTGTAACCAGTTTGTAGAACTGTGCTACCTCCATTTCTACATACCAGCATGTAAAACTGAGCACCCTTCATTTCTACATACCAGTATGTAAAACTGAGCACCCTTCATTTCTACATACCACTATCTAAAACTGAGCACCCGCAAACCCTCCATTACTGTAACCAGTTTGTAGAACTGTGCTACCTCCATTTCTACATACCAGCATGTAGAACTGAGCACCCTCCATTTCTACATTAAATATGTAGATCCCATCCCATCCCATCCCACCTCACCACACCCCACCCCACCCCACCCGGCATTTATTTCAAAATTAGTGAACCCACAAAGAGGCTCATGTCAACTTTGTGCATTGAGCATGAAAGTTCATAACAGATGACTGGTCAAAAAATAGAATTTGTTTTGTTTTTTTATGTTATTGATGTACCAGGTTGTCCACAACACATCCTTTTTGTTGATTATCCAGCATATTTAAAGCCTGCCACAAAACAAATTATTGTCTCCGCATGTTTAAGTCAATATAAAGTAGTTGGAACAACCAAGTTCATGTAGCAAGTTGACACTGTAACCAAATCTATCATAATCAAGTATAACACCATGACAGCACTCTGTTTATTGTAAAATGTGTCTGAAGCTGAAAATGAGTGTTCATGTATATGTGTCTATGGGATATAATTGGTAAATGTTTACGTAGGTACAATACTACAACAAAAGGATGATACAACAGAAAAGGTAAAGCTAACAAATATTTAACAATTCTATAACATGATTAGTATTTACTACAATATAAAACAAAGAATATAAATGCTAATAAATGTTATTAAGTCCAAATAAGGTCATAATAATATAGATGTATATTCTGAATACACAAATAACCAAATATTCCACTATTAAAATTGTTTTATTTAAAAAGATCAGTCATTATATATTAATACCAAATTGATATAAGTATCTATCCTCTCAGTAAATAATAATAACACAGTACTATTTCTCACAATAAAATTTAGTGCAAAGCTCAAATATCTTCGTTATATCATATTCTGAAAGAATCTATATAGATAAGTCAAATACAGTATAGAAGAAATATGATTAACTTAGATTATTCCACCAGCTTCATTCTAAATGGCTTGTTAACCCTCTATAAAGAATTTCCAGTACATTGACCTTTCTCAACTTTACAAAATTACAAGTGACCCTATCTTTAAAGATGACCTCATTACAAATACACCAGTACACAGCAATAATACAGTCCTGACAGACGCCAATTGGTTTGTTTGTTTGAAAAATCATTTTTATGCCATTAAGGGCTAACATATTGGTCAGTTAACCTAACCACTCTTACCTGGGATCCTGGAAAATTAACCAGTACTCGATCACAGCCATCTGTCAAATTAATGATACATTTCTCACTTGAATCAGTGGTGAGAGCTGAATGAAAAAGCCATATATCAATCATCATGGAAGCTGGCCGGGTGGGAATTCAAACTCACTGCCCTTGGATTGATAGTCGGATGCGTTAATGAATGAGCTAACTGGGCCTGGCACAGGTGAAAAATGATACAGTTTACATACCTATATTGACCATTTTTAGAGCAATTCTTTACAGAAATCGATCGGTAATTCAATTAAAAGACATAGATATATTATTTATATAAGGATATCTGAAGGCATGAAACAAGGGGTACAGGATGGCTGTTGAAAATGTGTTAAGTTGAGCATTCACGAATTGTGCATTTTCAAGTATTGTTTCTATTCTATATTAGAATATTGTTGCCATAAAAAATATAGAAATGGAGTGATTTTATAATGAACAATTCATCATATCTAAAGGGAATATATCAGGTTAAAATGCTATAAATGTCTTAAAAAATAAAAATGTTTTCAAAATGGATAAAAAGCATCTCATTATCATTAAAGAATAAAATCTGAATCACCAAAAAGCGACAAAATCAATATTTAAACTGGAGTGGTAACTTTTAACGAAATCCCAATTCTAAAAATAGACAGCACTTAAATACTATTTGACGTTGAAGTAAACCTGCCTCTCTGATCTAGCTGCCAACCCTCCAGCTTCCTCCAGTTCTTTGAGAGCCTGTGAGAAGGCCAGCATGGTATGAGTGGGTGGAGTAAATCTGAACTGGTTGGTTTTCTCTAGGTTATCATACTGATCATACACATCTAGACTGAGGCTTCTGGAATTGTCTAAACAAAGAAATATAGTACATAAGGAGTGCTCAATAAGCTTAAAATAATACAAACTCTAATAGTCCACATGAGGATATTTTCTCCCCACAGAATCTTCATCTGTATTAAGGAGATACATGAAAAATTAAATAAAGTTCACTTAAATCTATCCCTGAAAATTGTCTACATGATGCAAATAGGAAATCAGAATAGCCCAGTTTAGGAGCAGGGACTGTATCCACAAAACTTCTCAACTGAAATATGCACTTAAGCTGAAATTCTACGATTATCTAATTAGTTGACATCTGGTATAGTAAGTAGCACATCTGACTATCAATCCAGGGGTCGTGAGTTCAAATCCAGGTCTTGCCAGTCTCCATGATTGTTGATATACGACATCATTCATCTCACCACTGATTCAGTTGGTAAAGCTGTCTATTACTTGTGAAGATGGGTGTACTTTAATACTTGATAATCTTCCAGGATCCTAGGAAACAGTGGTTAGGTCAATTGATCACCTGTTACTCCTACATTGCATAAAATGATGCCAAATATTCAAACAAATCAACTACTAGAAGTGACCTTGATCTATATAACTTTATATTTTCCAATTTGAGGTTAAGGAACAACAAGGGCCCAAGAGGGCCTGAGGATGCTTTACTGACTCATAGTGGCCATAGCACTTTTTGAAATTCCACAATATTTACCCATTTTGGGGGGGTCGTCTTAACAACTTATGGATAAATACCCCCACTACACCCATACTGAACAAAAACTTAATTGCTATGAAAAGGAAATACTTTAAATTCCCATACCATGCATCTGTAAAAAAAAATATAGTACCCTGTACAGTACCCTTATACAACCCAGCCCCTTAATTTGTCAGAACTTCAATCACCCACTCTTAGCAATTTTTTGTGAGCAGAAATGATTCAAATTTTAAAAAGAAGTTTTTTTTGTACAATTGATGCAAAATGAAAAAATTCAATTTTCCCTATAATATTCCTATGTAAAAGTCACATTACAGGGCCCTATATATCCCAGCCCCTTGACATGCAGAATCTTCAATCCTTGCTGATGTAAGGTTAGTTTATATCAATTATGAAGTTGTTTGACTGAAAGGTTATTGAGAGGAAATTTGTGAATATTCCAAATTTTAACCTTATTGCCCCATCCACCCCTTGGCCTCTTATGGAAATTTGATCCTCTTTATTAAACTCAAAGACCCCTTACAGGGTCTCTATACATCCCAGTGTCCCTTGATTTGTACAAACTTACATTTCTTAATCATAGGGATAATTTATATCAAATATGAACAAATTTGACTGACCGGTTGTTGAAATTAAGATTTATAACAATGTTCAATTTTAATCATTTTGTGACCCCACCTGGCCCCTTTTAGAAAGTCAATCCTTTGTATGACTAGAAGTTGCTTCATAACTCAAACTGAATAAAACAAGAAAATATCGATGGATGCTGCCCAAGTGAGTGTTTGACTCTGTACCGGCTACTTGGTTGAAAAATACCAAACTGCATAGCAGGTAATGATGCATCCTAGCAAGTTTCACAAAATTCCAACATGGGTTTGTAGAGAAATAGTCCGGGCAATAAATTGGTCACAGACCCAATCAAAGGGCCATAACTCTGTGAAAAATCACCGAACCGGAACACATAGACAATATGGGCATCTGCACTTGGTAATGATGCATCCTAACAAAGTTCATAAAATTCCAACAGTGGATTGTAGAGAAATAGCGCGGACAAGATTTTGGTCACAAATAGAATCAAAGGGCCATAACTCCATGAAAAAACATCAAACCAGAACACAAAGATAATATGCGCATCTGAACTTGGTAATGATGCATCCTAGCAAGTTTCACAAAATTCCAACATGGTGTTGTAGAGAAATAGCTTGTACAAGAATTTGGTCACAAATGGAATCAAAGGGCCATAACTCCATGAAACAAGAGGGCCAAGATGGCCCTATATTGCTCACCTGACTGACCTTGAGTCACCCAACTTAGAAGATTATATAATACATGTACACTTGAAATTCCAGAAAAACAAGATGGGCAAGAATTTTTATTTGTTTTGAAGATGTAACAGATGCGTAGAAGAAATCAAACTTGGTAGAGGTTCACCCATGGTAAATGTCAGTGAAATAACATTTAAATCAGGTCAGTAGATTTTGACAAGAAGACTTTTGAAGTTTTTACTATAGCTGCCTATACAGTAAACTAGCACCTCACTGTGGCAGTCATGTTTTTTAACAAATCACAACAGCTGGTACAAACTCGGTAAAGGGTCACCCAAGGAACATTTCTGCGAAATTGTTTTAAAATTGATCCGGTGGTTTCTGACAAGAAGATTTTTTAAGTTTTAACTATAGCTTATATAGGAAATTAACCCCATCCCAAGACCGCCATATTTTTTGATGAATCACTACAGTTTGAACAAACCTGGTAGGGGTTCCTCCAAGGAACATTTCTGTGAAATTATTTTAAAATAGAGCCAGTAGTTTCAAACAGGAAGATTTTTTAAGTTTTTACTTATTAAACTTGCCCTGCCCCCTGGCCGCCATGTTTTTTGACAAATCAAGATGGCTTGAACAAACTTGGTACAGGGTCACTCAAGGACCATTTCTGTGAAATTATTTTAAAATCGAGCCAGTAGTTTCTGACAAGAAGATTTTTTAAGTTTTTAGTATAGTTTATATAATAAACTAACCCCACCCCCTGGCTGCCATGTTTTTTGACGAATCAAGACGGCTTGAACAAACTTGGTAGAGGGTAACCCAAGGACCATTTCTGTGAAATTATTTTAAAATCAAACCCGTAGTTTCTGACAAGAAGATTTTTTAAGGTTTTTACTATAGCTTATATAGTGAACTAACCCACTCCCTGGCCGTCATGTTTTTTGACAAATCAAGATGGCTTGAACAAACTTGGGAGAGGGTCACCCAAGGAACATTTCTGTGAAATTATTTTAAAATTGAGCCAGTACTTTCTGACAAGAAGATTTTTTAAGTTTTTACTATAGCTTAAATAGTAAACTAACCCCCCTCCCTGGCCGCCATGTTTTTTGAAGAATCACTACGGTTTGAACAAACTTGGGAGAGGGTCACCCAAGGAACATTTCTGTAAAATCATTTTAAAATCAAGCCAGTACTTTCTGACAAGAAGATTTTTTAAGTTTATACTATAGCTTATATAGTTAACTAACCCCACCCCCTGGCCGCCATGTTTTTTGACCAATCAAGATGACTTGAACAAACTTGGTAGAAGGTCACCGAAGGAACATTTCTGTGAAATTATTTTAAAATTGAGCCAGTTCTTTCTGACAAGAAGATTTTTTAAGTTTTAACTATAGCTTATATAGTAAACTAGCCCTACCCCCTGGCCGCCATGTTTTTTGACGAATCAAGATGATTTGAACAAACTTGGTAGAGGGTAACCCAAGGACCATTTCTGTGATATTATTTTAAAATCGAGCCAGTAGTTTTTGACAAGAAGATTTTTTAAGTTTTTACTAATTAGCTTACAAAATAAACTAACCCCACCCCCTGGCCGCCATGTATTTTGACGAACCAAGATGACTTGAACAAACTTGGTAGAGGGTCACCCAAGGAACATTTCTGTGAAATTAATTTAAAAATCGATCCAGTAGTTTCTTACAAGAAGTTTTTTTAAGTTTTTACTATAGCTTATATAGTATACTAACCCCACCCCCTGGTCGCCATTTTTTTGGACGAATCAATATGGCTTGAACAAACTTGGTAGAGGGTCACCCAAAGAATATTTCCTATTATTTTAAAATCAAGCAAGAAGTTTCTGACAAGAAGATTTTTTAAGTTTTTACTAATTAAACTTGCCCCGCTCCTGGCGGCCATGGTTTTTTTAGAATCAAGATGGCTTGAACAAACTTGGTAGAGGGTCACCCAAGGAACATTTCTGTAAAGTAAATTAAAATTGGTCCAGTGGTTTCAGAGAAGTTGTTAGAAGCTAAAAGTTAATGACGGACGACAGACAACAGCTGACGGACAACAGACACCAAGTGATCACAAAAGCTTTGGCTCAGGTGAGCTAAAAATTTTGAACCGGTACACATAGACAATATGCGCATCTGCACTTGGTAATGATGCATCCTAGCATGTTTCACAAAATTTCCAACATGAGGTTGTAGAGAAATAGCCCGGACAAGAATTTGGTCAAAGACTCAATCAAAGGGCCATAACTCCGTGAAAAATCACTGAACTGGAACACATAGACAATATACGCATCTGCACTTAGTAATGATGCATCCTAGCAAGTCTCATAAAACTCCAACCTGAGGTTGTAGAGAAATAGCCCAGACAAGAATTTGGTCCCAAATAGAATCAAAGGGCCATAACTCCGTGACAAATCATCGAACCGAAACACAAAGACAGAATGCCTTCTGAACTTGGTAATGATGCATCCTAGCAAGTTTCATAAAATTCCAACCAGAGGTTGCAGAGAAATAGCTTGTACAAGAATTTGGTCACAAACAGAATCAAAGGGCCATAACTCCGTGAAAAATCATCAAACCGGAACACAAAGACAATATGCGCATCCTAGCAAGTTTCATAAAATTCCAATCAAAGGTTGTAGAGAAATAGCCCGGACAAGAACTGGTGACACACGAACGGACGCACACACAAAATCTTCTGTATAGTCAGTCTCCTTTGCCATAGAAACATCCATGTGAAGTTTCAGTTTAATTGACCTAGTGGTTTCAGAATAGATGTAAAAAAGAGAATTTTTCTGTTTTCCTATAGTATCCCTATGTAAAATTGTAAGTCCCCTTACAGGGCCCCTATAAATTTGAGCTCCTAAATTCTTATCTACAATCAAATCCCTACACATAGGGATAATTTATGCCAAATATGAACAAATCAGACATACCAGCAGGATCATTTCTAACCTTAGGGGCACCATTTGAACAAATCTAACAAAACTATAGTTTGTTATCATTACTACATAAACATTTTGAAAATCTATTGGGTCGTTCATGAGAAGAAGATTTTTTAAGTTTTGGACTATTTTTAGTAATGGCAACCATCTTGAATTTAAGATTAAAAAAAAAAATCTTCTGTATAGTCACAGGAGATAGAAAGCAATAGAAACTTCTATGTGAAGTTTAAGTTTAATTGGCCTAGTGGTTTCAGAGAAAATGCTGCTAACAGATGACGGACAATGGGCAACGCGCTATTGCATAAGCACTTCTGGCCTTTGGCCAGTAGAGCTAAAATTCAGAAAAAATGTTAAATCAGAAAAAATTAAATGAGAGCATTATTGTTTTAGGCAACAATATCATTACCACTTCAGACACTTTAGTCACCATGCCCATAGATATCTTACCTTTACAAGTAAGCAGTTTTGTCAATCTGGCAACAACATACGAGAAACCTGGTACACCTTCCAGACACTTATTGGCAGAGCTGACTAAATAATCAATATGGCTTCCCTCTATGTCCAGTGGTACAGCTCCGAAACTACTCATGGCATCTACGAAGAAATCACATCCTAAAGAAAAAATAAACAGAAATTAATTCTGAAACTTTTAAGTAACACAGGGAAACAGTCATCCATGCATTTAATCAACATTTACACCTATGTATAATATACAATATAACATCTATGTATAATATACACTGTAACACCTATGTATAATATACACTATAACACTTATGTATAATATACACTATATCACCTATGTATAATATACACTATAACACTTATGTATAATATACACTATAACACCTATGTATAATATACACTATCCCAGTCATGGAGTTATCAATCATCCAGACACAGGCATTATTCCAACTGTCTTGCCATTATCTGTAGTGAAGTCAAATGAAGAACCATTGTAGTGAAGTCAAATGAAGAATCGCTGTAGTGAAGTCACATGGAGAACCACTGTAGTGAAGTCACATGGAGAACCACTGTAGTGAAGTCATATGGAGAATCACTGAAGTGAAGTCATATGGAGAACCACAGTAGTGAAGTCACATGGAGAATCACTGTAGTGAAGTCACATGGAGAACCATTGTAGTGAAGTCACATGAAGAATCACTTTAGTGAAGTCACATGGAGAATCACTGTAGTGAAGTCACATGGAGAATAACTGTAGTGAAGTCACAGAAAACCACTGTAGTCACATGAAGAATAACTCTAGTGAAGTCACATGAAGAACCACTGTAGTGAAGTCACATGGAGAACCACTGTAGTCACATGGAGAACCACTATAGTCACATGGAGAACCACTGTAGTGAAGTCACATGGAGAACCACTATAATGAAGTCACATGAAAAACCACTGTAGTGAAGTCACATGAAGAACCACTGTAGTGAAGTGACATGAAGAATCACTGTAGTGAAGTCACATGGAAAACCACTGTAGTGAAGTCACATGGAGAACCACTGTAGTGAAGTCACATGAAGAACCAGTGTAGTGAAGTCACATTGAAAACCACTGTAGTGAAGTCGTCACATGGAGAACCACTGTAGTGAAGTCACATAGAGAACAAATGTAGTGAAGTCACATGGAGAACCACTGTAGTGAAGATGCATGTGGAGCCACTGTAGTGAAGTAACATGGAGAACCACTGTAGTGAAGTCACATGAAGAACCACTGTAGTGAAGTCATATGGAGAACCACTGTAGTGAAGTCACATGGAGAACCACTGTAGTCACATGAATAATCACTGTAGTGAAGACACATGAAGAATCACTGTAGTGAAGTCACATGGAAAACCACTGTAGTGAATTCACATGGATAACCACTGTAGTGAAGTCACATGAAGAATCAGTGTATTGAAGTCACATGGAGAACCACTGTAGTGAAGTCGTCACATGGAGAACCACTGTAATGAAATAACATGGAGAACCACTGTAGTGAAGTCACATAGAGAACCACTGTAGTGATGTAACATGGAGAACCACTGTAGTGAAGTCACATAGAGAACCACTGTAGTGAAGTAACATGGAGAACCACTGTAGTGAAGTCACATGAAGAACCACTGTAGTGAAGTCACATGAAGAACCACTGTAGTGAAGTCACATGAAGAATCACTGTAGTGAAGTCAAATGCAGAACAACTGTAGTCACTGTAGTGAAGACACATGAAGAACCCCTGTAATGAAGTCACATGAAGAAATTCTGTAGTGAAGTCACATTGAGAACCACAGTGGTCACATGGAGAACCTCTGTAGTCACATGGAGAACTTATGTAGTCACATGAAGAATCACTGTAGTGAAGTCACATGAAGAACCACTGCAGTAAAGTCACATGAAGAACCCCTGTAGTGAAGTCATATGAAGAACCACTGTAGTGAAGTCATATGTAGAACCACTGTAGTGAAGTCACATGGAGAACCACTGTAGTCACATGAAGAATCACTGTAGTGAAGACACATGAAGAATCACTGTAGTGAAGTCAAATGGAAAACCACTGTAGTGAATTCACATTGATAACCACTGTAGTGAAGTCACATGAAGAACCAGTGTAGTGAAGTCACATGGAGAACCACTGTAGTGAAGTCGTCACATGGAGAACCACTGTAATGAAGTGACATGGAGAACCACTGTAGTGAAGTCACATAGAGACCCACTGTAGTGAAGTAACATGGAGAACCACTGTAGTGAAGTCACATGAAGAACCACTGTAGTGAAGTCACATGAAGAATCACTGTAGTGAAGTCAAATGCAGAACAACTGTAGTCACTGTAGTGAAGACACATGAAGAACCCCTGTAATGAAGTCACATGAAGAACTTCTGTAGTGAAGTCACATTGAGAACCACAGTAGTCACACGGAGAACCTCTGTAGTCACATGGAGAACTTCTGTAGTCACATGAAGAATCAATGTAGTCACATGAAGAATCACTGTAGTTAAGTCACATTAAGAACCACTGCAGTAAAGTCACATGAAGAACCCCTGTAGTGAAGTCAAATGAAAAACCACTGTAGTGGAGTCATATGGAGAACCACTGTAGTGAAGTCACATGGAGAACCACTGTAGTCACATGAAGAATCACTGTAGTGAAGACACATGAAGAACCCCCGTAGTGAAGTCAAATGAAGAACCACTGTAGTGAAGTCACATGGAGAACCTCTGTAGTGAAGTCACATAAAGAACCCCTGTAGTGAAGTCACATGGAGAACCACTGTAGTCACATGGAGAACCACTATAGTCACATGGAGAACCACTATAGTCACATGAAGAACCACTGTAGTGAAGTCACATGGAGAACCACTGTAGTCACATGGAGAACCACTATAGTCACATGAAGAACCACTGTAGTGAAGTCACATGGAGAACCACTGTAGTCACATGGAGAACCACTATAGTCACATGAAGAACCACTGTAGTGAAGTCACATGGAGAACCACTGTAGTCAAGCCACATGAAGAACTACTGTAGTGAAGTCAAATGGAGAACTACTGTAGTGAAGTCACATGAAGAACCACTATAGTGAAGTCACATGGAGAACCATTGTAGTGAAGTCACATGGAGAACCACTGTAATGAAGTCACATGATGTTTCACTGAAGTGAAGTCACATGGAGAACTACTGTAGTTAAGTCACATGAAGTATCACTGTAGAGTGGCTCACAGTTACTGACATATGAGCTTGCTATGAAAATTAAACCAAATACTCTCAACTGTAAAAGATGCTTAAAATAAAAAAAAAATCCTCTTAGTTTCCTTTAGTGCCCTTAATGGTAAAAAGCACACATGAAGTGTTAAACATGATTGAACAGACTCGAAAGAGCTTTATGTAACAATGCTTCAACCCAAAATTGGTTTCAATCTGTCAAGCTGTTTCAGAGTAGTCATTTAAAGAATCTGTTGACAGATGAACAAGTGATCACAAAAGCTAATTTGAGCCCTTGGCTCAGGTGAGCTAAAAAGGGGCATAATTATTTCCATTTAAATGTGAAACTTAAATTCAATTCCATGCAAGGTCTGGTGATGAGTAACCTTATGTACACATATAAAAGGAGCCAGGCAACTGTTTGTTTGCATTATTCAGCAGATGTTGATTATAATACAATTTTAGTGTTAATAAAGGGGCATGAAATGTGCTGACTTGAACGGGGTTTAACGCCATTTTCAACACATTTCAGGTTATATATGGCATATCCAGTTTAACTGGTGGAGGAAGACCTCAGACTGTATCAGACTGAGTAGAACCATCGTCCTTCCGCAAGTAACTGGAAACTTTCTCACATAAAGTTTTTGGAGCGAGCGGGACTCTAACCTACAACCTTAGGGGTAAGAGGTAAGTGATCTTGAGATGGCGCCTTAGACCACTCGGCCACGGAGGACCCATGCTGACTGGAATGAAATTCCATGCACAGTTTTGTGATAAATGTCTTGTATAGATTTAGAAACAATCCAGCAATATCTGTTTGAGTTATTGAGTGGATGTTAAATAAGACATAATTTATGATAATATTTTGTAGAGCTGAATTTCAATCCTAAGCAAGGTCTAGTGATAAGCAACAACTTTAGTTCAAACACTGAAAAGAAACAGGCACTGGCTATATGAGTTTTTGAGCAGATACTCTTATTTTGCACAACTTTCCCTAAATCAAGGTCTGTAACTCCCGGGATACTTAGTTAGAACTTGGCACAGATATCACAGTCATGTTCACATGTACAACTAAGTCAAGGGCCATAACTCTGTGCCCCCAACTGGCTGATTATGCAACTTTACCTAGATATCACAGTCATGTTCGCATGTACGACTAAGTCAAGGACCATAACTCTGTGCCCCCGATTGGCTGATAATCCAATTTTACCTAGATATCAATCGTGCATATTTCACAAACAATTCTAGTGATTGAGCAGACACTGAATTCCATCTGCTTGACTATAAAACGTGAAAACATAATACATCCATATACAAAAATGGTAAAACCACATCAATCACAGGATGAAAAAGTGTATCAAAAAACTTTTCTAGAGTGAACAAGGGGTTGCCACTAACGTGGTCATATCCCCCGCCACCTCGTTAACCCTTAAAGGCATTTCCAGAGAAGTGGATTTAAATTATGCAAAATGAAAATGTCGCCGAGCACATAAATCACATGTAAATGCAGCAAACTGAAACACGTAGCCAACTGTTATATGACACATTGTCTTGTCCCATTGAGCACTGGTGTGATGTTCTAAATGGAACAATAAATATGGAAGTTATAACCCCAAAACAAAAGAAAAATTATCTTTGACGAACAGACCCAACTCATTCGCATGACACATCGTCTTGAGCTGGTTAGCATTTGTGCCAATTTATTTAAAAATCCAATCACAACTAAATAAGATACAGTCTGAACAGCAGTGGATGGACTGAGCTGTGGCATTGACCTTAAAAGTTTGAAAAACAAAAGTAATTCGCATGACACATCATCTTGTCATAGTTAAACATTTGTCATAGTTAACAAACTAAAGAAGATAAGGTCCGGACATCAGTGGGCTGACAGAGCTGTGACCTTGACCTTATTGACAAACATACCCAAGTCAGTCGCATGACACATTGTCTTGTCATAGTGAAAATTTGGCCAAGTTATTTAAAAATGTAATCACAACTAAAGAATTTACAGTCCGGACAGGATGAAACACAGTTTATACATTGGATTTTCAAACACTTGACCTTGAGCTATGACCCTGACCTTTGACAACAGACCCAAGTCATTGGCATGACACATCATCTTGTCCTAGTGAACATTTGTGCCAAGCTATTTAAAATTCCAATCACAACTAAAGAAGATATGGTCCGGACAAGAGGAAACACAGTGTATACATTGGATTTCCAAACACTTGACCTTGAGCTATAACCTAGATCTTTGACAAACAGACCAAAGTCCTTCGCATGACACATCGTCATGTCCTAGTGAACATTTGTGCCAAGTTATATAAAATCCCAATCACAACTGAAGGAGATAAGTTGTGGACGCACGGACACAGCCCATTTCTATATCCCCCTGCTCTGCTCTACGAGCGGTGGCGGGGGAATCACTAAGCAGACAGCTGACATAGTATAACCAACCTCCTACATTGTTCTAAGCTCATAATGATGATTATTTCTTTATTAAGAACATGTATAATATATATGTTAAATGACTACATGCACATCAGTAATATATCAAAGCATTGGTTTTAAATAACAGTAAACAATGATTTATGAAAATAAAGTTTATTCTCAAGTATAATTTTAAAGTGATTAACCTGGGATTTGTGCATGGACAATTTTCCCGATTTCTTCAACAGGGTTTAACACGCCAGAGCTGGTTTCACAGTGCACCATGGCCACAGTTGTAAAAGATTTGTCATGTGCGAGAACAGTCTCCAGTCTCTTTGGATCAACAAAGTCATTCTCCGGAAAAGATTGCACTTGCACATTTACACCCATCACTTTACATATCTTCCCCAGTCGTTTCCCATAAGAGCCATTCTCTAACACTAAAACCTAAAGTAAAGTACATAACTGCTGTTAGACACATATATGGACAACAAAGTAAATATTCTGCTTAAACAAAATTATTTTTTTTCACACATTAACAAACCTGTTGTATTGGATTGCTTTAGAACTTAATATTCATGAAGTTGACATTTGAAATCATATTCAATTAGTAGCACACATCTAATGGTAAATACAACAAAGCATTTAACAAATTACATTAATCATGAAAGGAACTTGATTAATAGTTATCTTTTCTTATTATTAACATAAAAATCAATTGTATAATGAAGAAACTGTTGTACGTTACTTGAAATAAATCATACAATATAACTATTGCAATCTTTTTATTGTATACTATCAGTATGAAGATAGCATCAGAGAGTTGTTAAGTTTAATTGTCAGGGAAATAGACATGACAGTGTGCAAACGTCTCTGTTTAGTGAACATGCTTGTTTAATAGTCAGGGAAATACACATGAAAATGTGCAAAATTCTTCACTTGGTAAACTGACAAATGACAATTTTATTAGCTTGTTTAAATGTCAGGGAAATAGACATGAATGTGTGCAAACTTCCCAACTTGGTAAACTTGTGTGTACACATGAGAATCTTATATTAATGTCAGGGAAATAGACATGAAACTGACACATGACAAGCTTGTTTAATTGTCAAGGAAATAGACATGAAAGCGTGCAAACTTTTCAACTTGGTAAACTGACACATGACAAGCTTCTTTAAATGTCAGGGAAATAGACATGAAAGTGTGCAAACTTCTCCACTTGGTGAACTGTCACATGACAAGCTTCTTTTAATGTCAGGGAAATAGACATAAAAGTGTGCAAACTTCTCCACTTGGTGAACTGACACTTGACAAGCTTCTTTATATGTCAGGGAAATAGACATGAAAGTGTGCAAACTTCTCCACTTGGTGAACTGTCACATGACAAGCTTCTTTAAATGTCAGGGAAATAGACATGAAAGTGTGCAAACTTCTCCACTTGGTGAACTGTCACATGACAAGCTTCTTTAAATGTCAGGGAAATAGACATGAATGTGTGCAAACTTCTCCACTTGGTGAACTGTCACATGACAAGCTTCTTTAAATGTCAGGGAAATAGACATGAATGTGTGCAAACTTCTCCACTTGGTGAACTGTCACATGACAAGCTTCTTTAAATGTCAGGGAAATAGACATGAAAGTGTGCAAACTTCTCCACTTGGTGAACTGTCACATGACAAGCTTCTTTAAATGTCAGGGAAATAGACATGAAAGTGTGCAAACTTCTCCGCTTGGTGAACTGACACATGACAAGCTTCTTTAAATGTCAGGGAAATAGACATGAAAGTGTGCAATCTTCTCCACTTGGTGAACTGTCACATGACACGCTTCTTTAAATGTCAGGGAAATAGACATGAAAGTGTGCAAACTTCTCCACTTGGTGAACTGTCACATGACAAGCTTCTTTAAATGTCAGGGAAATAGACATGAAAGTGTGCAATCTTCTCCACTTGGTGAACTGTCACATGACAAGCTTCTTTAAATGTCAGGGAAATAGACGTGAAAGTGTGCAAACTTCTTCACTTGGTGAACTGTCACATGACAAGCTTCTTTAAATGTCAGGGAAATAGACATGAAAGTGTGCAAACTTCTCCACTTGGTGAACTGTCACATGACAAGCTTATTTAAATGTCAGGGAAATAGACATGAATGTGTGCAAACTTCTCCACTTGGTGAACTGTCACATGACAAGCTTCTTTAAATGTCAGGGAAATAGACATGAAAGTGTGCAAACTTCTCCACTTGGTGAACTGTCACATGACAAGCTTCTTTAAATGTCAGGGAAATAGACATGAAAGTGTGCAATCTTCTCCACTTGGTGAACTGACACATGACAAGCTTCTTTAAATGTCAGGGAAATAGACATGAAAGTGTGCAATCTTCTCCACTTGGTGAAATGACACATGACAAGCTTCTTTAAATGTCAGGGAAATAGACATAAAAGTGTGCAAACTTCTCCACTTGGTGAACTGTCACATGACAAGCTTCTTTAAATGTCAGGGAAATAGACATGAAAGTGTGCAATCTTCTCCACTTGGTGAACTGACACATGACAAGCTTCTTTAAATGTCAGTGAAATAGACATAAAAGTGTGAAAACGTCTCCACTTGGTGAACTGACACATGGCAAGCTTCTTTAAATGTCAGGGAAATAGACATGAAAGTGTGCAATCTTCTCCACTTGGTGAACTGTCACATGACAAGCTTCTTTAAATGTCAGGGAAATAGACATGAAAGTGTGCAATCTTCTCCACTTGGTGAACTGACACATGACAAGCTTCTTTAAATGTCAGGGAAATAGACATGAAAGTGTGAAAACTTCTCCACTTGGTGAACTGTCACATGACAAGCTTCTTTAAATGTCAGGGAAATAGACATGAAAGTGTGCAAACTTCTCCACTTGGTGAACTGACACATGACAAGCTACTTTAAATGTCAGGAAATTAGACATGAAAGTGTGCAATCTTATCCACTTGGTGAACTGACACATGACAAGCTTCTTAAAATGTCAGGGAAATAGACATGAAAGTGTGCAAACTTCTCCACTTGGTGAACTGTCACATGACAAGCTTCTTTAAATGTCAGGGAAATAGACATGAAAGTGTACAAACATCTCCATTTGGTGAACTGTCACATGACAAGCTTCTTTAAATGTCAGGGAAATAGACATGAAAGTGTGCAAACTTCTCCACTTGGTGAACTGTCACATGACAAGCTTCTTTAAATGTCAGGGAAATAGACATGAAAGTGTGCAATCTTCTCCACTTGGTGAACTGACACATGACAAGCTTCTTTAAATGTCAGGGAAATAGACATGAAAGTGTGCAATCTTCTCCACTTGGTGAACTGTCACATGACAAGCTTCTTTAAATGTCAGGGAAATAGACATGAAAGAGTGCAAACTTCTCCACTTGGTGAACTGACCCATGACAAGCTTCTTTAAATGTCAGGGAAATAGACATGAAAGTGTGCAAACTTCTCCACTTAGTGAAATGTCACATGACACGCTTCTTTAAATGTCAGGGAAATAGACATGAAAGAGTGCAAACTTCTCCACTTGGTGAACTGACACATGACAAGCTTCTTTAAATGTCAGGGAAATAGACATGAAAGTGTGCAATCTTCTCCACTTGGTAAACTGTCACATGACAAGCTTCTTTAAATGTTAGGGAAATAGACATGAAAGAGTGAAAACATCTCCACTTGGTGAACTGACACATGACGAGCTTCTTTAAATGTCAGGGAAATAGACATGAAAGTGTGCAAACTTCTCCACTTGGTGAACTGTCACATGACAAGCTTCTTTAAATGTCAGGGAAATAAACATGAAAGTGTGCAAACTTCTCCACTTGGTAAACTGTCACATGACAAGCTTATTTAAATGTCAGGGAAATAGACGTGAAAGTGTGCAAACTTCTCTGCTTGGTGAACTGTCACATGACAAGCTTCTTTAAATGTCAGGGAAATAGACATGAAAGTGTGCAAACTTCTCCACTTGGTGAACTGTCACATGACAAGCTTCTTTAAATGTCAGGGAAATAGACATGAAAGTGTGCAATCTTCTCCACTTGGTGAACTGTCACATGACAAGCTTCTTTAAATGTCAGGGAAATAGACATGAAAGTGTGCAATCTTCTCCACTTGGTGAACTGACACATGACAAGCTTCTTTAAATGTCAGGAAAATATACATGAAAGTGTGCAATCTTCTCCACTTGGTAAACTGACACATGACAAGCTTCTTTAAATGTCAGGGAAATAGACATGAAAGTGTGCAAACTTCTCCACTTGGTGAACTGTCACATGACAAGCTTCTTTAAATGTCAGGGAAATAGACATGAAAGTGTGCAATCTTCTCCACTTGGTGAACTGACACATGACAAGCTTCTTTAAATGTCAGGGAAATAGACATAAAAGAGTGAAAACTTCTCCACTTGGTGAACTGACACATGGCAAGCTTCTTTTAATGTCAGGGAAATAGACATGAAAGTGTGCAAACTTCTCCACTAGGTGAACTGTCACATGGCAAGCTTCTTTAAATGTCAGGGAAATAGATATGAAAGTGTGCAATCTTCTCCACTTGGTGAACTGACACATGACAAGCTTCTTTAAATGTCAGGGAAATAGACATGAAAGTGTGCAAACTTCTCCACTTGGTGAACTGTCACATGACAAGCTTCTTTAAATGTCAGGGAAATAGACATGAAAGTGTGCAATCTTCTCCACTTGGTGAACTTACACATGACAAGCTTCTTTAAATGTCAGGGAAATAGACATGAAAGTGTGCAATCTTCTCCACTTGGTGAACTGACACATGACAAGCTTCTTTAAATGTCAGGGAAATAGACATGAAAGTGTGCAAACTTCTCCACTTGGTGAACCGTCACATGACAAGCTTCTTTAAATGTCAGGGAAATAGACATGAAAGTGTGCAATCTTCTCCACTTGGCGAACTGACACATGACAAGCTTCTTTAAATGTCAGGGAAATAGACATAAAAGTGTGAAAACTTCTCCACTTGGTGAACTGACACATGGCAAGCTTCTTTTAATGTCAGGGAAATAGACATGAAAGTGTGCAAACTTCTCCACTTGGTGAACTGTCACATGACAAGCTTCTTTAAATGTCAGGGAAATAGACATGAAAGTGTGCAATCTTCTCCAATTGGTGAACTGACACATGACAAGCTTCTTTAAATGTCAGGGAAATAAACATGAAAGTGTGCAAACTTCTCCACTTGGTGAACTGTCACATGACAAGCTTCTTTAAATGTCAGGGAAATAGACATGAAAGTGTGCAAACTTCTCCACTTGGTGAACTGACACATGACAAGCTTCTTTAAATGTCAGGGAAATAGACATGAAAGTGTGCAAACTTCTCCACTTGGTGAACTGTCACATGACAAGCTTCTTAAAATGTCAGGGAAATAGACATGAAAGTGTGCAAATTTCTCCACTTGGTGAACTGTCACATGACAAGCTTCTTTAAATGTCAGGGAAATAGACATGAAAGTGTGCAAACTTCTCCACTTGGTGAACTGTCACATGACAAGCTTCTTTAAATGTCAGGAAAATATACATGAAAGTGTGCAATCTTCTCCACTTGGTGAACTGACACATGACAAGCTTCTTTAAATGTCAGGGAAATAGACATGAAAGTGTGCAAACTTCTCCACTTGGTGAACTGTCACATGACAAGCTTCTTTAAATGTCAGGGAAATAGACATGAAAGTGTGCAATCTTCTCCACTTGGTGAACTGACACATGACAAGCTTCTTTAAATGTCAGGGAAATAGACATAAAAGTGTGAAAACTTCTCCACTTGGTGAACTGACACATGGCAAGCTTCTTTTAATGTCAGGGAAATAGACATGAAAGTGTGCAAACTTCTCCACTTGGTGAACTGTCACATGGCAAGCTTCTTTAAATGTCAGGGAAATAGACATGAAAGTGTGCAATCTTCTCCACTTGGTGAACTGACACATGACAAGCTTCTTTAAATGTCAGGGAAATAGACATGAAAGTGTGCAAACTTCTCCACTTGGTGAACTGTCACATGACAAGCTTCTTTAAATGTCAGGGAAATAGACATGAAAGTGTGCAATCTTCTCCACTTGGTGAACTGTCACATGACAAGCTTCTTTAAATGTCAGGGAAATAGACATGAAAGTGTGCAATCTTCTCCACTTGGTGAACTGACACATGACAAGCTTCTTTAAATGTCAGGGAAATAGACATAAAAGAGTGAAAACTTCTCCACTTGGTGAACTGACACATGGCAAGCTTCTTTTAATGTCAGGGAAATAGACATGAAAGTGTGCAAACTTCTCCACTTGGTGAACTGTCACATGGCAAGCTTCTTTAAATGTCAGGGAAATAGACATGAAAGTGTGCAAACTTCTCCACTTGGTGAACTGTCACATGACAAGCTTCTTTAAATGTCAGGGAAATAGACATGAAAGTGTGCAAATTTCTCCACTTGGTGAACTGTCACATGACAAGCTTCTTTAAATGTCAGGGAAATAGACATGAAAGTGTGAAAACTTCTCCACTTGGTGAACTGTCACATGACAAGCTTCTTTAAATGTCAGGAAAATATACATGAAAGTGTGCAATCTTCTCCACTTGGTGAACTGACACATGACAAGCTTCTTTAAATGTCAGGGAAATAGACATGAAAGTGTGCAAACTTCTCCACTTGGTGAACTGTCACATGACAAGCTTCTTTAAATGTCAGGGAAATAGACATGAAAGTGTGCAATCTTCTCCACTTGGTGAACTGACACATGACAAGCTTCTTTAAATGTCAGGGAAATAGACATAAAAGTGTGAAAACTTCTCCACTTGGTGAACTGACACATGGCAAGCTACTTTTAATGTCAGGGAAATAGACATGAAAGTGTGCAAACTTCTCCACTTGGTGAACTGTCACATGGCAAGCTTCTTTAAATGTCAGGGAAATAGACATGAAAGTGTGCAATCTTCTCCACTTGGTGAACTGACACATGACAAGCTTCTTTAAATGTCAGGGAAATAGACATGAAAGTGTGCAAACTTCTCCACTTGGTGAACTGTCACATGACAAGCTTCTTTAAATGTCAGGGAAATAGACATGAAAGTGTGCAATCTTCTCCACTTGGTGAAATGACACATGACAAGCTTCTTTAAATGTCAGGGAAATAGACATGAAAGTGTGCAATCTTCTCCACTTGGTGAACTGACACATGACAAGCTTCTTTAAATGTCAGGGAAAATAGACATGAAAGTGTGCAAACTTCTCCACTTGGTGAACCGTCACATGACAAGCTTCTTTAAATGTCAGGGAAATAGACATGAAAGTGTGCAATCTTCTCCACTTGGCGAACTGACACATGACAAGCTTCTTTAAATGTCAGGGAAATAGACATAAAAGTGTGAAAACTTCTCCACTTGGTGAACTGACACATGGCAAGCTTCTTTTAATGTCAGGGAAATAGACATGAAAGTGTGCAAACTTCTCCACTTGGTGAACTGTCACATGACAAGCTTCTTTAAATGTCAGGGAAATAGACATGAAAGTGTGCAATCTTCTCCACTTGGTGAACTGACACATGACAAGCTTCTTTAAATGTCAGGAAAATATACATGAAAGTGTGCAATCTTCTCCACTTGGTGAACTGACACATGACAAGCTTCTTTAAATGTCAGGGAAATAGACATGAAAGTGTGCAAACTTCTCCACTTGGTGAACTGTCACATGACAAGCTTCTTTAAATGTCAGGGAAATAGACATGAAAGTGTGCAATCTTCTCCACTTGGTGAACTGACACATGACAAGCTTCTTTAAATGTCAGGGAAATAGACATAAAAGAGTGAAAACTTCTCCACTTGGTGAACTGACACATGGCAAGCTTCTTTTAATGTCAGGGAAATAGACATGAAAGTGTGCAAACTTCTCCACTTGGTGAACTGTCACATGGCAAGCTTCTTTAAATGTCAGGGAAATAGACATGAAAGTGTGCAATCTTCTCCACTTGGTGAACTGACACATGACAAGCTTCTTTAAATGTCAGGGAAATAGACATGAAAGTGTGCAAACTTCTCCACTTGGTGAACTGTCACATGACAAGCTTCTTTAAATGTCAGGGAAATAGACATGAAAGTGTGCAATCTTCTCCACTTGGTGAACTGACACATGACAAGCTTCTTTAAATGTCAGGGAAATAGACATGAAAGTGTGCAATCTTCTCCACTTGGTGAACTGACACATGACAAGCTTCTTTAAATGTCAGGGAAATAGACATGAAAGTGTGCAAACTTCTCCACTTGGTGAACCGTCACATGACAAGCTTCTTTAAATGTCAGGGAAATAGACATGAAAGTGTGCAATCTTCTCCACTTGGCGAACTGACACATGACAAGCTTCTTTAAATGTCAGGGAAATAGACATAAAAGTGTGAAAACTTCTCCACTTGGTGAACTGACACATGGCAAGCTTCTTTTAATGTCAGGGAAATAGACATGAAAGTGTGCAAACTTCTCCACTTGGTGAACTGTCACATGACAAGCTTCTTTAAATGTCAGGGAAATAGACATGAAAGTGTGCAATCTTCTCCAATTGGTGAACTGACACATGACAAGCTTCTTTAAATGTCAGGGAAATAAACATGAAAGTGTGCAAACTTCTCCACTTGGTGAACTGTCACATGACAAGCTTCTTTAAATGTCAGGGAAATAGACATGAAAGTGTGCAAACTTCTCCACTTGGTGAACTGACACATGACAAGCTTCTTTAAATGTCAGGGAAATAGACATGAAAGTGTGCAAACTTCTCCACTTGGTGAACTGTCACATGACAAGCTTCTTTAAATGTCAGGGAAATAGACATGAAAGTGTGCAAATTTCTCCACTTGGTGAACTGTCACATGACAAGCTTCTTTAAATGTCAGGGAAATAGACATGAAAGTGTGCAAACTTCTCCACTTGGTGAACTGTCACATGACAAGCTTCTTTAAATGTCAGGAAAATATACATGAAAGTGTGCAATCTTCTCCACTTGGTGAACTGACACATGACAAGCTTCTTTAAATGTCAGGGAAATAGACATGAAAGTGTGCAAACTTCTCCACTTGGTGAACTGTCACATGACAAGCTTCTTTAAATGTCAGGGAAATAGACATGAAAGTGTGCAATCTTCTCCACTTGGTGAACTGACACATGACAAGCTTCTTTAAATGTCAGGGAAATAGACATAAAAGTGTGAAAACTTCTCCACTTGGTGAACTGACACATGGCAAGCTTCTTTTAATGTCAGGGAAACAGACATGAAAGTGTGCAAACTTCTCCACTTGGTGAACTGTCACATGGCAAGCTTCTTTAAATGTCAGGGAAATAGACATGAAAGTGTGCAATCTTCTCCACTTGGTGAACTGACACATGACAAGCTTCTTTAAATGTCAGGGAAATAGACATGAAAGTGTGCAAACTTCTCCACTTGGTGAACTGTCACATGACAAGCTTCTTTAAATGTCAGGGAAATAGACATGAAAGTGTGCAATCTTCTCCACTTGGTGAAATGACACATGACAAGCTTCTTTAAATGTCAGGGAAATAGACATGAAAGTGTGCAATCTTCTCCACTTGGTGAACTGACACATGACAAGCTTCTTTAAATGTCAGGGAAATAGACATGAAAGTGTGCAAACTTCTCCACTTGGTGAACCGTCACATGACAAGCTTCTTTAAATGTCAGGGAAATAGACATGAAAGTGTGCAATCTTCTCCACTTGGCGAACTGACACATGACAAGCTTCTTTAAATGTCAGGGAAATAGACATAAAAGTGTGAAAACTTCTCCACTTGGTGAACTGACACATGGCAAGCTTCTTTTAATGTCAGGGAAATAGACATGAAAGTGTGCAAACTTCTCCACTTGGTGAACTGTCACATGACAAGCTTCTTTAAATGTCAGGGAAATAGACATGAAAGTGTGCAATCTTCTCCAATTGGTGAACTGACACATGACAAGCTTATTTAAATGTCAGGGAAATAGACATGAAAGTGTGCAAACTTCTCCACTTGGTGAACTGTCACATGACAAGCTTCTTTAAATGTCAGGGAAATAGACATGAAAGTGTGCAAACTTCTCCACTTGGTGAACTGACACATGACAAGCTTCTTTAAATGTCAGGGAAATAGACATGAAAGTGTGCAAACTTCTCCACTTGGTGAACTGTCACATGACAAGCTTCTTTAAATGTCAGGGAAATAGACATGAAAGTGTGCAAATTTCTCCACTTGGTGAACTGTCACATGACAAGCTTCTTTAAATGTCAGGGAAATAGACATGAAAGTGTGCAAACTTCTCCACTTGGTGAACTGTCACATGACAAGCTTCTTTAAATATCAGGAAAATATACATGAAAGTGTGCAATCTTCTCCACTTGGTGAACTGACACATGACAAGCTTCTTTAAATGTCAGGGAAATAGACATGAAAGTGTGCAAACTTCTCCACTTGGTGAACTGACACATGACAAGCTTCTTTAAATGTCAGGGAAATAGACATGAAAGTGTGCAAACTTCTCCACTTGGTGAACTGACACATGACAAGCTACTTTAAATGTCAGGAAAATAGACATGAAAGTGTGCAATCTTCTCCACTTGGTGAACTGACACATGACAAGCTTCTTAAAATGTCAGGGAAATAGACATGAAAGTGTGCAAACTTCTCCACTTGGTGAACTGACACATGACAAGCTTCTTTAAATGTCAGGGAAATAGACATGAAAGTGTGCAATCTTCTCCACTTGGTGAACTGACACATGACAAGCTTCTTTAAATGTCAGGGAAATAGACATGAAAGTGTGCAATCTTCTCCACTTGGTGAACTGACACATGACAAGCTTCTTTAAATGTCAGGGAAATAGACATGAAAGTGTGCAAACTTCTCTTCATAAATTTAGGGATATGTCCATGATAATCGAGAGCTATAACATTTGTTTTTTAGTTTTTGAAGAAATAACAACGCAATGAACCAATATGGGACTTTTACATTTATGTTATTGAAAAACAAACAAACAGTTATTGCAAAAGCATCATTTGTGTCAATGGATTAAAGAAAAAGCAACAACACAAACACAGGGTCTGTAATTTTGATTTATTTAATTACTGTACCTTCCTGAATACTGTATAATTGTTTGAAGTTTTATCTGTAATTTCATGTTGAAAATTATCTTAGACAGTACGAGAATACCAGATATGTTTTGAGACAATATAACAAGAGGCCCATGGGCCTTAACGGTCAACTGTTTATCCTCGATGACATAAAGTTTTAAGGTCACACTACACAGTTGAATTATGTTCTTTGTTCTATATAAAATAAGGTCTAGGATTTCCATTGTAGAAAAAGAATTCCACATAGTAAAGTATTTTTTTTTATATAGCAGGATTGTATACCCACATTAAAATGCACAATAACTGGTAGATTGACCAGCTTGGTTTTTTTAAGGGGGTGCAGTAACACCCAGAGGTTTTTTGAAAAAAGAAGTCCTCAAATGCTCATAAATACATGCATATGTTGAAATCCTATAAAAGTCACTTTTTTAACACCAGTGATGTCTTATTGCAGTATATGCTTTGTCAACTTTTGCTCTACTCTGCAGCAAGACATCACAACCACTATGAACCATTTTGAAAATATTTCAAAACCAAATTACATAGGCCTTATTTTTAAGGGAAAGAATCATGTTACAATGGAACCAAAGGGGTGTAACTGTGTAATGAGACATACAGTATATGAAACTATTTACCAACTTTTGTCAATAAAACATAAACATTAACTGTCATGTCAGCAACAACAAATCACACCAAAAACCATACAAATGAGTCTATTCAGTCATCAGAAATGACGTCTTTTGTCATTTTCTCTTATATAGATTTAGTAATTAGTAGACCCCACCCCCAAGGTCAAACCATGAGATCCACGGACACATAATTCAAAATATATATAAAGGACTCATATACGTTCATAATAATGCTCACCATTTGTTTCCCAGTGCTTCCTATAAGAATAAGATTTTCAAAGTTTACCTTGAATTTGACTGTTTTGGCACCACAACCAAGGCCCCAGGGGGATAGGGACAATGCAATTCACAATTTTGATTCATTCTTATGTACCAAAGCTGCATACAACATTTCACTACGATTGAACTTACGTTTTTTTAAAAGAGTTGAAAATATCAATTGTTTGCAGATGCATGACACACAGCGATGGATAAAAGGTGATCACAAAAGGTCCCTTGAGACAAAGTCACAGGTGACCTAAAAATAATATTTTCCAATGAAAAGGAAAAATTATGTTCAGGACAAGCATAACAAAATATAATAAAGGGAGAGAGATCATTAAAAAATGGGCAAGGTAGAGCTATAGTTCCTGGGCAATGCACTTCCTCTCAATGTCCTCTATCATTGTGTACAATATGAACCACATCACTTGAATAGTTCTTGAGGAATCATTATGACAAGTATACAAAAAGTGATAAATGGGGATAATTGAAAAATGAAGCAAGGTAGAGTTATGGTTCTTAAGACACTGCACTTCCCATTAATGTCCTCTGTCTTTGTATGCAGTTTGAATAAATTCCATTCAACACTTATTATGCTGATGACAAGTAAATTTAATAAAGGAAGATAATTCAAAAAGTAAGCATGTTAGAGTTATGGTTCCTGTACACTGCACTTCCTCTACATTTCCTATGTCATTCTGTGAAGATTCAACAAAGTCCCTTGAATAATTTCGGAGTTATGCTCTGGACAAGTAAATTTGATAAAGGGATATAATTAAAAAAGTAAGCATGGTCGAGTTATGATTCTTGTACAATGCACTTCCTCTCAATGTCCGTAAAGATTCAACAAAATCACTAGTTTTGTATAGTTGTGCGAAGATCATTACCATGTCCCTCTTTGCCCTCGGCAGAATGATAATAAAGAAATTTGTGGCCATTCTTGCACAAAAGTATTTGAGGCGGCGAGAGAGACTGTTTTCATATACAACTTATTACACTTTTACTGTTTTATGACAGAATAAGCGGCTCTTGAGACCGTGTTGTTCCATACTTCATCATTATATTAAGGACATGGAAAGGATATAGTGGACGAATCTTTACAGTGGTAAGTTTAGGTTATTCCCTCAGTGACAGTATAGACAGTTTAGACTGTATGTAGTATACAAACCTTTCCACCATGCCTGGGAACACTTGTTTGGAAGACTGATTCTACAGCAAATGTTCCACTTCCTTGAATGGGCACTGCAGTAAACTCTTCATTAGAAACACCTAAATAATGTAATTAAGCATTTCACATTCAACAGAACAAACATAATATAACACATAAGGAGATTTGGAATGGAACCAGTTACTAGGATAAGAAACTTTAAAATAGCTTTCTTTACAGTCTTCCACTATCACCAGTGTCTACTATCTTAAAAGTAAATATCATTATATCCATACAAGTAAAATATCAAACTACAACTTCTGATCTGACATGGGGTGATCAGAAAAGCTCACCATCAATTTACAACTGAGCCAAGTTAAAAAATTTCTGATTTAATAACTGTTAAAACAATTCATAATACATGTATGTTAATCTAAATGAACAAAATATTTGGTCTTTACCTGCAATTTCTAGAAGTTTCGATCTGATATGCTTAACAATGTTAATAAATTCGACATCTCGAGAGCCAAGGTCCCTCAACATTGCTGCTTTCACAGTAGGTGATGTGCCTAATGGTCCAGGTGTGAACAACTTTTTATCTAGAAATCATGACAATTACAAGTATAGTCTATTACAATCAGGCACCACTTTGGATACTGCTTTAACAAGGGTGCAAGGCAGTCAATATATGTCCATCAAAACAATGAGTAATTATAAACACATCAACAATGAAATTGTCAATAAAAATGAAAGTATGGCAATGTAAACTCATCTTAATCACCACTTATAATAATTATGTTACAATGTGTGAATGTATGGCAATGTAAACTTGTCTTTTATCACAACTTATAATACATTACAATGTGTGAAAGTATGGCAATGTAAACTTGTCTTTTATCACCACTTATAATACATTACAATGTGTGAAAGAATGGCAATGTAAACTTGCCTTTTATCACCACTTATAATACATTACAATGTGTGAAAGTATGGCAATCTAAACTTGTCTTTCATCACCACTTATAATACATTACAATGTGTGAAATATGGCAATGTAAACTTGTCTTTCATCACCACTTATAATACATTACAATGTGTGAAAGTATGGCAATGTAAACTTGTCTTTCATCACCACTTATAATACATTACAATGTGTGAAAGTATGGCAATGTAAACTTGTCTTTCATCACCACTTATAATACATTACAATGTGTGAAAGTATGGCAATGTAAACTTGTCTTTCATCACCACTTATAATACATTACAATGTGTGAAAGTATGGCAATGTAAACTTGTCTTTCATCACCACTTATAATACATTACAATGTGTGAAAGTATGGCAATGTAAACTTGTCTTTCATCACCACTTATAATACATTACAATGTGTGAATGTATGGCAATGTAAACTTGTCTTTCATCACCACTTATAATACATTACAATGTGTGAAAGTATGGCAATGTAAACTTGTCTTTCATCACCACTTATAATACATTACAATGTGTGAAAGTATGGCAATGTAAACTTGTCTTTCATCACCACTTATAATACGTTACAATGTGTGAAAGTATGGCAATGTAAACTTGTCTTTTATCACCACTTATAATGCGTTACAATGTGTGAAAGTACGGCAATGTAAACTTGTCTTTATCACAACTCTGTTTCATGCCTATTTTATGAAGCCAATTTGGACAATTTGACATTCACATATTTATATCTTAAAAAAATATTGAAGCTATGTTTAACAGCAAAATGACTGCCTTTGTTGCATGATTTAGATATTCAATCTTTAAATAATATTAAATTAAACATATTACCATTATTTGTTAAATCTATAAATTTGCATTTTTTATAATCAAATATGCCATCTTTCAATTTCAATTAACTCAAATTTTTTGAAAGCATGAAATGAAGATATTTACATATCACTCCTAGTTATGATAATCATCACTTCCCCCTTGACATGGTATTTTCTCACTTTCCCAACATCTGTTGTTTAAAATAGAAAAAATAGTTGGGGTGGTGGAAATGTATTGTTCGGATATAACAATATATTTAAATAGAGATGAATTTAAGATACATTTGTGATAGCTTTATATAGCATAACCACAGAGCATGGATTGCTATAAGATATTTGATTCTGAAAATGCAAACGGCTTTTAAGGCCTTTAATTTTCTCAATTAAAAATCATTAAATGGGAATGCAAAAGGAACATGTACAACTAGACCTCACACTATTTCTTCACAAATCATATCTGTTAAATCTGACAACAGATATCGGAGGTTACAGAAAGATAAACAGATAAAAATGGACAAACGGAAAACACAAAAACAATGTCTCTCAAAATTTGTTCTAGTTATTAAAAGGACATTGAATAACATTTAATTTTAAGTTTAAAAAGCAGAGGTGGGGATGTATAACACATGTAACAACTTTTATACAATAGCTTGCAGTAACAGTCTATGACAAGCAACCTTGTTTGAAATCTGAACAGAATGGAACACTATAATATTTGTTAAGAGGATGTCAATTATCTGCGCTATCGCCCACTCACTCTACCACATGTCCAATCAACTGCATGAAAACATATTATGTTTATATCACTATTTACTGATATCAAACAAATAAATCGGTAAAGACAGCATTTAAACATTTTGTAAAACTAGACATGTGTCTGCTGACACAAATGCCTGTGCTATTTATAGGTAAATACTGAAAATTAAATCGAAAAGTTGCCATAACTCTTGTATTAATTGACAGATGTTGACAAATAATGAATATAGCCTGTATTTTATTATCATACAGTTACACACTAAATATTAATGAAACACATGGACCCCTCTGGAAGTTATTCATCAGAAACCCAATGTTTAACCTCGGACACATGGGCGAATGGACGGACTGACAGGGGTAACATTTAATGTCCTCTCACCATTCATTAACATAACCGGGCTATTTAACCTTATTAAACAGAGGCCCACATTTGGTGGCTTCCCCATTAAAAAATCATGTATTTTTTCCCAACTGAGGCAAAAAAAATCCCAAATGAAAAAAAAAAGAATATGGACATGAAGTATTAGGACTCACACCACTATTATCTCCCGTGAGTACTCCGGACCTACAGATGAAGGAGGTAGAAATAAAACTTTAGTTCTCTTTTTCTTCTTTTTTCAGGGCTTTGTACTGCAGTGTTTTGTTTTTTGCTAGCATGAGTTAAATGGTCAGTATTTTAGAAATCACCACTGAAAAATTGATGCTGATACCAGCTTTCTGGACAATTCTGTGTCATTTCAGAATTGTTGGTTCGAACCGCATCTAGGGCGAATAGTTGACATATCATTACTCTGGAAATTGATAGGTCTCACAAAAGCATTGAATTTAAAAAAAAACAACCTGGTCAAGGTATACTTTTTTTTCTTTATAATTGCATATCTAATTTGAGCCCAGACACATGCTGCAGAATTTAATTTTTCACTCTGTTTTGGACATAAATGTTACAATGGAGCCCTATGGGAAATGTAATAGTGGTGTGAGACGTTAACAGAAACTGACAGACAGATCTGCATGTTGCAGTGTTGAGGAATGCTGATTTCTTTAAATAGAAGGTATTAAACTATAATTTGGACATGTTATGAATAGTTGAACACAATCTGAGTTTTTAAACATTTCAATATAACTGATGGTGTAGATTTGCATTTTTTTTCATGCATTTATGATAGAGATTACACACATTGTTCAAACTTTGTATATGTCAATTTCTTGATATTCATGTTATCCATGTATGATTTAGTATTCTGTTAAATGTGGAAACAGAAAGAGAGGTACATCATGTCTAATGCATGGCAGAATGCTGGTTTACTCTGTAGATGGTCATTTTGGTGTTTCCTTGCCCTAAGTTTAGGTTTATGAGCAGTGTCCAGTCTCATATTTCATGAACACACATCCTGTCCTCATAGACAGATCCCATTTGTGACACTCTCTCCATCATGTGTGGTTTTGCCATATTTCTGTAGAACTACCAACCCTTAATTCAGGTTGAAGTATCTGCAAGATCAAACTGAATTCCAGTGGGCATGCTTATTGCTCAGATTGTGAATTTTAAGCTGATTTTTACATTAATTTATTACCCCACCCACTTATTTCTGTATACAAAAATAGAATTGTTTGCAAAATGAAATAAATTGCATATTTACAGTGGACTGGGAGTTTGTACTAATTTTTTATTGTTTAATTATGAAAAGGCAGTAGTTGCAATCTTGCAACAGGAGGCCAGTTAACGGTTAACTTCGGTTGTTTTCGGTTGTCGTCGCATTAAATTCTGCGTTGAATCAATAAATTTGGCGAAATTTTTGCTTGTACTCCATTTTTATAGAAAATGCGATAGATATGCAGAATTTTACATTGAATGTCATGTATACATTATCTATTGAGCCTGTGTTGCCCTTCTTATATTGGAATTGATGTGTAGACAGGGTTATGGAGTACTTTAGCATGAAAATAGGTTGAATTGTTTGCTTGTGTTGCTGCCATATCATTCTGATATTGAAATTTTATCTAAAATATGTTATGTTTAATAAGTTTTGTTCCACAATATCATTTGTCTGTTTTTCTTCCCATTTTCAGACACCTTTTCATTTTACCATGTAGTTGTGAAAGTTTCAGACCTTTATAGACACAATTGTTTAAGTTATCATGAAATTTAGACTGTAGGGTTGTGAATTCTTGCTTTTTTACATGAAATAGCAGCATTTTGACTGAAACCATGTGTCACTAAAACTTATTTAATTTCAGAACTAGTTCAGATATGGGGATGCATTTAGCTTTATTGAACTTGTATTGAGTATTGTTACATAATATGAAAATTTAGAATCCTAAATTTAAAAAAAAACTCCTCTTCAGGACTCACACCACTATTATCTCCCGTGAGTACTCCGGACCTACAGATGAAGGAGGTAGAAATAAAACTTTAGTTCTCTTTTTCTTCTTTTTTCAGGACTTTGTACTGCAGTGTTTTGTTTTTTGCTAGCATGAGTTAAATGGTCAGTATTTTAGAAATCACCACTGAAAAATTGATGCTGATACCAGCTTTCTGGACAATTCTGTGTCATTTCAGAATTGTTGGTTCGAACCGCATCTAGGGCGAATAGTTGACATATCATTACTCTGGAAATTGATAGGTCTCACAAAAGCATTGAATTTAAAAAAAAACAACCTGGTCAAGGTATACTTTTTTTCTTTATAATTGCATATCTTGAACCAGTGAAGAATTTGAGCCCAGACACATGCTGCAGAATTTAATTTTTCACTCTGTTTTGGACATAAATGTTACAATGGAGCCCTATGGGAAATGTAATAGTGGTGTGAGACGTTAACTGTAATATCTGATAATTATTGGTTAGAACACAATCTTAACAGTGTTACACCTCCAGTTTGCCAAAGTCTTAAAACAATTCATAATTTTCCGTCAATTGCATTGTTTTTTCCCAATCCCAAAGGCTGGGGCCTCTTCCCAATTTACAGAAAAAAGGCTCTGTTTGAATGGCCAGGGTATAAAAAAGAATTACCTGCCATTATCTTTGATGATGAACAAAACAGTCTTGTTCCTCTGTCTGCTTGATGAAAAATGTTTGCTTCCTGTTTCGCAAGTTTTGTAAGCACCAGAGTTCTTAACAATTTTACCCTTGAACAAATCATCTCAGCGACTCTGAAATTGAAATTGATTTTTACTTTATGCCTCATAAATACATGTACACATAATCTATGATTCATAAAGAACTGGGAAATATAGTAATTATTAGACTGGAGTTCTGGCAAAGAAATCTTGATGGTATAGCATCAAAAACATGTAAATACCATATATAGGCATAAAGGACTGTGTATTGGCATAATGGTGGATAAGATAATGGTGGATAGGCATAACAGTGGATAGGCATAATGGTGGATAGGCATAACAGTGGATAGGCATAATGGTGGATAGGCATAATGGTGGATAGGCATCACAGTGGATAGGCATAACAGTGGATAGGCATAATGGTGGATACGTAAAACAGTGGATAGGCATAATGGTGGATAGGCATAACAGTGGATAGGCATAATGGTGGATAGGCACAACCATAGATAGACTTAATGGTGGACAGGCATCATGGGGATAGGTATGTTATGGTGGATAGGCATAAGGATGGATAGGTATGTAATGGTGGATGGGCATAAGGATGGGTAAGCATAATGGTGGATAGCCATAATGGTGGATAGGTAATGTAATGGTGGATAGGCACAATGGTGGATAAGCATAACCATAGATAGGCACAATAGTGGATAGGCATAATGGTAAATAGGCATAATGGTGTATAACCATAATGGTAGATAGGCATAACGTTGAATAGGTATGTAATGGTGGATAAGCATAATGGAGGATATGCATAACAATGGATAAGCATAATGGTGGAAAGGCATAACCATGGATAGGCATGGTGGATAGGTATGTAATGGTGGATAGGCATAATGGTGGATAGGCATAGACAGATTAGTGGTTGTGAGGCATAATGGTGGATATGTACGTAATGGTAGATATGTATGCAATGGTGGATAGGCATCATGGTGGTGAGCATAATGGTGGATAGGAATGTAATGGTGGATAGGCATAACCATGGATAGGCATAATGGTGGAAAGGCATAACCATGGATAGGCATGGTGGATAGGTATGTAATGATGGATAGGCACAATGGTGGATAGGCATAGACAGATTAGTGGTTGTGAGGCATAATGGTGGATATGTACGTAATGGTGGATATGTATGCAATGGTGGATAGGCATCATGGTGGATAAGCATAATGGTGGATAGGAATGTAATGTTGGATATGCATAACAATGAATAGGCATAATGGTGGATAAGTATAGACAGATTAGCAGTTGTGAGGCATAATGTAGGATATGTATGTAATGGTGGATATGTATGCAATGGTGGATAGGCATCATGGTGGTGAGCATAATGGTGAATAGGAATGTAATGGTGAAAAGGCATAACCATGAATAAGCATAATGGTGGATAGGCATAGACAGATTAGCGGTTGTGAGGCATAATGGTGGATATGTACGTAATGGTGGATATGTACGTTATGGTGGATATGTAGGTAATGGTGGATATGTACGTTATGTTGGATAAGCATAACGGGGGACAGGAATGTAATGGTGGATAGGCATGTAATGGTGGATAGGCATGTAATGGTAGATAGGCATGTAATGGTGGATAGGCATAACCAAGGATAGGCATGTAATGGTGGATAGGCATAACCACGGATAGGCATAACCATGGATAGGCATGTAATGGTGGATAGGCATAACCACAGATAGGCATAACCATGGATAGGCATGTAAAGGTGGATAGGCATAACAATGGATAGGCATAACCATGGATAGGCATGTAATGACAGATAGGCATAACCATGGATAGGCATGTAATGACAGATAGGCATAACCACGGATAGGCATAATGGTGGATAGGAATGTAATGGTAGATAGGCACAATCATGGATAAACATAATAGTGGATAGGCATAACCATGGATAGTCATGTAATGGTGGATAGGTATAATGGTGGATAGGCATAACAGTGTATAGGCATAATGGTGGATTGGAATGTAATGGTGGATAGACACAACCATGGATAAACATAATAGTGGATAGGCATAAAGGTAGATAGGCACAACCATGGATAGGCATAATTGTGATTAGGCATAACAATGGATAGGCATAATGGCGGATAGCATAACAGTGGATAGGCATAATGGTTGATAGGAATGTAATGGTGGATAGGCACAACCATGAATAAACATAAAAGTGGATAGGCATAATGGTAGATAAGCATAACCATGGATAGGCTTGTAATGGTGGATATGCATAACAATGGATAGGCATAATGGTGGATAGCATAACAGTGGATAGGCAAAATGGTGGATTGGTATGTAATGGTGGATAGGCACAACCGTGGATAGACATAATGGTGGATAGGCATAATGGTGAATAGGTATGTAATGGTGGATAGGCATAACTGTGGATAGACATAATGGTGTGTAAGCATAATGGTGGATAAGCATAATGGTGGATAGGCATAACCATGGATAGGCATGTAATGGTGGATGGGCATAATGGTTATAGGCACAATGGTGGATAGCCATAATGGTGGATAGCCATAATGGTCATAGGTAGATAGGCATATCAGTGGATTGGTATAACCGTGGATAGGCATAACAGTGAATTGCCAAACGGATATATATTCAAATATGCCAAAATAATATATTAAAAAGGGCTTTCCTAACTAAGGCTAGGTGCCTAGGTTAGACTAATATATATTCCCCTCTTAAAAGTGCAACATATTTTGTGACGTATCAAATGAGTCACATAATTTCATTTTGATCCATTATACCCAGGGACAGATCCAGGATTTTAGTTTAGAGGGGTTGTATCCAAATCTGAACGGGTACACATGCTTTTCAGTAGAAATATAGTGAATTTCAATAAAACATAGGAGTTGGTGGGGGAGGTGTACGCTTTTTTTTTAAAGAGTAGATCTGCCAATGAAACAGGTTTACGCATAGTAAAATTGTTTCATCTTAGAAAGAGTCCAAATGACGTCAAGCAGTATTTAAGTGATGTCTATTTTTAAAATTGGGATTTTTGTTTCAAGTTTATCACTAATTTAAACATCGATTTTGTCACGTTTTTGGTGGATTTGACATGACAAACCATTTTATTTATTAATGATAATGAGATGCTTTTTATCCATTTTAATAATCATTTTATTTTTTAAGACATTTATAGCATTTTTTTCCTGATATATTCCCCTTAAATGAACAAACTAGTTGCTTCTTGCACAAATGCAGCTGCCTCCAACTCAAATTTTCTGGTCTAATTTGTCGCTGACAATGCCAAATAATATTGGTTTAAAAATGATTATTGAAGAAATTGATGTTGGGATAAAAAGTAACTAAAAATTGTACTATTTGGGTTAAAACGTTTTTTCTTTTGCAAGCTGAAGTTTTCATCCTCACTTCGACATATTGTTAAAGTGCGTGATCTGATCATTTAGATGATTTCAAGACCACATACAAATAATATGCAAACTCCTAAATGAGAATATTAAATAAACTGGTACTCATCTCTACTAAAAGCTTATGAAGTATGAACCGTAATAGCCAGGAACCGTTTAATCTGGCTGTACTCGGTTTACCAATAATAAGAAATATGAATCAGCTGTTTGGATACGCATGTATTAACAATGTTTTGAGTGAATTGAAAATTACTTGTGTAACAGGTACGCTAAAAAACAAAATTGTTTGCATTTTCCACAAATTTATTGGTGTGAAATACGCAGCTTATCTGCAGCACTGAACTCATATTAATTTTTTAAGTGTTGAAAATGAATATAATTATGTTAAATAAACTTATGTTTATGGCACCTTTTGAACTGTTTTTGTATCGTACGAAACCTCCTTAAGTGGTACAAAACCACCCAGTACGAAATTGTAGTGGTACGAAACAGCCGAAAACCATGAAAATCATGCCACTCATAATTATTTGGTATTCAATCATGATATAAACAGGAAAACAGTGATTTCATCAACCTATCAGTTCTTCTTAGAGAACTTATATAGAGAAGAAAAAGCCACTGATTGAGATGTTATGAATACTTGCATATTCACGCAAAATATCGTTTTTGAATATTCTTACTTCCATTCATCTCAGAAATACAAATTAAAATTCTTTCTTTGCACAATGGAATTCTCCACAATGATACCATTCCAATGAAATTGTGTTTAAAATTGTTGGAGTGCTTATGTCAGATTATAAAATCTGTCTACTGCAGTTAAAAAATCAAGGAAAGTGCTTGAAATTTTACTTCAAACTGCAACATTTTAAATTCAAGATCTTTTTGAGTGTTTAAAACATAATAAAGCATCTATGGTTACATACACCAAACATTTGAAGTAAAAGAAATCAGTTGCCTGTGAAATTTGAAAGATTAATTTGCCAAATCATTAATTCTTTGCATGCTATTTTATCAACATTTAATAGAGAGATGCAAGTTTCCTATCCTTCTAATCCTTGCCTTAATTTTGTGTTGAAAACAGGTAGTGGTTTCATCAAATATGGGCGTAGGAGCGTTTCAATAAGGGGGGGGAGGGGGGGGGGGCAACCTGAGGAGAGAGTGTATGAGGATGTATCCCCATTGCTGGCCCCAAAACCTAAACATTGGGTCTCTCCAGCTCCTACGTCTATGTAAACCTTAATTTAGTATCTAGTGTTATGTGGCAAAATCAAGCCAAATAACCAAGTATCATAATCCAATATACAGCAAGAACAGGGGTGTAGCGTGACAAATTTGGAAGTTACACAGGTGGGGTTGGAATTGGGGTCCCACTTCCCGTGATGGGATCTGAGTCGCCTCCCCTGGTGAAACTAATAAAACTATTATGCTTCATTGGGCTAGAAAACACTACTTAAACACACTCTGTCGGTTCAGACATGGTTTCTCTGACTGCACAGTCTAAATTAGGTCGATATTTTACATAAAGGATACTGTTGGTTTATGTATCATTATGGAAAAGTTCATGCTACAACTTCTTAAGTACCAATTTGTACACCCCTCCAGTTAATTCTCTATTGCTTCTATAAAAATTTTTTGCATTTGTATAGGCCTTGATTTCAAATGTTACTCAGCAGAGTAACTGAATATCTTTACGCCATACTACGCGCCTGAAGAAGAAGGACAATTGTGGATTTTTGAAAAGTCAAAAAGATCAAACACAAACTGCTAATTAATTAATATATAATTGTGTTGATTAACAAGATATGACAATTATAATAATGTAGGCGAAACTACATAATCTGCCATTACAGTTTATACATTAAGGAAGGCGAACCGGTAGGTCGACGAAACCACATGGTATTCAAGGGTTTTCCACTTTTTTCAGGCTTTACACACTAATTAGTTATTAGTCGTATATATACTATAACTTGTAGTTGTACCAAACAGTAGTGAGTACATAATTTGGTTTAAGCCTACCTTGTAACGTTGTCGATTAAGTTTATACCCAACTTTTCATTTTACAGCAATATCCGGTGTACGTTGTACCCCACTGACAATAGTCACTATTCAGCCCTGTAGGCATAGTGCCACCATTGCAAAAAGGAAGTGCTTCCGTGAGGTAGTCGCATAATGGCGGTTGTAAATAATCCTCAATTCTTCTTCTTTAAAAATGCATTTTCCTATTTTTAATGCTCATTTTTTTATTTGAATGACATTATTGGTGTATTTTGAACATTTTGATAGCATTGTCATGTTTGAATTGTGAATTTAGAAAAAAAAATGATGCTTGGAAATTGGGGTATGAATTCATGATTTCGGAAGTCTACTTTCACTTTGTCACCAGTGTACACACTGAGCAGAAAAAAAATCTCTTATATGACACATGACCCCTACTTTTCTCATCATATTTTGATAGTGCAGAGGTTGACAAACAGTAAAATGTAGGTTTCACTTCTTTCATTTGGGACCCTCTATGAATGACAAGCCTTCAAACTTTTATTATTTACTATAGAATAAAGAACAAAAATCAATGGTGGGGTTACACCTGTAAGTTACCTTGTAGCTGTAAGACAACCAAGCGTATGACTAAATAGACTATGTTTCTATGCAATCTGAGTGAGTAAAGAATTTTTAAACTTAGAATCACTGTAAATACGGCCTTAGTTCACCACATGACCAGCTGTTGTTTCAACCGGAAACACCGACTGTTTATTGGGTAGGTATAAAAAGCGGATTATCGCCTGCGAACTGTCGAACTGCGGAGTAGATGGGTATAAATAGCGGGTTAATTGCGGGAACAGACAATTTTCGGACCACGATATTTAAATATTACAAATTGTGTGGGTTTTATAATTCTTCTTTCCTTAGCCTATACGTTCACATTTCCTTTCTTCTATTTAGTTTCCCTTTCTGGCGTTTGCGCACCGTCACATAATAGTTAATCACGTGTGATTGAAGTGTCGTTATATAAAGATGTAGAAAAGCAAATATTATGAAAGCAACGTGGTGAATATTACAGTACTTTAAAGGGAGTGTATTACGATAAAACGCTATAATTGTCAAAAGTAATAAAATCATTATCAAAATGGATAAAAAGCATCTCATTATCATTTATACGTATAAACCAAAAAGTTTGGTATGTCAAATCCACCAAAAGTGACAAAATCGATATGCAAATTGGAGTGGTAAACTCAAGTTGAATCAAAATCCCCATTCAAAAAATAGACAGCACTTAAATACTGTTTGACGACATCCATATCGTCATTCTGACTCTTTCTAAGATGAAATAAGTTTGGAAAGCCCTATTCAATATATTATTTTGGCATGTTTAAAAAGATATTTTTTTTTTACAATACCAAAGACATAAACGTATTATCAAGTCACTGGTAATACGGTTTGATTGAGTATATATAGGCATGGTATAGTGGAAAACAGTTTTTAGTCAATTTTAAAATTTTGAAAATTCCTGATATAATCCCTTTAATGAATCTAATACTAAAGGAAGAGAGATAAATTCAATTCATGATTTTATTTTGACAAATACTGCCACGTGGTGTTAACAAAAACATAGTAATGCATATTAGTTTGCAAGTTATCCCATTTAGAACTTTCATATTACATTGTATCATACAGAAAATATTGTCAAAAAAATCTATACTTTATTGTGCTTTTATTGACTACGAAAACGCATTTGATACGGTTATACGAGACGCGCTATGGATTAAATTGGTTGAAAACGGTGTGAGCTGTAAAATGAATACAATTATCAAATCACTATACTCACGAGTTACCTCTTGAATTAAGTTATCTTCTAATTTATCTGATGTGTTCGATGTCACGCTTGGATTGAAGCAGGGGGACATATTGTAATCGCAGCGTCCGTCCGTCTGTCTGTCCGTCCTTCCGTCTGTCCGTACGTCTGGAGCGGCAGTTGTGGGTTGCGTTGCCAGTACAGAATGGCATTGTGGTTTTTTTTTGGCACTCCACAAGTGCGAAAACCCGTCCAAATGGCATTGTAGGGTTAATTTTATTTTTTCACATTTTTCTTTTACTTTTTTTCCACCTTTTTTTCATACTTTTTTAGTGTCATTAGGGTTGGATCTCAAGATTTGTGACATTAAGGTTAGATAGAAAATAGGTTTTGTTTTGTTTTAAGAAAAAAAGATGTTTTATAACATATAAAAACTGCACCCCACAACATCACTTCCACAAGAACGTCCGTCCGTCCTTCCGTCCGGTATTTCGTTTCCGGCCTGTAACTTTGTCATGCATAGATGGATTTTGTTGATACTTACTACAAATGATCAACAAAACATGACGACGTGTCGCGAGTAAGACCCACAACCCTACCTCAAAGGTCGAGGTCACAATTTGAGTGTGTTTGACAACACTTCGAGATTGTGTGAGATTTCGTTTCCGGCCTGTAACTTTGTCATGCATAGATGGATTTTGTTGATACTTGCTACAAATGATCAACATAAAATGACGACGTGTCGTGAGTAAGACCCACACCCCTACCTCAAAGGTCGAGGTCACAATTTGAGTTTGTTTGACAACACTTTGAGTTTGTTTGAGATTTCGTGTCCGTCCTGTAACTTTGTTATGCATAGATGCATTTTAATGATAGTTGCTACAAATGATCAATATAACATCATGACGTGTCGCGAGTAAGACCCACACCCGTACCTCAAAGGTCAAGGTCACAATTTGAGTTTGTTTGACAACACTTTGAGTTTGTGTGAGATTTCGTGCCCGGTCTGTAACTTTGTCACGCATAGATGGGTTTTATAAATACAATGCTACAAACGATCAACATAACATGACGACGTGTTGCAAGTAAGACCCATACCCATACCTCAAAGGTCAAGGTCACACTTTGAGTTTGTTTGACAACACTTTAAGTCTGTTTGAGATTTCGTGTCTGGCCTGTAACTTTGTCATACATAGATGGATTTTGTTAATACTAGCTACAAATGACCAACATAACATGACGATGTGTCGCGCATTAAACCCAGAATCCCACTTCAAAGGTCAAGGTCACAATTTAACTTCGGTTGATGACACTTTCAGTCTGATTGAGATTTCGTGTCCGGTCTAAAACTTTGTCACCTATGGATGAATTTCAAAAACACTTGGCTTAATTCATCAGCATGACATTACAAAGTGTCACGTATAAGACCCACATGCGTACCTCAAAGGTCAATGTCACACTGAGTTTGTTTGACAACACTTTCAGTCTGTGTGAGATTTCTTGACCGATCTATAACTTTGTCATCTATGAATAAATTTTAAAAACACTTGACTCAGTTGATAAACATGACATAATTAAGTGTCGCATGTAAGACCCAGAACCTTTCTTCAAAGGTCAAGGTCACACTTCCAATTTGTTTGATATTGTATGTCTGGTCTGTGACTTTGTCTTTAACTTGGCTCAATTTATCAAGATGACATGATGACGTGTCGGAAGTAAAACCTAGACACGGCCACACTTTTAGTATGTATGACAACACTTTGAATCTGTTTGAGATTTCAAGTCTGTCCTTTAACTTTATCATACATGAATGGATTTCAAAAACACTTGGTTCAATTTATCAATTGATCAACAATTGATCTGTAACTTACATTTAGGGATTTAAAATAGCTTGACACAAGTGATCAGCATGTCATGATAATGTTTCAACTGCATTTAACTGTTGAAATACCCAGACCATTACATCAGATGTCAAGGTCAATGTTACACAAAGTTCAAGGTCATGCTTTAATGTAAAAAAAACAACAAATGAAATTGCATGTCTAGTCTGAAACATTAGTCCATTAATCTTGATATTCATGGATACATCGCTACCTATTATATCATATATTGTTATTTTTCACAGACCATTTGGGGGGCATATGACACTTAACAGTGACATTTCTTGTTGTTAATGATTTTTAATATAGATAATCTGACTGAATCGGATATTAATCACTTGTGTATAGACTTATTATTATTTGTAGATGATATTGTTTTGTTTACTACTGATCCCAAACAGTCTACATTTACAACTAAATGAGATCTATGAATACTCATTAAAATGAGGATTAAAAATTAATATCAATTAAACTAAAGTTTGTATTTTTGAAAACAGAAAACAAGTCCATAACCTAGAATGGCTCATAAATGGTGAAAAATTGGATATTGTAGACAATTTCTGTTACTTAGGAGCCAAATTTATGAATAACGGTAATATGAAAATAATTCCAAAAACTCTAGCAGATCAAGCTCTAAGAGCTATGAATAATTTATTATCATTGTTCACAAGAATTAAACTCGATATTAAAACAAAATTATCACTTTTTGATACAATAGTAATACCCTTTCTCTATACAGTTCAGAGAAATGGGGAGTGTATGACTACAAATATATCGATAAAATACATATAAAGTTATGTAAGCGTATTTTAGGAGTTAAAACTCAAACACCTTCTCTTGCTGTGCTAGGTGATCTAGGCAGATATCCTTTATCGATTATTTGTAAAGAACGTGCGATTAAATTTGGGATAACAATCAAAAGCAATCCTGGTTCTCTTATCCATCGAGCTTTCATGGAACAATATATAAATATGAATAATCAACAACAAAAACAAAGCTAGGTTCAAATAATTAAAACAATATTAGACGATTTGGGTTATAGTTATATTTGGGATAATTTTAATAGAAATGTCAATTATTTGCCCATTATTAAACAACGACTGCGCGATCAATACATCCAATTTTGGAAAGGAAGTATTCTTGCAATGCCAAAACTTAATTATCACTGTAAATTTAAAACTGATTTTATATATGAGGAACATTTATCTTTAATTACAGATGATACCAAACGAAAACAATTGAGCTGTTTTAGATTAAGTTCGCATAATCTTGCGATTGAATCCGGAAGATATACATACTGGTGTCAAATTACAGAATAGAATTTGCCAAATGAGTACGAACAATACTATAGAGTCCGAATACCATTTTTTACTAATATGTCCAAGATACTACGATTTACATTTGTAAATTTATTATCCACGTAAAGACGAAAACCACTTGTTAATATTTCTAAATTTATATATGAAGCATTTAAGGTTCGTAACCATCTGGTTAATACCTAATTTTCATATTTCGTTGTTTTGCTTAAAAACGTGAGTACATGCTCGCGCGGCAGTGTGTATTTTTGTGTATTACATTGTTTTACTGTTTCTCATCTATGTAATCTTTGTTATATATTCTATGATACTTAAACAATTCAAAATGTATTGATTGTAATATGTAATTGTCATGTCTTTGCCATATGATTTAAAAATATTGTAAATGGCCTAAGGCATATGTTTGCTGATAGTTTGCCAATAAAATTGAATTGAAATTGAATTGAATTATTATTATTATTGCGGACTATATAAATTGAATATGAATATTGTAAAGTTGCATGTAAACCCGTGACCCGCATAACAGGATAGTCTTATTAAATAAGACGTGGATGGACAACTTTTTATTATTTATATATCCGACCTGTTGTCCATAACTCTCTAAAAACATGTCTAAAATGCTCCTTAGAGACGTGCTATATGTTGCACTAAATACCAGGAGAGCATATGTACAATACAATGTTATATGTACATTGACATTCATGTACAGAAGGGGAGCATATGTAAACCACAATGTCCTTTGCACACTGATTCACATGTACAGAAGGAGAGCATTGTACAACACAATGTTATATGCACACTGATACATCTGTAACATTTCTTGCCTAAATTAATCGGCCAACCTTCCATTTCTTCAATAGCTTTCGGAATCCTCATTTTTAACAATACTACCTTTCTATTGCATGTCTGTAAAAACTGTTCCCTCACAACTAAATCTAAGCGACATGCAAATGTTTTTGGAACGCTTGCCATATCTCTCTATCTGCTGATATAACTACTCCTTCGAACGGCGAACTATTGAAATGTCTCACCTGACTTAGGTCGACAGTTCTGAAATCTATCTCTAAAACCATCCTCTGTCATATCGAATCGTTTTAATAACGCAGTTTTCAAAACTTCATAGACTAAAGCTTGCTCCGAAGGAAGCATAGCATACACCTTTAACGCATTGCCCTTCAAACAGAAGTGAGTAGCCCATAGGTATTAATGCCATTTCTGGACTTATGCGAACCTTTCTAATATACGTATATACGAATCTATATCATCCTTCCCTTCCTCAAAAAGAGGTAATTTGGGAATTTTAGGTGGTACTTCCCTACTACTACTACTACTACTACTACTACTACTATCTCCACTTTGACTACTTTCCACTTCTCTTTCTAATAACTTTTATCAAATTTATCAATATGTTCCATTTCCATCCGTTTTACCAAATTACCCTCTCTCTCTGATTCACGGCCTTTCTCTATCTCTCCCTTTCTTGTCTCAAACTCCCAACTTTTCGTTTTCCATTTCACACTGTTTTTTTTTAGTCTCTTGTCTCGTAACTGTTTTTACTGCTATGACTGAATGAAATCTATGAGTCCCACTCCTTCTAACCATAACTCTACCCCATATTCAATCAACTCCTTTAAACCTCTTTAAACAGACTTTATAACGGACAACTGTAACACTGTTATATAATAACAAGACCCAACCTTGATATTATTAACACATGAAATAACATCTATATCTCAGATTGTGTTTTGCAATAGAACTATCTTGATAAAAAACAAGACCAAACTACTAATTCGAACACGTAAACCAGAAATCAAAGGTAACACACACCACTTGACGTATATGAACTCATAAATAATATACTCTTATGTTCAAAATGCTTGTACCAGTTCACTGTACTAAGTGCCTTTACGTCTCACTACACAGTTACGCCCCTTTTCCCCCACGGTAACACGATTCTTACACTTAAAAAAGGCCTATGTAACTAGGTTTTGAAATGTTTTCAAAATGTTTCGTAGTGGTTGTGGATTCTTGCTGCAGATGGGTAGAGCAAAAGTTGGCATAACATATAATAGTACTGCAACAAGACATCACTGGTGTTAAAAAAGTGACTTTCATAGGTTTTCAACCTATGCATGTATTTATAACCATTTGAGGACTTATTTTTTCTAAAAGTCTACGGGTGTCAATCAAGCTGGTCAATCTACCAGTTATTGTGCATTTTTATGAAGAAAAAAAATCCTTAAAAAAATTCTATGTGGAATTATTTTTTTAGCATGGAAATCCTATACCTTATTTTTTGGTCGTTTCGTAACCGGTTTTTTCCAGTCATTTCGTAACCAGTTTAAAATGTTGATCATTTTGCAACAGTACTTTTTGGTAATTTTGTAACCGGTGGAAAATATTGTTTATAAAGATGAATAAAACAATATTTTATGGTATTTTTCTGATCATTATGTTATAAATACGTGGCTCTGAGTGTTAGTCGTGTATTGGGTTTACTTATTGCCAAAGTTAAGATTATAGGCGGTGTCCCATGTAATGTCTATACTAAACTATATGCCTCTGTAGTTTGGCCCGTCATTAGCTATTGAACTGCAGTTTGGGCATAAACCTTTCTCTTGTATTAAGTCGGTTCACAACAGTGCTATGAGGTTTTTCTATGAGTGGGGAAATATACTCCAAATTTAGCTATCTCTGGCGATATGGGTTGGGTACCGGTCTCCTTACGTCAATGGAAAGTAATAGTCAATTACTGGGCACGGTTATCAACTACTAATTCCTCTCGAATCAATAAACGGAAAGCACTCTGGGCTTACAGTAAATCTGTAAACTGTAAAAACTGGTTTCACTGTATACGTAAGCAATTGTGTCAGTATAATTTAGCACAGTATTCTGATTTATCTAGACCTATACCTAAGCAAGGTGTTGTTATACACATTGAAGAAGCTATATTTATTGAATATAAAATGATTGGCTAAATAAGATTAATGCTAAGCTTGGTCCCTCAGGGAGATGTGGTAATAAACTTAGAACATATTGCACATTTAACCAAGACTATTGTGTTGAAAATTATTGTAATATAATTATACCAAAATGTCATAGATCAGCTTTGTGTAAATTTCGAAGTGGAGTTGCTCCATTAAGTATCGAGAACGGAAGGTATGAAGGTTTGCCTTTGATAGACGTGTGTGTCCATTTTGTATTACTTAATAATGATAGTATAATTGAAAGTGAAATGCATGTATTGCTTGAATGTGATATGTACAGCGACATAGAAACACCCTCCTTCAAAAAAGCCATAGCTTCTGCACCTAACCTTATGAATTTATGTAATAACGATAAACTGAAAATACTTTTTACCAAGGTTAATCTGGTACGAATTTTAGCCAAAACCTGCTTTTTAACATTACAAAGAAGACAATTTTACATGTGTAAATAATGCCAATTTGTGTTATGTAATATGAACCTTTTTATTGCACCTGAGTAGTAAATGCTAATTAAGTCAACACAAATCTGATTGTGGTTGACATGATATTTTTGACCATTTTTTAATTATGTGCAATAGTGCTTGTGTTTCTAAATTCAGTATTTAAGATAACTTTTAGTTAGATAAATCCTATTACGGTCTGAAAATAAATGATACGGGTTACTGTTGCCCAACATCTGCAGACGGTATGGTGCTCAGTTTACTGACTAAGAACGGATTAGAAAAACTTATGTCCATATGTCATAATAAAACTATCCGAGAACGATATACTTATAATGCAAATAAATGTAATGGCATTGTTTTTAATGAATGCAGTTCTGATTTACATAATTACTCAAGGCAATGGCGTTTAGGACAAAGAACTGTCATTGAAACAATAAATATGTCCATCTAGGCATTTCATGTAGTAAAGACATGTGTCTGAATGAAAACATTAAAGACGCGTGCACTTAATTACGTAAAACATATGTTGGATTAGCCGACTGTGGCGTCCATCAACATGGTTAACACCCAATAACAGTAAAACATCTATATCAAACTGTTGTCCTCTCGCGAGCTTTACAGCTGCGAACTATGGAACGCCATTACGGAATCGCTAGAACGAGTACATGTCCAGTGTATTAAATATATGCAGTCTTTACCGAAACAAATTCGTAGTGACGTTGCGCTGGCTTTAATAGGCCTCACTCGAGCATGAAATTGATTAGCGAAAGCTCATGATGTTTGGACAATTATGTAGCATTAATGAACGCTTTAGGATAAACACACTTTTTGTTAATAGGCTTATACAATTCATGTCTTATCCACGTAAAACGTAGGGTTTTATGCCAGATATCTACCGTATTCTAGGCAAATACAAATTGACCGATGTTCTAACGGAATACATTTCCACTGCATTCTTCCCTACGTTAAGACAATGGAAAAAAATACTTAAATTTAGTATACATAAATCAGCCGAATTTGACTTTAGAACAAGACTGGTTCAAGACGACAGTCTCAATAGTTTTCTCAATATACAAAGAGAAATAGTACCAAACAGTATTTTGGTATTTCTCCCAAATATATCGCAATCTCTACCGTATTATGGAACTGTCACTTTTATAATTCGTAAATTATTTGCCCGCAAATATCAAACTGTTTGTCCGCAGTGCAGTCTCATTACAGAAACTGTAGCTGAACTAATTTTGTTCTGTGCGTCAAATAACTCCTTCTGACATACTATATTATGTAATATACACAAAGTATGTGGATCAGATACGTACGATAAGCTTTGTAACATGAACGCCTTTTATCAAATTATAGAACTAGTTTCCGGTTATCCTTCTTTAAACATGACAGATAAACAAACGGTTGCTATTTCAAAAATTACATTTAGGCATTTACATCATATGACTAAAGCATTAAGATATATGTTAATGTAGATAACACACACAATACTTCATCTTTTGTGTTTTGTCACTTTGTTGCTGAGCTCGTCGTTATCTCGTATTGACAGCGAAAATAACAATACACAATAATATTTTGATTTTAAATATTATATTATATATTCATTGTTTGAATTCAACGTGTTAAAAAAATAATATCTTCAAATAATGCGATTCTTTTAATTAACTTTTAAGGTACGAGTACGTTTTGTTTTTGAAAGATAATATTTGGAACTAATACCACTTTTAGTACCAATATAGTGTATGCTCTTGTGTTTCGTTTCGGCAAGTCATATCAGTCATTATAGGTAATATTCTTCTAAAAGTGTCAATATGTTATGCACTTTAAATGGACATATCATTTATTTCGTTTGTATATATGAAAGTTAGTTACATGTTTGTTTATATTGTATATATTTGATTGTCATTTAATTGTCTATATGTGTATTATGTTTTTGTATATGTATTGTACACTCATGTTGCTAGTTGAATGTTTATTCTCCTGTATATTTGTGCTATTGAGGAAATAAAGAATCAATCGATCTTAATGCAATAATTATCGTTTACTCCTCAGTTTTATTTAATATGTGATGTGTTGAAATAATAAGGAAGCTGAGATTTCTTCGTTCGACATCGAGCTTGTACTTCGGTCATGACTATATATTTCAGTGAGCGACTTACATCTATGTCTTAATCTTGTGAGACGACGCTCATTTGGACTATAACAGGATGATAAACGGAGGTATATGTCTCGCACCACTATTACATTTCCCATAGGGCTCCATTGTAACATTTATGTCCAAAACACAGTGAAAAAACAAAATCTGCAGCATGTGCCTGGGCTCAAATTCTTCTTGGTTCAAGATATGCTATAATAAAGGGAAAAAAGCATACTTTGACCAGGTTGTTTTTTTTTAAATCCAATGCTTTTGTGAGACCTATCAATTTCGAGAGTAATAATATGTCAACTATTCGCCAACGATGCGGTTCGAACCAACAATTCTGAAATGACACAGAATTGTCCAGAAAGCTGGTATCAGCATCACATTTTCCGTGGTGATTTCTAAAATACTGACCATTTAACTCATGCTAGGGAAAAAAACAAATCAGTACAGTACAAAGCCCTGAAAAATGAAGAAGAAAAATAAAGTTTTATTTCTACCTCCTTCATCTGAGATAATAGTGGAGTGAGTCCTGAAGGTGCGACGTCTGATGACGAAATATCAAGGTCCTATAATTAATGTAATATTTTGTGTTTTATCTTTGTGATATAAGCATGTGTGATATTATTGTACTATCTGTGATAATAGTCTCTTGTAATTCTAATAGTTGAATGGCCATGTACATTTGTGTATATGTATATTTTATTGTTTTTATGTGTATATATATGTATGAGACTATAATAAAAGAATAAATCAATCATATTAAAATGAAAAATTACATACATAAGTAAGTGAATATTTTAACCATATTATTGGTCATTTACCTTCCTTTGTTAGAGTATGATAACCTTAGAGAGGTGTTAATGGGTCCTATTTTGTGATCCACGTGTTACTCGTTAACTATAAAAATGCTGTTATTTTCACATATCATTAATTAATGCAGTTAGTTGACTAGTGACTTTAAGTACACGTGCCGATGTAAATAGAAAGTCAAAAATGTTATTTTTTTCAGAAAATGAAATTTCTATATTTGGTAGGCTATAGAAAATAAAGAACAACATGCAAACATTTTAAATTTTATTACATTATTATCAAATTAAAAAAAATGTAAGAAAATAAAATAAGTAATTACATATTTCAACAAAATGCAAATTATTGTATATACACATAAAATTTATCAAATCAAAAATGAAATATGACCGGATCCCCGCAGTTCGCAGGCTATAATCCGCTGTTTATACTGGCCCGTTTATACTTACCGTTGTTTATTTCCTGTTGCGCATGCGTTGTAAAAGCATAATTGTTTAGTCTGCATGACAAGGCTGTAATTTCATAATTTCTTTAAATTAACAAGCATTTTGATTAAGATGAGTTCTATAGGCACGGGCGTAAGTATTATTTTATTATATAAATGTAATATTTTAATCCTATTATATTGATATCTTAATATTTTATCATAAAAATTAGTTTCTGAAATACATTTACCACCCCCACCCACCCTGTATGACACCGTCGTTGTGTGTTTTCGATCACCAGTTCAGTTCGGTTCAGTTTGGCTATGATATTTTTATTGTAAACTTGCTCAAACTCAAATTACTAGATAATACAATGTTATTTTGGGGATATAGACTAAACAGTGCTGAAAGAAGCCCAGGTGAATTCAATCACTTCCGACAGACATATAAACATGTATATCTTGTATACCTAATACCGCGAGATACCTATTACCGCATATGCCCGTATAATAACAATCTGGGAAGACATGTGCAAAGCTCAAACTTCCGTTAGCATCGGCATTTGTTAGCATTTCTTATTGGCAACTGATTTTTACTCGGCACACTGTTTAGTACTGATGCCATTTTTTACATTTTTGAAATTTTTTTAGACTCACAGTATTAGGTATGACCAGTATACTGGTCATACCTAATACCGCGCGTGTAAAACTTTGTCAACCATGTATAATAATGGCATCGATAATAAACAGTAATAAAGTTACTTAAGTGTGCTGAGTAATAAACAGTTGTTGTTACGAAATGTAAACAAATGCTGACGCTAACGGAAGAGCTTTGCACATGTCTGGGATATTATTATTATACAGGAATTCGCGGTAATAGGTATATTGCAGTTTCTAGTATACAAGGGATAAATAAGTCGATGTTTCCATGTTTCTGAGAATTACGTATACGTCAGGGCTAGAATTTAACTTTTTTGTGCACTGGCAATTTTGGCCAGTGCCTAAAATTTCAACTGGCCAAATTTGAAACCAACTAGCCAAACCAATTTTTGCAGAAACTTGCAGTCCTAAATGTCTAAATAAACCCTAAATTAATTGTTTCAAAGCCTGCGTGTTATTTAATATGCATTATTAGCTTTTTTTTATTTATAGACAATGGTATCAAGGTTATTATATATGTTAAGGTACAATTCAAAGCAGTACTTTACAAAACAAAATATTTAAAAAAATAAAATTGTTCTTGTTATTTATTATACTACCATAAATAAATGCATACAATGATATATCATAAATAAACACTTTTAACTAAACTAAAATATGAATCATGGATTCAACAATAACAAGTGTACAGAGAGGCTGAGATTGTGACATACACACATTTCTATTTATAGAATTAATATAGCCAATGGCCTTTTGTTTTAAAATAAGATCTAGATCTAGCCAAGGAATTGTTTAACATGTGTAAATGTTGTGATATCATAGTAATATAGTTTAATTATTATGGATGACCTGTCGATCGCGGTGGTTTCTACAATTGACACACCATTTTGTCATTGTCAAGTTTATAGCCCTGTGTGATATTGAGCTGTCGCTCTCATTTCATTACAGTATTAACGGAAGGATTATTTCACTTTTTTCTTATTGGGACTAACTTCCATTCGTCGGTTCAATGGAGAAAAAGATGTTATTTTATCTGCCACTTTAACAGCTGACAAAATATGTAAACAATAAATTTGACGGGTTTCAACTTTACTTTTATTTTATAGAGTGAGTGCGCGATCGATCAAACTAGACACAGTCTACTCATTATGTTGTTGACGGGTTTTAACTTTACTTCCTTTTTGCAGAATGAACTTGAGATCAAAAACAATTGGACGCAGTCTACACATATATAAATATTTAATACCGTGCTGCTAGGGGGTAATTTGGCGCGAGAAGCATAAGAAATTTGGTAAAATTGACAAGAACTAATTATTTTTACCAGGATAATACTTGTTTATTTTCAAAAATCAATAAAATGAATAAAATAAGTAATTTTCTCAACTTGAAATCCACTCGCAAAAAAATGCCAGCTTAAGTAATTTCAACTCGCAATTCAAAATACAGCTCGCATTTTGCGAGTGGCGAGTGCTTAAATTCGAGCCCTGATACGTGTATGCATATTTCGATTTCCTTGGCACATGCCATTATTTACATACTGTAGTGATATTGATGTCTGATTAAAACTGGTGCATAACACGTCCAGGTCAAATAGCAGGGCTAGAATTTAACTTTTTTGTGCACTGGCAATTTTGGCCAGTGCCTAAAATTTCAACTGGCCAAATTTGAAACCAACTAGCCAAACCAATTTTCGTAGAAACTTGTAGTCCTTAATATCTTAATAAACCCAAAATTAATTGTTTCAAAGCCTGCATATTATTTAATATGCATTATTAGCTTGTATTTATTTTATAGACAATGGTATCAAGGTTATTACAGGGCTCAAACTAGAGGGCGACGTGGGCGACAAAGTCGCTTTTTTCTCTGTCACTTCGATTTTTTTTTTGGTCACGGCGAAGTTTTAAGTCGCCTTAAAATTAGTAACATCACTTTTTTCTGGATGCTAGCGAAGTGCAAATAACAACTATAACCAATATTTGGTATATTCTCTAATCCGTGGATAAGTGTCGCTACACATGTGGGAATGCAAATTGCAATAATCGGTTATTTGTGATCCAAATATCCCCAGGCAATTTTCGGCATATATGTTTACACCCCGTGCCAACATCGTATAGGTTGTTAGGCAACGCAATCGTTTGGCTGACCAAGATCAAGGTTTCCCTTGCATAGAGTTAAAACATCAAGCGTCTGATTGAAACCGATCATTTTTTTCCACTCTCAATCAAAGTTTTCCATGAACAAAGTAACTTTCCAAGTATGACGTAATCATTCTTTGTGTTTGCGAGATGCATAGTTGATTGACAAGAGTGTAATTCAATTCTGAATTATACGTTTAAAATGAATAATTAGCGCGTTTGATTTTTAGAAATTACCGATGATTAAAGAGGTATTGATAATTATGTTGCCGCTAACTGTTGTCTATAAATATGTTCGAGTCGAAATAAACAAATTGAACTGAATCGATTATAACAACTGTTAATTCGGTGTCCGTGAGTGATGTATAGAATTCACATAAAAAATTGTTTTGTTACTCAATTTGTTTGTTTAAATCAGCTGGTTTAATTACTCTAAATATTTGTGATCTGACCTATAACTACAAAGTTTGACTTCCAAAGAGCCTTGAAATATTGGAAACAACAGAAAGTACGAAATATTTATAAATGGGAATTAAAACGGTCAAGTAACTAAGTTAGTTTAAGTAGTGTGTAGACTTCAGTGGGGATAGCATGTAACACAGCATCTGAAATTTAAAAAATGTGTGTTTAATGTATGTTTCATGAACTTATGATTATGTTTTGCATTTTAATAAAAAAGTGTTTATTTGGTAAAAAATAAAAATGATATGTGAACAGAGAAATATCTTTTTGATTACTCTTTCGGAGATAAAGTTATAGATAAATAGCATTTATCTTCTGCTTTTACCTACTAGTGTTCCATGTTCTTTGCAAAAAAATAAATAAAAAAATAATGAGTGGCATGAAGAATACTCCTACCATGAAAAAGTAGATTGTAAGTTCATTTAGCTGTATCTTTATTCAGAAAGTTGAACTCCCTGTTCTGTAAGAATATATCACAAAAACTTGTTCCTTAATTACACCATCAGATAAAAGACAGGAAGGCAGTCAACCAACACATTTGATATAAATCAAAAACAATATAAAACATTATAAAAACAATATAAAACAAAAACACATAATGACATAGCATTAATTTTAATGAAACTAAGTTTTCGTGTAACCGCGTGACGAAATTTACTACTTCTCCCTATTTTTTCTCCACTTCTTTTTTTTTGGATGAAGGAGAAGTCACTTCTCCCTAAAATTCAGACCCAGTTTGAGCCCTGTTATTATATATGTTAAGGTACAATTCAAAGCAATAGTCCTACTTTACGAAACAAAATATTTTAAAATATAAAATGTTCTACAACCATAACTAAATGCATACAATGATATATAAAAAATAATCACTTTTAACTAAACAAAAATATGAATTATGGATTCACAATAACAAGTGTAGAGACATACACACATTTCTATTTATAGAATTGATATAGCCAATGGCCGTTCGTTTTAAAATTAGATCTAGCCAAGGACAATTGTTTAACATGTATAAATGTTGAGCTGTCGCTCCCATTTTATTACAGTATTAACGGAAGAATATTTTTCTTTTTTCTTGTTGGGACTCGCTTTCATTCATCGGTTCAATGGATGGCCTCACGGACTAAGCCCCCAATTAACCATAAATTTGTTTGTGTCAGTCCTAAAAAATTTAAATTCTACAAGACTCGCTGCAAAATAAATATAGATTTTTTTATGAATTTTAAAACTTGTTTGCATTTTCACAAATTTCAAATTGCCATTAACTGCGCAAAAGTGTATAAAAATTGGAAATGACAATGATCCAGCTGTTCTGAAAAGCTAGTCAATCTTAAGCAGTGATTTCTCTGATAGGATTATATGTCATTCAGGGCTAGAATTTAACTTTTTTGTGCTCTTGCAGTTTTGGCCAGTGCCTAAAATTTCAACTGGCCAAATTTGAAAACAACTAGCCAAACCAATTTTCGCAGAAATGTGTAGTCATAAATGACTGAACAAACCCAAAATTAATTGTTTCAAAACCCGTGTGTTATTTAATATGCATAATTAGCTTGTATTTATTTTATAGGCAATTGTATGAAGATTGTTATGTTAAGGTAGATCTATTTCAATTTCAAAGCAGATTAATTGTAATTTACAAAATTTAACAATTTCAATAATAATATTTGTTATTACTACCACGAATAAATGCATACAATGATCTATCTATAGTTGTGTCATTTAAATGAACACTTTAATGAATCAAGGATTCAACAATAACAAGTGTACAGAGACTGAGAGTGATACAAACACACATTTTTATAAATTTAATAGAAGTAAAATAGTCAATGGCCGTTCTTTTAAAATCAGATCTGCAAATGTTGTGAAATCATAGTAATTTAGTTTAATTATTATAGTAAAAGGTGCGTACCGTGGATGATCTGTCGGTCGTGTGTTTTCTACAGTCGATGCACCAAATCTCTGTCATATTTTTGTTATTATCAAATTTGTAGCCCATTATATTACAGTATTAACGAAAGGGTTTTTTCACTGTTTCTTATTTGACAATTCCTGTTGGGACACTCTTTCATTCGTCAATTTTCTCTTATTCGTCGATTCAGTGGAGAAAAAAGATGTCATTTTAGCAGCCAACAAAATATGTAAATAATGAATTTGACTGCATTCAACTTTACTTTTATTTTATAGAGTGAGTGCGCGATCGATCAAACTAGACGCAGTCTTTTCATTTAAATATTTAATACATGTCATTGACAACTGTGTTGCTAGGGGATAAAATTGACAAGAACTCGTTTGTTTTACCTGGATTATACTTGTTCATTTTCGAAAATCAATAAAATGAATACGAGTAATTTTCTTAACTTGAAATCCACTTGCAAAAAAACGCCAGCTTAAGTAATTTCGACTTGCATTTTTAAAATACAGCTCGCATTTTGCGAGTTGTGATTGCTAAATTCGAGCCCTGTCATTTATTCAAGATATTTCAACCATTTATTTGATATTGACAAGGAATTCATAACTTAAAAACTAAATATGCATGATCTCAATTTTACGGCATGCAATTGGTTGCTTTATTAATGACGATGTACCAGTTTATTCATTGACAAAAACTATGCTCACTTGTCTGTTTAAAAACTGAAATTTTATAAAGACAATACAATATATTAAGAATATTTTGCAAGTAAATAAACAAAGATTTTAGAAAAAGGTTGTCTCAGTATCTTATAAAAAAACAATTGATTGAAAACACAATTGAAATGATTTATTTACATATACATGTACTTATAAAACCATTTCCTCCTTTGTTTTATCAAAAGTGCCAGAAACTTTCTAAAGTTTGGATTGCCTTAAATGGTGGTACTTTTTTTTAAAAACATTCTTCTATAGAATTCTACATTTTTATAGCTAAACAGTAAACAGGGGAAGTACCGGAAAGGAATAAAACACTCAAATTTACAAAGAGAAAGTAATATAAAATTTAAAGCCAATCAAGTTGGCTCCAATATCTTAAATTTGACTCTAACTTTTCTCAATTGGTGAATGCATTGACAACAAGATTTTTTTGGCCAGGGTAGGCCCTGCAAAATTGCTGAAATTTCAAAAGAACCTTTCTGTCAAACATTTTCATATACAATATGAATTACTCTTACACGAGCAAGGGATTGCAGGTTCTGCAAATCAATGGGCTACGATGTATAGGGGACATTAGGGGCCCAGTGTGCAACAGAAACAGTAATCTGATGGCCCGAGTCTATGATAAATTGACCCAGAATCTTACCTCAAAGATCAAGGTCACACTTTCAGTCTATTTGAGATTAAGTGTCTGGTCTTTAACTTTGGTCTTACATCGAGGGATTTTAAAATAACTTGGCACAAGTAACCATCATATGACAATGTGTGGCATGCAATACCCAGGCCTGTACATCTGATGTCAAGGTCAAGGTTTATTGTTGTGGGGTTTTGTTCCTTTTTTTCAACAGGATTTCAGTTATATATAACAACAGATTGCACCTAATCAACATTCTTGTTCATGCCTGGTTGTCATAATGTTTCAAAGTAGAAGTATTAAATTAAGAAGTACTTAGCAATAGGCACGAGTGTGAGGAGAGTATGAGAGATTGCAGGAGATGGCTTTTCAGCTATTCTGAGCTATATTCATGTCTTAAATTATGAATGAGTTTTTGCTGGTTTTTTAACCTGAAAAAGTCAGCAAGGTCTGAAATATAACTTCTGAAATAGTGCGTACACAAAACAAGACCTATTGGCGATTTGAAACATATATGGGACATGTAGTAGATTGTAATTTTTTTTTTTTTTTATTCCCCCACCCCCACCCACATCCCTAAAAAAAAAATAGACAACCCTGTCATGTTCTCTGAAAGCTCTTGTTTGTTTTATATGTTTGTGCATTTAAAACAGTAGTTTATGCCATTGACAAGTGCTTTAAGGTAAGCCTTTCTTGCTTAATTTGTAATTTTATTCATTTAAACCTTTTTTCAGTATGATCTGTCAGCATCTCAATTTTCCCCAGATGGAAGAGTATTTCAAGTTGAGTATGCAAATAAGGCTGTAGAGAACAGTGGGTAAGTATAAACTGTATTTCTTCTAAAATATACATAAAGTGTTGGTTAAGTTCTACACCAACTTACTCAGTCTGATGATTATTGAGTGTCAGCTGGGCAGTAGCGGCCGCTTATGCTGGAAGATTTGCCAATCACATGGCTTCAATATAATTTCAATTTGATCAGCATTATACATATATTGGCGAATTTGAACAGAATTTTTAAAAATATTGAAATTGGCTAAAAACATTTTTTTCTAATATATCATGCTTACATATACTCACTGACCCCGTATTGCCAAAAAAATATATTTTAAACATGGCGAAATAATTGAAAAGGGATTTTCTTACTTTGGCTATGCACCTACCGTATATTCCCTTATAAACGCCCCCACTCTAATAAACGCCCCCCACCTGTTTTTCTGGAAAATTAAAAAAATAAAACGTATATGCGAGTTGAGTGCGTATTCGCCCATCTTTCCCTGATCTATTATTTTGTTACACAAACAACAATTAGCAGAGTGTTTATAACCTTTGAACTCTTTAATCCATTGTTTATATCTTGGGTGACCACTTAACCGCTTTTGGTTGAATAAACACTTCCCCATATTTGCTGTTTAAAACTAGTAAAAATACCGTCTGCCCATTAAAACATTAGAAAACGTTGGAAAATGCGGTTAGTCTGTGTACCCTTAAAGCTCATTGTTCCACGTTGATAAGAGCAAGCGTCCAACTCATTTAAAGTGAAGAGTACACTGACCATAAATTCAGATATTCCAGTACGCAGACTAGTAATTTCAAACAGATTTTCAGCTTTTTTTCATCGTATGTCGATTATTTCATTCACTCTCAAATAATTCTGAACCACTTTTTCGGGGATTTAAACCGGATTTAAGTTTTTTTTTCCAAGGCTTTATTGTATTTTTAACTGTTGTCAAATTTGCTTTTTTTATCTTTTATAAATGCCCCTACCTTGTAAAATGTAATGCCCCCCAGGGGGCGTTAATTAGGGAATATACGGTATGTTGGATTAAAATAGATCGCAACATATTTTGTGACATTATATGAGTCGCGTGATTTCACTTTGATTTCAATTTTATCTGTTATACAGGTTTACATTATAGTAACAATCTTAGAGTCTGAAGGATGATGCTAAGGTTGCAAGCAGTATTTAAATGCTGTTTTTTTTTTAGAATGAGGATTTAGATATTGATTTTGTCATATTTTGGTTGATTTGACATAACCAAACATTTGGATTTTATTTATTAATGATATTGAGATGCTTTTGTTTGATGTTAAGACATTTATAGCAATTTTTTAAATACTAACTTCCATCAAGCCTATATTTTTCATACTTTTAAAATATTTTTTCGCAATATTATAAAACCATTAAAATCATAAACTATAAATATTTTTTGTTAACATAAGTCATAAAAAGCTATTAAATGTCATTATACCCCCGACAAACTAAGTTTTGAGGGGGTATATTGGAGTCACCCTGAGGTCGGTCTGTCGGTCCGTCGGTCTGTCGGTCGGTCTGTCCGTTGCAATTTTCCTTGTCCGGAGCATCACTTGAAAAGTACTGGATGGAATTTCATCAAACGTCATACAATGGTAGAATATAATGAGAGGAAGTGCATTGTACAAGAAACATAACTCTATTCTTGCTAATTACAGAGTTATTGCCCTTTGATATTTTTTTTTGTCCGGAGCATAACTTGAAAAGTACCGGATGGAATTTCATCAAACTTCATACAATGGTAGAATATAATGAGAAGAAGTGCAGTGTACAGGAAACATAACTCTATTCTTGCTAATTACAGAGTTATTGCCCTTTGATATATTTTCCTTTGATATTTTTTCTTGTCCGGAGCATAACTTGAAAATCACCGGATGGAATTTCATCAAGCTTCATACAATGGTAGAATATAATGAGAGGAAGTGCAGTGTACAGGAAACATAACTCTATTCTTGTTGCATTCTGTAAATAAAAAGGCAAATATGGATTTTGTAAAATTTGGCGGCCATTTTGAAGGTCACCTTAGATTTCCCCTCCGTTTTGAAAGTATTGCAGTGGTTCTCGGTGTTAAAATAATCAGTTGGCCTTGTTCTATGTTCGCCCAAGTTTCTAAAAAAGGAACATTTTTTGACTCCACCACATGGACTTATCAGCATGTAATATCACTAATAATATTCTGGTACAAGAAACTACAATTTTTGCCCAATTTCACCTCCCCTCCTCTACCCATTATTATATTATTAATATTATCTCCCATTTTTTAAAAAAATTTTAGAGGAAATTGAATGTTCATTCATCAAAGAGTTTGTGTCCGGCCTGTAGCTTTGTCATACATGGATAATTTTCAAAAACACAAAGCTCAATTGATCAACATGACAAGGCGATTTATTGGGTGTAAGACCCAGACTTCTAACTCAAAGGTCAAAGTCATACTTTAAGTATGTTTGACAACAATTTGAATCTGTTTACTTTGAGTCTGTTTGAGTTTTCATGTTCAGTGTGTAATTTTGTCACCTATGGATGAATTGCAAAAATGTTTGGCTCAAATGATCAACATGACATGATGATGTGTCGCCTGTAACGACCAGAACTGAACTTCAAAGGTCAAGGTCGCACTTGTTTGATGTAACATGTTGATTTTGTTTGAGATTTTGTGTCCTGCTTGTTACTTTGTCATACATGGACGGATTTAAAAACACATGACTTAATTGATCAACATGGCATGATGATGTCATGTCACATGTAAAACCCAGAACTGTACCTCATAGGTCAAGGTCACACTTTCAGTATGAGATTTTTTGTCTGGTCTGTTACTTTTGTCTTACATGGAGGGATTTTAAAATAACATGACACAAGTTATCAACATGTCATGATGATGTGTCATCTGCTTGCACCTCAGATGTCGAGTACAAGGTCACACAACGGTTTAATAAGGTTACACATTAAGATAAAAGAAATTATGTGTTTAGTTAAGTGTGTGTGGCAGCAGCTTTTCAAGTTCTGGCCAACATAAAAAAAAATTGTTTAAAACTGATATGTGAGACTAGGGTTGGCAACTTGGCATGTCTCGTATTTTAGGTAATCAAATAAACGCCGTAAAATTGTCAAAATTTGCTTGATTAGGTATTCTTGTCACAAACATGTTTGCATGATTTTTCTTAATGTGTTAAATAATAATATTGAATTACTGTATTCCCCCATATAAACAACCCCTTGTGATGCATTTGATGGAGTGGGGGGAGTTTATTTGGCTTCTTTAGTTTAACAAACAATATTGTGTTTTATAATTGTTTCACTAGCACAGTTACGTTACAGTTTGGTTTCACTTTACTGATAACACTTCTTACTTTTTAAATTTTTTTTTGAAGCATTTATATGGTTTAGAAAAAAAATCAACCTACAATTAAACACAATTTTCTTGCTTTATACTTGTTTTAATTTTTTAAAACTTACTTATTTGACCTTGATTTTGAAACAAGTTCTGACAACTTGGACAAATCATGGGTGGAATCAGTATGAAGCACAATGTCATGTGGATAAGGTGCTCAAGGACACTACACATAGCTGTGGAGGAGGATCGAACCCATGACCCTATTGCTTTGTACTTATAATTATACTTTAATTTTTCCATCATCATTCTGCAGTATGTAAATTACATTCCCATTAGACCGCGGCGTGGTCTAGTGGTAGAGCGTCTGCCTCGCATGCGGAAGGTCGTGGGTTCAATCCCCGGCCGGGTCATACAAAGACTTTAAAAATGGTACTATAAGCTTCCTCTCTTGATGCTCAGCATTTAGAGGACAGTTCTAGGTCTGGTCGGCCCGGTGTCGGTATAATGTGACAAGGTGGGGTATCATACCAATTGTCTGCGGCATGATACTCCAGTGTGACAGCACTTAGAATACTGTCTCAAGTAGACACTGTCGCGATATGACTGAAAAATTGTTGAAAGCGACGCTAAACACCATACAACAACAACATTCCCATTAAACAATTTATTACCCACCTTAGAAGAGTAATTTATTTCAGTTATGTATTCATTTTAGCACTGCTATTGGTATACGTGGAAAGGATGGTGTCGTGTTTGGTGTAGAAAAGTTGGTCACATCAAAATTATATGAAACAGGAGCAAACAAACGAATATTCAATATTGACAAACATATAGGAATGGTAAGATTTATTTATTTCAGTAACAATACAAAACAGTGGCAAACAAATGAACATTCAGTATTGACAAACATATAGGAATGGAAAGATTTTATGACATTAACTAAACAAGGGCAAAGTGAAACAAACGAATATTCCGTATTGACACACATATAGGAATGGTAAGATTGTTTGACATTTAGTAACAATACCAAACAGGGGAAAACTGAAACAAACACATTTTCAGTAATGTTATGGACAAACACATGGTTATTTGTAGAAAAGCTATTAACAACTTCGTAAAGAATTAATTAAATACATACACTGTGATCTTGTTATATGGCAGTCCAATACAACCCGAGACTTTATATAACAGTTTTTCTTTGGCTTCCAATTTTAAAATGAATATTTTCAACCAGGTTTATTAAAACTTGTGTATATCAATTGATGAATTGATTGACAAATTTTAACATTTTGGCAAAGGGAGATAATATTTTATTTTATTCTTCCGTATTGGAGGATATCAATGCAAGTTATTCCCCTTTTAGATTTTGTGGGACACCCACGAATCACGTCATCCACTGGTTTTAATTACTTGCTCAGGTGTGTGGTAAGATGCATGTACCTTAGTCAAAGATATCCAACCAATCATAGCGGTTATTAAAATAGATTAATTTATATTCAAAGCTATCCACCAAGCACATTAGAGGAATAAAAATAGATAATTAAATATGCATGAGAGGTTTTCCAAAGTCATAATATCGGGCATGTGGTGTGATAAACACCATGGGGGTCAATTGTTTCTACTGATTAGTTATGGTCTATAAGCAACAGTTTGACCTGTGTCATATTGAATAGAGATATTTGCAGACCTGTGTATTGTGAAAACTCGCTTGTCCGAAATTGGTACAGGTCAGGCTGTCCTATTCTTGGATCACAGATGCTCCCCGGATCTAGCTGCCTGATATTTATTCCCTTTTCCAAAAGTTAAAAAATAATCAGGTTGTTGATATCACTCAAGACGACCCGAATCCGTCCACTGTGATGCACTTCAAAGTGGATTCACAAATAAATTTAAATGTATTTTCAACAGCGGGGAATACTTTGAAGTGATGTTAAGTGTGTTTGATAATTTTATTTAGTTCGTTATAATATAATAGACAGATACTAGTCTTTATATGTTAATATACCATTTACTTTTCTATAGGCAGTGGCAGGTCTGCTTGCAGATGCAAGACAAGTGGTTGAGACCTCAAGGGATGAGTCATCAAATTACAAATCAAATTATGGTTCTCCCATACCACTCAAAGTAAGTGCATAAAGGTGTAGCGACAGCAGGGGAGAGAAAGAACCAGTTGCATGCTATAAAGTCTTCTTTTCAACACCTTTGCAATAGATTGTATACCCTTGAGTTGATCACAAGTTAATAAAAAAATGCCCACTTCCTTTGTATTTCATTGTTAAGAAAACATTGAATATTTTTAAATTGATTTGTTTTACGCTCTTCTTCCGAAGAAAAAAGTAGCTTTTGTACTTGCTGTGTTTTGTTTTTACATTGTAAGCTCCATGGGCCAAAGGTCAGAAGGGTTTATGCGATGACAGATTGTCTGTTGGCCCTCACAGTCACCTGTGTCAAACACCACTTCAAAACCCTACCATATAAATTCCTATAAAAAGTACTTATATTAAACAGTCAACTCTTAAAGGGATTATATTGGCATATAACCCGTCAATTCCCTGTCCTAAAAACACACACCCAGCATGAAGATACACTTATAACTTAGAGATATATGCATCTAAAATGTCTAATTGCATAACCTCTTTATAACAAACATAGGATTTATGAAGCCACGTATTTGTTTTTGTTTACATTCGCCATTTTCAACGAACTGCTTTCGGGTTTCCGATCAATCATCGGATAACATCATGAAGATTCGTTCCCGATTTCGTTTTCGAGGCTTTGTTCGGGAAGTTTACGGAGTTTAATGTTAACATTGCGCAATACTTTATTCCAGGACATATTAAAGTTTTGGCCAATATTCAATTACTGTTGATTTGATAACTTTCAAGTAAATAAAGGTTATACGTCACTACATCAACATTATTTTGTGCACACGGCATACACGAAAAGTCTGGATTAACAGCATACTTGTGTTACTTGCCAATATAATCCCTTTAAAGGCGGCCAGCGGCCAGCACAGTCTATTTAATCTCAAATAATGCCCTTAAGGCTCAGATCTGGCTGCTGACTGTAAATTGATTGTGCATGGCATCCCTTAATTTCCCCCTGACATGCCTTATTGCCTGGAGCAAAGATTCAGTTTTGTTGAAATGACTAGGTTCCATTGTCTTAAGGGGTCAGGAGGGGCCGTAAAAGGGTTAAAATTCAGAATTTTCAAAAAGAAGAAATGGTCAACTGGTCAAATGTGTTCATATGACATAAATTATCCCTATGCGTAGATCAAAATTGAAGTGTATGAATTTGGTGGCTAATATTTATAGAAAGGGGAATTTGTGTTTTCAATCGAAATATTATTGGAGAAAAGAAATTATAATTTTTTCGAGCCCGCTTGCGGTGAGCTTGACATTGGTTCAGTGTATGTACATGCATCCCTCCGTCCAATCTTGTCCGGGCTATAAATTTCTTATAGAGGGGTGGCATAAAGGTTCACTTATAATGAGACAGAGTGCCAAACGTAAGACACAGGCCCACAGCTCAGTAGTCAAGATACGCTAAGAGATCCAAGGTCAGAGATAGGTACAAAATTTTGTGTCTGCTCACAGTCTGTGCAAAAATCTTTTCAGGACTTTGGTTCTTCGGACTATAAACTTTCCAAGATATATAGTCCGAATTGAATTCGTATTGTCCTTCAAACTGGGAAGAACTTAATATTTTTACTCATTTTACACCAAATGTGAAACAAATTCTTTTAACCGTATATATATTTAAAGACCAAAAATTTCTAGAATTTGATCTCATGATATAATTAGTCAGATCGGACAACATGCTTGGAAAACTTTTGTAGTCCAATCAAAAATGTTACAGCCTGGGGGTCCGACTGTACCTATTTTTTGCAGACTGGCTCCATATCTTGTAAATCACTTGACATATTTTGAAATAATATGGCATAAGTGTTCAACATTATCAAGTGATGTGTCACGCACAAGTCTGTAGCTCAAAGGTCAAGGTCACACTTAGAGGTTCAACGTCAGAAATAGGTCCACTTCATATCTTGTAAAGCATTTGACAGATTTTTAAATAATGTGCCACAAATGTTTACCATAATGAGACAACGTTCAATTTCAGTCCTGTACTGGCAGGCTCGACATTATGGTCCTTGTTTCATTCATTTTTACAAAAATATTATTCAGTTTGAGATCTGAAGCATATTCTAGTTAATAAGTCTTGATTTGATAAAAAGAGTGATTTCCATAAGGGGCCAGTGGGTCCCAAACAGTTAAAATTGAAATCATTTCAAACATGTTCTTCTCAACCCTAGGGTCAGTCAAACAGGTTTATTAGCTCTAATGGCCAAAGGTCAGTGGGGCTTGTATCATGGTAAATTGTCTGTCATCGTTGTTGTCGTCTATTAACCTTTTTCTTGTAGATGTGATAGCATGTTCATTTTTCATTGAATCTTAACCAAGAAGTTGAAGTCGGGTGCCTGGGGTCAAATTTGGGCCCGCCATACTGTTTTATATAGAGTTGTATTGGGAAAATGTTGTAGACGCGATGGTACCTTCATTTTTCATTAAATCTTAACCAAACTAGCACAGCAGTTATATAACCACAAGATCTCGAACAAGAACTTGAACCAGTGTGATTTGACCACAAATGCCCCTGCCATAGGGCTTATAAGCACATTTTAAGTTGAAAGTTCAAAGCCTAGACCTTAGATATTTAACATGTAGCATTGCATGGAGTTCCCCTAAAAGGTTTGTTGAAGTCAGGTCCCTTGAGTAATGGTTTTACATAGAGTTATATAGGGAAAATGTTGTAGATGCGATAGCAACCCGATTTTTCATTGAATCTTAACCAAACTTGCACAGCAGTTAATTCTTGAACCAGCGTGAAATGACCACAAATGCCCCTGCCACAGTGCTTATAAGCACATTTTAAGGGAAACTTAAAAAAACATTTTCTCTGAAAGTTTTTTATGTGTTGCATTGCATGGTGGTCTCTTTAAAGATTTGTTGAAGAGGAACTTACAAAAAACATTCCCTCTGAAAGTTCTTCTTTTGGCAATAGAGCGATTCATGCCCACTTGGGCCTCTAATCTTTTGTATAAATTATTTTGATGTATATTATGGGTCCTGTAAAAGTTTTACATATGGATACTGCTACATGGGGAAATTCTCATTTTTCATCCGAAAATATTCAGATTGAGATCTGATGCATTTTCTAGTCATGGTGATTTGGTTCAATAAGGAGGATTGCTTTCAATAAGCGGCCACGTTTGGTCCAAAAAGGGTTTGATAAAATTGAAAATCTTCAAAAATCTTACTCTCATCAACTTTTTAGTTCTTATTATATATATCAAATCACAAATGTATATCGGATAAATGATACTAGTATAAAGATGACAATGAAATACTCCTGCATTTATTTTCAGCATTTAACAGACAGAGTAGCCATGTTTGTACACGCCCATACTTTATACAGCTCAGTACGACCATTTGGTGTTAGTTGTTTACTAGGATCGTATGATGCTGATGGACCACAAATGTATGTCATCGACCCTTCCGGAGTGTCATTTGTAAGTGTACTTTTGATTGCCATGGTTTTCACATTGTAAATAAAGCTTGCATTTCGTTTTATTTAATACCAATAAGGGGTTAACAGGTCCCTGGAAAAGGGATAAAATTGTGAATATTGAAAAATCACGTTCTCAAGAAATGAAGAGTCAAATTTTTGCATATTTAAATAAATAATTCATTTGTATGGGATTCTTAAGATTGTTATAAATAAAGGGGATAGTGTCCATTGGTAAGGGAACTATGATTTTAACATAGGAATAGAAACAAATTATTCTCATTTATAAGTTCTTCATAGAATTAGTCCATTCAAAATTTAAAAGGAAGTGACAGGATAGATAAGGTGAGCGATTTGAGCCTCTTGTTTCAGTTTTTTCCTGTTATCAGGGAAATGAATAGCCAAAATAACAAATTTGATGTTCCAGAGTCAAACTAAGAAAGCATTCAAGATAACTTCACGAAACTTTGTACACATGTCAACCTAGTGATCTTATAGTGCTGTTTGCTGTGAGGGAGTTCATTTTCAATATTTTTTCTTGTACCTTGGAAACAAATATCCAAAAATTACAAAATTCCCTGTTTCTATTTACATGTAGTACAACCAGAAAAACTAGTGGTCTATTATTGCCTTTAACTATTAGGGCCTCATGACCAGGGATATTGGCAACTATGTCTTTCTGTTTGATATCTAAAACAGTGTCTGGTCATGAATAGCAAATCCCTATAAATGGAGGATTGAAGTTTTGACAATTCAGGTGACTAGGATGTATATGGGCCCTTTAAAGGGTATTTGTTTTTTTACATGGAAATATTATGACAAGTTGAAAAATATTTATTTAAAGCATATATCCTTTTAAAAGCAAATAATTTTTTGTTCACTATGAGTGGAGTGGCAGTAATTTCCATAAACCCCCAAATGGGTTTTTATTATGAAATTGCAAAAATATGCTTTAGTAGAGCTTGCCTCGGTCCACTAAGATCTCGTATTTAAATAACTACACTGTAAATAATTATGTGAAACATTGATCAGACTTGTTGATTGAGAGAAAGAGAACTGTTTGAAGTAATGCAAAACTTTGTTGTGATATTTGCAGGGTTACCTAGGATGTGCTATAGGCAAAGCAAAACAAGCAGCAAAAACAGAAATAGAGAAAATAAAGGTAAAAAAAAAGAAGAGAAAAGAAAACATAACATGAATACACCACAGTGGTATATCTAGGATTGCAGTTAAAGGGCCAGTTGAGCCCCTTTAAGGACATTGGGGACCATTCAGAAATAAAGGGGGCATCATATAAATCATATTGTAAATGGTGAGGTGTTTGGTGTCTGAATTCTATGAGATTCATGTAAAAAGTACTTAATACTATAACGATCATTTAGAATACCTGGCATTTTTCCTGACTTGTTTAAAATAATGTTTTACCTGTTACCAGTATAACTTTACATTTGTAATGAAAGTTTCATTATGTTTGCAATAGCACCTTTACTTAATATATGTACATGAATATGACTACTATATATTCAATTCAAAACAATTCAATTTTCTTATTCTTACAGCACAAACATCATACATGTACATATTAATATGTCCTTTTATAAAATGTAGAGATGTTCTCCTGCAATAAATGTTCTCTATCATGTACAAAGTTCAATCTAAGGTCTGTATTGGCAGACTCGACATTATAGCCCTTGGGCATCTAGTTTACCAAAGAAAAGTAGCCTGTTGTTTTAATATCATATTTTTCTGTTTCAACAAACAATGAGGAAAACGGTATGTTTGAAAGACCAATACACCTATTTTATAAATAGAAAGGTTTATAATAGCATATATGATTTGTTCACTGCACACAAACGTTGGGGAATGCTCTCAGTTTCATGCGCGCATGCAGCAGTAGAGTATTGGAAAGATTACAACTGAAAATGAAACTTGTTTACATCAAGTATATACATATTGATATCCATACTGGGTTATATGTATCTGGTATGTTTACTATTAAAAAATAAGCAGTATCTTGTGAATTATTTGCATAAGTTTCGTGGATACATGGCCTATCTGGAGTGGTGGCTACAACATTTGGTGTCCACTCCTTATCTTGTAACCCACTTGACAGAATTTGAAATCTCATGTCACTAATGCTCATCATGATAAGACCTGGATCACAGGTCTGTACTGACGGCCTTGACATTGTAGCCATATGGCATCTACATCTTTTTTGTGGAAGAAGATGCCTCTTTTATGTATAATAATACATGTACTTGGAGGTTGAGATGGGATATGTCATCTTTACCTGTGATGTAACATTCTCTTCCTTGTGTTTGTGGTCACAAGAAGTCAAATATAAACAAGACCCAAATGCATGCTGGTATTGGCAATTGGGTTTCGAAAAAAATAATCTTGTATGCATTTTTTTGCAGATGAAAGATATGCTGTGTGTAGATTTGGTAAAAGAAGTTGCTAAAATGTAAGTAAATACTGTAAGATTTATTTTAGGCTCAGTAGACTTTGAGGTGAAAAGTATATTCCAGGGCAGCTAAGCTGGTGCAGAATTGTTACCCCAAAACTGCCAAACGATGGCCCTTTATTCCTGTAGTAGGCAGTCCATTTAATGACATTGTCATCCACAATCTTTAGCTATACTTGTCAAAGGCCAGAAGCCCTTATGTGATAGTGGATTGTGCTACCCATAACATGATTACAGACCAAATTTGATGATTCTAGCCTAAACAATTTCTGGGTAAAGAGCTAAAAGCAAAAAGTTTAACATTGTGTAAGCTATTAAAGATGTATATTTATCTCAACTATGGACCAAATTTGGTGGCTCGAGGTCGAACAGTTTAAGAGAAACAGAGCTAAATGCAATAACAACATTGTGTTAACCAGGTTGAGGTAAAGGTTGTCTGTGAAAATGCTGCATGGTTTTGAGTAGTACGACCCATAACAAACTATGGATCAATTTTGGAGACTAGGCCAAACAGAAATGGTGTTTAACGTAAAAAGTTACGGTTTTGTGGTTTAAGTTATTCATCCGTCAAGATTGTGTATGGTTTTGAGTGGAACGTGCTAATTTGGTGAATTAAGTCAATCAGTTTCTGACAATCTCAGCTCAACGAATAAACTTTACATTGTATAGTTCATGATCACACTGCCGCTACCAACTGAAAAGGGGAGACAAATATTTCACTTATTCATATGTAAATGTTTAAGACACAGACAACTCTGACAGTTGCCACCCCAGAAAGAGCACAGCATAGGCAAATGGGGCAAACAGGACACTGCAATTATTCTTTTGCTTGCTTGACTTACAATTATTAATTGAGAAAATTGGGGGATATTGAAATGATGTCCGCCTGTTCGTCACATTTAAGACCAACAACTTACACAGTTTTAAGCCAATTCAAATGAAACTTGCTCAACAGCAGAATTGGTATTGGCATTCTGATTAAATTATTTTTGATTGAATGATGGCTCTTTGTTCTTTTAACTTAGATTTTATGTCATACGTCATACTTTGGACCAACAACCTTCCTTATGCAACTTCTCCTACAGTTTAAACCCAATTCTATTTGCCTGTGATATTAGCGTTCCGAATAAATTATTTTTCATGTTATGGCCCTTTTTTCTTTAACTTCGATTTTACATCATATTTTGGACCAACAATTCCTCCCACAGTTTTAACCTGATTTAAATGAAACATGTTTTAGAGCAAATTGCAAGTTCATGGTCTGAATATATGCTTGTGGTATAAGTGTTTGATTAAATTATTTTTCATGGAGTTATGGCCCTTTGTTCTTTCTCATCATACTTTGAACCAACACCCAACTCTTCCCACAGTTTTAACCATGATTCAAATGAAACTTGCTGTACGGCAAATTCATGGTCTCAATATGTGCCTGCGATATTGGGGTTTTCATTAAATAATTTTTGATGGAGTAATGGCCCTTTGTAATTTAAACTTAGTTTTTAGATTACACCCATGTGTACGTAACTCCTCCAACAGTTTTTAAGCCAATTCAAATGAAATTTGCTGTACAGCATGTACATAAACAGCTTTGGTATGCAAGAGATGGCTAAAATATCAGAGCAGTTCTAAAAGCAGAAACATTACTTCATTCACAGATATTGTTTAAACAATATACAGATAGGAAAACAACCCAAAAGTATGACACATGGGTAAATGACACAGTATGCCTATGTATGTAGCGTACTAGATATGAAGTGCTGTATTATACTACATACTTGTAACTCAACACAACCTCTATTGTTTATTCAATATTGGATTTTAATCAAACTTAAATATGTCATAAAAAATTATGTTTGTTATGGTGATGAGCTGCATATCCTGAAGTGAAAATAAATGTTCTTTTTAATTTACTATAAGGTCTCGGATAACTTAATTTCAAAAAATCACTTTCTTGACCTTTGTTGTCTTATCGTGACGAAGGAGAGACGAGATCAAAGTGTTGCTTTTCCGGCGTCAGTGGCTTCAAACATTTATATTTAGCTCCAACGTTAAGTTTTCGTTTTACACTATTTCTAAACAAGTACAAGTGCTAGGACACTCATACTTGGATCATAGTTACAACTACAGACCCTAAACCGCTCAAGTACCCCATAATTGCACTCCGTTTGCGCTCAGTTTGCACTCCGTTCGCGCTCCGTTCGCGCTTAGTTCGCGCTCCGTTCGCGCTCCGTTTGCGTGCACTCGATTAAACGCGGTTAATTTAATGCACTCACAAACGCAAGTATTCGCTCACGAGCGCTGTATAGCTAAGTGCTGTATTTAATACTCCTCTTAGCGTTCGCTTCGTTCAGCGTTCACTCAACGTTCAGTTCGCTTAGTTCGGTTTCCGGCCCATAGCCAATCGCAACATCTCAACTCTTTAAACTGATTCTATATTGACTTTTTAATTCAATCTGTTCCAATGGAGCAATTAAATGTATCCATGGGATTTTAGTCAAGGTAAATTAATTCATAATCCGATTGTTTGTCTACAGATTATGTCACCCGCTGGGCGATAGGTTGAACAAGTATCGATAGTAGGCATGTTAAACGGAAGTGTCTATGTTTTGATATGTGATCTGTGGTCTTGGTGATCAAAGAATATCGCACGTTATACCGGTTTCTGTTATCCAGACAACGACGTTTGTTTGCGTCAGTATCTTCTTTGATATACCATAAGCTGTTTGTTACAGGAAATCAATAAAGTTTGTCCACACAATTTACATAAACATCATCAACATAAACCAAATAAATTGTTATTTATAATTAAATTTAATTAATAATTCCATACTGTTGATACCTCATTGGCCTTATGATAATCCATAAATCTGCTCAGTGTAAGCAGTGACTTAACAACATGTGGATATATCACTGGTTTTGTTAATGTTCAAACTAAAATAAGCTTTATAATCAATAATATGCACTGCATGGGTGATGAAAAATTTATTATAATCTGTGCGATGCAATTCGACTTTATAATCAATGATTTTTGAAAAATAATAATCTTGTAGTGTTTTTTCTCGATTTGGGTCCAAATGTGGCTTCACTAAACTTAAAAAAAGATATTCTGATATTTTAAGTTTTTTATAATTATTTTCGTTATCATTATGTATATAAATATACTTGCAATAAACTTTTTTCAGTGGGTTTATCAAATTATTCTTTTACTGATAGTATGCTTTATGTTAATATATTATTTAAAATGACAAACTATATTTAACTTGTTTGAAACTACACCCACTGTGCTATACCACTAATTATATGACACGCAGCAACACACCCGTGGTGTTAATTACGTTATGTCACATGCCAGTGAGAGCTGTGTCAATTAGGTTATATGCTAAAGCGGTGACTTATCGGTCTATTGACCACGGAAGATATGTATGATTTCATTTTGATTGTAATTCGTGCCAGATGGATGAATTTTAATTGAGCCAACATTATGTGATTGAAAAGAAAAAAATAAGAAAGAAAAAATGCCAGCAAATTAACAACAAATAAAAAAATTATTTAAGATATTGGTTATTCGAAGTTTCAGAACGCTTTAGTATGTAAATATCATGATGTTAATATCATTAAATTAACGAACCGAAAACCCCACGCCAGCTCTGAGTGAATGGTAGAAAGTGTGACATATACGTATAAAGGGATGTGTATTCAGGGCTGTCATTTTACCACAGCTGCCATAGCGATTTCGTATAAAAACAGATCAGAATTGTTTATTTACAAAATAAAACAATCCTACAATTTTAAAACTAATAAAAATTAAAGACATGTGTTTAAATAATTCCTTGTAAAAATGTAGTATTTTATTTGTATTATTTTTTACTTTCATTATTTGTTTTATTTTTATTGAAATATTATTATCATTAGAGCTATTATTATAATATACATATTGACTTATTGATTTGTTTACAGCTTTTATATTGGATACGTGCATATGTGCATCTGGTCAGTCGTTCGCAATTAATATAACAATTAAATTACTATAATGAAGGCAGAGTTGCATGGCAATCATCAAAACAGATACGCATGATGAGAACAACGTGTGTCAATAAATAGTTAATTGGTGATTTATCGGTCCATTGATCACAACGAACCCTGTGTGTAATTTTCATTTTGATTATAATTTGTGCAAGATGAATGAATCTTTATTTAACCCGCGGCATGTGATTGGATAAGAAATATATAGTCAAAATCAATACTTAGATATGCAGATTTTGTATAATTTTATTATTATCATCATTATTATTAATATCTATTGTATATTTTATTATTATTTATTACTATTATTACTAATATTATTGTTATTATTGCTATATTACTTTATTATTATAATATTATATTATCATATTATTATTATCTGAGTATTTTGTCTTCTTTATTATTATTATTATTATTATTGTTGTTGTCATTTCTTACTTGTTGCCCCTTTCACAACTTTTATAGTGGCTTAATTGTTACGTGCTTTCGTGCACGTGATCAAGCGTATCGATTTTGTAGGAAAGCGGGAAAACAATATATTAACTATTTTATAGGCAGTGAATACATGTTCTTTTTTGTTTATTTAAACCTTCCTCATGATCAAAAGCTGTTCTTTAGTCAATATAAAATCACAACCTCAAAAGGTCACCTAGAAATTTACGTTTGCTAGTTTTTATTTCCTATGTCTAATGTGTTATTTCGGTCTGTCTTGTTAATTTGGCATACATACATTTATTTTACATTAATTTAATTTAGCTTGATTGTCAAGTAAGCTCGGAGCTTATGCATATCTTTCTCCAGTGCATTCCCTTATTAGATCTGGTACTGAATTGTGTTTCGAGAGGTCGGGTAAAGCCTGGGTCAAACTCACAACCTCTGCCGTCTGAAGCCAGCACCCTATCCACTGTACTACTGACCCATTTTATATTTTAGAATACAATTAATTTATTATTATTATTTTAATGAGATGTGCACGAGTATAATGTTTCCACTTTAATTGCAATATAACAGTTTACATAGATTTGTTACCAACTAAGCACAAACTCAGTGTAACTATGTTTGGGGGAAAATATAAAACTAAAGTCCAAATTAAATTGAAAATTGGTAATTTTTATTTTGCCGAAATACCCAAACAAATAGAATCATAATCATATAATTTTACGCATATCTATGTTTTGTTTGATTCACGCATGCTTTGATATTTTTGTATTTGGAGCAGTATACGCTTAAATCGAAATAAAATACATGTTTTGTATGTTCTATAACTAATTTATATCGAAATAACACAGCAAATTAGCCTTGAAACCGTAGATAACCAATGGTGTGTCGTCTATTGTATAATAGGTGTTTTAAACATTATTGTATTGATCAGCTAAATACTGATATTTATGTTATAATTGATAAATTGTTGACCAAAATAAGTTTTATCATGCGTTTTACAGTAAAACATTTATATTAACTACATGGTTTATATTCATTTGAAAGAAAATTTATTTTTATCTCGATTTGAAGTATCGACTTCACGATCAAATAATAAAAAAAAGAGTATATCCGAATGAACGAGTGCACTCAGTAGCACACGAAAAGTTCTGTTATCAGTTTTCTTACTGTGTCTAGCGTATACAGCGCTTCTGAGTGCACTCAGCGTATCTGAGTGCATTCAGCGTGTCTGAGTGCACTCGATCTATTTCATGCGTTCAGGAGTGCGTTTATTATTCAAAATCCAGCGTTTGCTTACGGTCCATGTCCGCTCCGTCTGCGCTCAATCTGCGCTCAATCTGCGCTCCGTTCGCACTCCGTCTGCGCTACGCTCGCGCTCCGCTTACGCTCTGAGTGCACTCCGTTTGCGTGCAATTGGGGTACTTGAGCGGTTTAGGGTCTGTAACACCTTGCATCACATTATATACTGCAGATGCTGAGTATGACCTACATTGCATGGTCCATTGACTTTCTTTGATGCTGAATTTTTGCATTTACCTCCAATGTTAAGTTTTCGTTTTTACACTATTTCTCAATAAGTACTAGTGCTAGGACACTCATACTTGGATCATAGTTACAACTAACACCCTGCATTACATAATGTAATGCAGATACTGAGTATTTTTTTTTTAAAATATGTTTTACTTAGAAATACTGGTTAAATTTTTTTTAAATTACTATCATGAAGTTCATATCTCAAAAATCACTTAATGTATTTGATCGAAAGTTCACACAATTCTTCCTACAATATTTCTTAGTCATTAAACCTACTATATTAACCAAGTTAGATAACTCTTAAATGAATATAATATTTTAATTTTTTTCTCTCCCATGTGTGTATTCACGGTCAAAGTGGACACGGCGAGACATTCCACAGAATTATTGTTTTTACTGTCAGAGTTACTTGCCATGAAATTGTCAGAAATGCTGTATATGACCTTGTTACAACTTGTATCTTTTCTGAGAACTCTTGGCATTTTGTAAACATCGCCAGTATTATTTTCAAGAATAGAGGGTCCTCCGTGGCTGACTTGTCTAAGACGCTGTTGTCTAGTGACCATTTACCTCTCACTGCTGATGTCTTGTGGAAATACGATGGATTTACTCAGATTCTTGTATATAGATAATTTTATATTGAGTTTTTGTTCTATTTCAGCATTTATATTGTCCACGATGAAGTTAAAGACAAGAACTTTGAACTTGAGTTAAGTTGGGTAGGACAAAGTAAGTATGATCTCAGAACCATCAAGATATTTCCCAGTAATTTTCTGTTACAGATAGGCCATGTCTGTGAAAGCAATGCATGCAAAAACAAAAGTGGCCACTAATGGCTGGTGTCACTATAATAGAGTTGATTTGGGCAGTTGTGATCTTGAACAAGTTGATTTGTATAATACATGTTGATTTACATTGATATGACAGTGTAATACAGATTGATTTACAAGGATGTCAATGTAATACAGGTTGATTTGTACTGGTGTCGGTGTAATACAGGTTTATTTACACTGATGTCAATGCAATACAGGTTGATTTGTACTGGTGTCGGTGTAATACAGATTTATTTACACTGATGTCAATGCAATACAGGTTGATTTGTACTGGTGTCGGTGTAATACAGATTGATTTACACTGGTGCCGTCGTGTAATACAGATTGATTTACAATGGTGTCAGTGTAATACAGATTGATTTACACTGGGGTCAATGTATTACACATTGTTTTACACTGGAGTCGGTGTATAATAATTTAATTTACACTGGGGGCAATGTAATACAGGTTGACTTGTACTGGTGTCGGTGTAATACAGATTGATTTACACTGATGACGTGTAATACAGATTGTAATACAGATTGATTTACACTGGGGTCAATGTTTTACACGTTGTTTACACTGGAGTCAGTGTTTAATAGTTAATTTACACTGGGGGCAATGTTATACAGGTTGATTTACACAGGTGTCAATGTCAGGCATGTTAAACTGAATAAGAAATCAAGCCCAATATGTGGGCGGAGCTTAATCTAGTTGATTTAAAGGGTGAAGCATGTTCGCACTTTGGACTACCGTCAAAGTATGTTGCTCTGTGCTAATTAATACCTGGCAGACATGATTATCCTGTTTAATTATAAATATATATATGATATTGATTTATAAATGAAGGCAGGGTTATAGATATATGTATAAATAGAGGCATATTACTATCATTTATTAACCGTTTCAAACATTTTCATTGATCAGTATATATTCAACATATATATATATAAATTCAAGATGATACGCAATTCCAGTGCACATTTTTTTGTTAGTTCTTGTAAAGATAGAACCTTTATAACGTAATTACTGTCGTTATTTGACCTCTACTGGTTGAAAATCGTTTTTGGTGACTAAAGGTTTGCTCAGTTCTGTCAGTCCTCAGTCTGTTAGTCTGTCAGTCGCACTTTCTATCACTGTGTCTACATGCATTGACCAATTTTCAAGTATTTTTTACAGAAGTGTCCAGCATAACATGATGACATGTAACGCCCAGCATTAAGATGACTACTGCAAAGGTCTAGGTCATATACAGAACTTTGGCATATAGAGGCTGTGTATTTCCACATACTGCATAGTTGGTTTAGTCTGGCATGTAACTTCATTAATTATTTCAAATAACTTTTCAGAAGTGTTCATGCATAACAGGGTGACATGTTGTGCACAAAATCTGGGTGACCACCTCAACTGTCCAGGTTCCATACAGGACATGTATATAAATAGAAACGCCCCCAACATTTTGGTCCAAATTTTTTTTATTCGTTTTACAAACACTATGGTGTTTGAAATTTTCCAAAATAATTTCATTTTTTTTTTTTTTTTTTTTTTTTTTTATGAGTAAAAAGAAGCCAAAATGTAATGTATTATTGCTTGTGAAATAATTATCAAACAGACTCAAAATGGTGTCAAATGAACTTAAAATGTGACCTTAACCTTTGAGGTAGGGGTCTGGGTCTAATTTGCAACATTTCATCATGTCATGTTGATCCATTGAGAAAGGGGTTTTTGAAATCCATCCATGTATGACAAAATTACAGACCAGACATGAAATCTCAAAGTGTTGTCATATAAACTCAAAATGTGACCTTGACCTTTGAAATTTTACATGCAATAGTCATCATGTCATGTTGATAATTTGTGGCATGTTCTTTTAAAAATTAAAATGATAATGATATTCTATTGGTAAAATACTGTATGAGAAAAAATGTGACGGCCTTGTTTCCGACTCCCATCTGCATACACAAATTACACAACCTTTTCTTGCACACCGGATAAAGATATCTGATTTTTTATAGGGGTTAGATATTTCTGTTTCACCCTAAGGCCGGGATATAAAATTTGCACTGTGATGTAACGCCATTCATAAAATCCTGTCACTACATGTATGGCATATTCCTCACGCATAACACCATCCATGAAATCCTCGGTCTATGACATATTCATTCATAGATACATGTGTATTATGGTATCCTTGCACTACTATAGAAATAAACTGGAATAAAAATTTGTATACAAGAAAAGGTATCTTTCATAGGTTTTCGGTTCGGATTGAAAATTTCATCCCTTGTGGGGAAAAGTGTTTTAGCGGTAACTTGCCGGAGAGCCTCTCTCCGTTAAAACAGTTACCTCGGTTGGAATTTTCCATTCGCACCTCAAATCCATGAAAAATACTTAAAATTTATTCTTTACCTGGTGTGTAACTAAGGCCACTGTTTATTTATTTGAAAAGATTTGCAGATTTGTTTTCAATTTCAAAATATTTGATATTTCAGTGACAAATGGGAAGCATGAATTTGTTCCTAAAAATGTGTTTGCTGAAGCAGAGAAATATGCAAAGGTATGCTTTCATTTACCCGTGTAACAAAGAGTAGGGTTTAAAGTGTCGGAATTGAATTCAGATAAACCTCTGATTATCTTTAGGTTAAGTTTGCATGAATTTTTAATTAAGGTTTGGTCAAGTTTGGTTACTGTTAGATAAGGTTATGGTTTGGTTTGGAATAAGTTTTTGCTTATAATATTCAGTTTAATTTCTAGTTAAGTTTTAGTTTAAGGTTTCAGTCTTGCCAAGTATGAGAGTTTTAGCATTGATCAATAATTAATTTATGGGAAGTAAGTATTTTTAGGTCACATGAGTTAAAATTCAGATCACATTCGTTTGGGCATCAACAATTTTGTTAAACATCTCTGAAAACCACTGTCTCACTTTTTATATGCTTCCAGATGTGTTTTTAGAATGGTCATCAAGGATGGGCTTATGTTAAAGCATTAAATGATTCTTTTAAACTAAAGAAATAATTTCATAGAAATTATGCTGGAATGTCCCTTTTGCCAAAATGATGTGTTTTTCTTATCAAACAACATTGCCGCCGTGATTGGCCAATGTTTACATATTTTGCATAGAAGAAAATAAAAAATATCTTCCGGAACCAAATTACTAAAATTTAAGCCACAATGTACCTTTTGCAACTTAAAGCAACATCTCCTCTGAAGTAATCAAACAAGGTGGCCACACAGGCTCACCAGTTTTTACATAGGTTTATATCTACGGGGGCCAGGCCTGATTAGCTCAGTCGGTAATGCATGTATCTTAATCCAAGGGTCGTGAGTTTATATCCCCGCCCGGCAACAGTCTCTGTGATGATTGACATTGTGTCTCATTTATCATTTGTCTCTCACCGCTGATTCAAGTTGGAAAGTTATCAGTTACTTGCGGAGATGGGGTGTGTGATTGAGTACTGGTTAACTATTTAGGATCCCAGGAAACAGTTGTTGGGTTTACTGAGCATCTGTTAGCCCTCGCTGGCATAAAAATGATGCTAAATATTCAATTGATCAATCAGTATCTTCAGGGAAATTAAAAATTCTGCTGAAACAATTGACAAAATTTCAGTAAAACATTGATACAATGTACATCTTGTGATGCCATTTTTAGCTCACCTGAGCCAAAGGCTCACAGGTGAGCTTTTGTGATCGCCTGGTGTCCGTCGTTTGTCGTCCGTCGTTTGACGTCCTTCGTTAATTTTTAGCTTCTAACAACTTCTCCTCTGAAACCACTGGGCCAATTTTGATATAACTTCACAGAAATGTTCCTTGGGTGACCCTCTACCAAGTTTGTTCAAGCCATCTTGATTCGTCAAAAAATATGGCCACCATGGGGCGGGGCAAGTTTAATTAGTAAAAACTTAAAAAATCTTCTTTTCAGAAACTACTGGCTCAATTTTAAAATAATTTCACAGAAATGTTCCTTGGGTGACCCTCTACCAAGTTTGTTCAGGCCATCTTGATTTGTCAAAAAACATGGCCGCAAGGGGGCCTTGGGTGACCCTCTACCAAGTTTTTTCAAACCATCTTGAGTCTTCAAAAAACATGGCCGCCAGGAGGCGGGGCAAGTTTAATTATTAAAAACTAAAAAAATTTCTTCTTGTCAAAAACCATGGGGCCAACTTTGATAAAACTTCACAGAAATGTTCCTTGGGTGACCCTCTACCAAGTTTTTTCAAACCATCTTGAGTCTTCAAAAAACATGGCCACCAGGAGGCGGGGCAAGTTTAATTAGTAAAAACTTAAAAAATCTTCTTGTCAGAAACTACTGGCTCGATTTTAAAATAATTTCACAGAAATATTCCTTGGAGGACCTTTCACCAAGGTTGTTCAAACCATAGTGATTCATGAAAAAAACATGGCGGCCAGGGGGTGAGGTTAGTTAACTATATAAGCTATAGAAAATGGCCTTTTAATACTCTAAAATTTAGTCTGGCCAAAGGCCAGAAGTGCTTATGCGATGGCGCGTTGTCTGTCGTCCGTCGTCTGACGTCTGTCATCTGTTAGCAGCACTTTCTCTGAAACCACTAGGCCAATTAAACTGAAACTTCACATGGGTGTTTCTATTGCATAGGAGACTATACAGAAGATTTTCTTTTTTCGATCTGAAATTCAAGATGGCTGCTGTTACTAAAAATAGTCCAAAACTTAAAAAATCCTCTTCTCATGAACGGCCCAACAGATTTTCAAAATTTTTATGTAGTAATGATGACCAACTATAGTTTTGTTAGATTTGTTCAAATGGTGTCCCTAGGGTTAAAAAAGACACTGCCCCGAGTGTTCAATTAGGTGACACATGTCAATATAATATATATATATTTTTTTTTTTTAAATGGAAATAATTTTGCCTATATCTTCACTAAAGCATTGTTAGGTAAAGGAGGTTAAGATTTGTAAAAATGACTGGGTTCCTATGTCTTAAGGGGTCAGGAGGGGCCCCAAAAAAATACAAATTAGGAATTAGTAAAATTGTTTTTTTTAAGAACCGGTACGTCAGATTTGTACATATTTGATATAAATTATCCCTAAGTGTAGGGGTTTGATTGCAGATAAGAATTTAGGGGCTAAAATATATAGGGGCCCTGTAAGGGGACTTAGAATTTTACAAAGGGATACTGTTGGAAAAAAGAAAATTCTCCTTTTTTTTTCAATTTATTCTGAAACCACTAGGCCATTTAAACTGAAACCTCACATGGATGTTTCTATTGCATAGGAGACTATACAAAAGATTTATTTTTTCTATCTAAAATTCAAGATGGCCACCGTTACTAAAAATAGTCCAAAACTTAAAAAATCTTCTCATGAACGATCCAACAGGTTTTCAAAATGTTTATGTAGTAATGATGACCAACTTTAGTTTTTTTAGATTTGTTCAAATGGTGTCCCAAGAGTTAAAAATGACCCCGCCCCGATGTTTCAATTGCATAGTAGAATTTCAAAAAGTGCTATGGCCACTATGAGTCAGTAGAGCGTCCTCAGGCCCTCTTGGGCCTCTTTGTTTTATCTCATTTCTCAGTAACTTTTTATCTCATTTCTCAGTAATTTCTAGACTAACTGTCAATAAAACTTTAAATGTGTTTGAAAAATCATCAAAGGGACATAAGGGAGACGAGTGGGGACACCCATTTTTTTTCATCTTTTTTATTAAATTTTGTTTTTTATTAGGTTTTACCCCTTATCCTGTTGTGAAAGTTATACCTTATCAGTAGCAGCCCTGCTGCTGTGATGGCTGCTGTGATATAAACATCACTTTGTCTGGTACAATCTCATAAGCAACAGATCAGCTATATGAGCGGTATTTTGCTCTCATGGCCCTCTTGTTCATTTGGTCTCAGGTCAACTTACGCATTAGATATATAACCATATCTGGGACAAGTTTGTGAACTAGCCAAATACGATATGTAATGTCAGAGTTGTGGCTCTTGAATCATCAAAATTGCATTATTTGACATTGCATCACTGTAACACCCACAGTTTTCATTATATTCTTACCAAACTTACAATTTACAAAGTAGTTATAGAACCATAAAATCTTGAGCAAGTTCTTGAACTGGAGACTAAGATCATTAATATCAGAGTTGTGGCCCTTGAATCATCAAAAATGTGCAGGATTTCACTTTATGTTATATAACTATATGATCTCAAACAACATTTTGAATCTAACAAATCATTAATGTCGGAGTTATTTTAACATGTGTGCGATTTAGAAGCCTTAGTTGCCATTGGATCCTCACAAAACTCATAAATAGTTATATAGCACATAGATTCACGAACAGAGAAATCAGATAATGTCAAAGTTCTTCATTAAAGTGTTATATCACCCTGAGCCGGGCCCGATTAGCTCAGTTGGTTACGCGTCTGATTATCAATCCAGGGGTCGTGAGTTCGAATCCCCCGCCTGGCAACAGTCTCCGTGATGATTGATATACGACATTGTGTATTATCATTATCATTCGTCTCTCACCACTGATTCAAGTGGGAAAGTTATCAGTTACTTGCTTAGATGGGGTGTGCTCGAGTACTGGTTAATCCCAGGAAACAGTGGTTAGGTTAACTGATCGTCTGTTAGCCCTCGATGGCATAAAAATGATGCTAAATATTCAATCAATCAAATCAATCAATATCACCCTGAATGCACTGTAGTTTTTATTGGATATGCAAGAAACTTACACAGTAGTTATAAAACTATAATATATGGGAAAAGTTTTGTAACTGATGACAGTGTTGCAGTTATGCCCCATAAATTGTATAAGATAGTGTTACATCATATTTTGTAATCTCTAATACCAGTATTTATCATTGTTTCTTCACCAGCTTACATAATACCATAAGATTTTGAAAAATGTTTTGAACACTTTTAATTTGATAATATGTCTGAATTACAGTCCTTGAATTATCAGAAATTGCTTTATTTTGCAGTTTTCTACACAACAGGTGAGCAAATTCAGGCTATTGTTGCTCTCTTGTCTCAAGGGATGTAAATTGTAACTGTTTTGAAAGAAACTGTCTTTATCAAAAACTCCTATTAAACATTGCATAATGTCTGGGGAATTGAGATGAGAAGTGTTCAGAGGTTCATATTTCGTGAACAAAGTCCCATTATCTTTCACTCTTTCACAACTGTAAAAAGTAATGGAAACATTTGTTCTAACCCATAGTCACATTTTAAAGGCTGATATACTCTACTTCTATATTCAGGAATCTCTGGAGGAGTCAGATGACAGTGATGATGAAGAATTATAAACCACTGGACCAAACTGATGTCACCCATGCATACAATACATCATTCATACATTACATGGACTGTAGCTGATATATGGGACAATACATTCACTGTCAGTCAACTAAGATGAGACTTTATGTCAGTTTTGAGTAGTTTTAACACTTGCTCTTCTTTGCAAGAGAGACTTTCAAGTTAACTACATGCACATGCCATTGGGTATGGAAAAAAAAATAAGTGAAATACAAACTAATTTGCAACAATTTATTTGCTGTTTCCTTTGTACAAAGACATAAGTGGTAAAATACAGCAATTTGTGCTTTTTAAATTATTGCTGATTGTACTATTTCATGACAGCAATATGCTGTTTGTTTCATTCAGAAAATAAAGATAACTGGCAAATTAGCTTTACTTATAAAATTACTTTCCACAAGTAGTTGTAAGCCATCTCTAAGCGTTATTGGTTGAATAAGTCACTGGCTGTTTTGTTTCACATTAGTTCATAGTCTAAAATCCTAGTCTGTAATACAAACATTAAACTTGTCAATAAAGCATACTTCTGTAATTTGAACTTTTGCTGATATCAGAACACTTGCTATGATAACATAGCCTGTATATAGCTGGTTCTGAAGGTATTATGTGGTGAGTGGCTCAGGTTTGGTAGACAGAGTGATGTTTTTGCGGTCCAGATGGTACTGAGCATCACTGAATGACTGTGTAGCCACCCTCTTCCTGTATTTGTTACAGCATCTTCTCACTTCATCATTTAGCACAATGTGGAACAGGAATATAAACAATCCCTGAAATGTACAAAATACTCAGTTTATATAGGGGAATTAGGTAGATAGTTTTATTCCACTTTTGCATCATAGAGTGAACAACTAGACATAATCTACAGACCAGACTACGGGAGCATGCCTAGCTACAATGCAATCTAAGTACACAATACAATACAATCAACCTCAGTAGAATGATTTCAACCATTGATTATATATCAAAGTTTAACTCGTGACAGATCTGGACAGCGGAGACAATTGACATGCTGATATGAGAAGGATCCAGTTATTGAATCATAATTTTCACATGTAACATAAAGGACAGACATGGAAACCATTGGATTGTGAAGAATCTGTAAAATCAGAATAATGTGCTATTTCGTAAAGGGAGATAATCATTGAAATCACAACAATGGTATTTCCGATTTTTGGGATCGTTTTAGGTGCACATTTACAATGTATAATATCTATATATATATGTGTGTGGGGATACTTATTTATGAACAACCAGATATAAATCTACAGACCAGACTACTATGAGTGTGCCTGGCTACAATGTAAACCAAGTACACAATAGTATAGGATCAGCCACTTCAATATAAATGGTTTCAACAAAGATTTTATATCCAGGTTTAACATGTAACATATCTGGACTTTAGGGACAATTATATAACAAGATTTATGAAAACGGCTAATTACACTAAAATGATCTTTAACAGAATTTGCTATAAACAGAAGATCATGATATCAAAATAGTTCAGTACCTTATCGCAGTATTAATCATTGTTTTTAAATTGCATACCTATTTTACTTGGATAGGTTATAGGTTGAAAAATTAAGCTAAAAATGAAATAATAGTGAGTGTCGCCTTTACCGGACAACTTAAATAACAACACTTATGGCAAATAGACGGCTGTATTAGCTAATGCTGGGAGATGGCTTACTTTAACAACTATTACGCATACACATGCATATGTATAACACAATTCATGCTTCAATCTGATTGATAACTGATACATTTTTATAGTTTTCTACATCGGTTTGCATATTGAAAATCTATTCATAAATTGAATAACTTTTCCTTCATTCAAAAAACGTGCCTCTCCACACACAAAACCATTTTATATGGTTAAAAATAGCTGCAGTTTACACACAGTGTTTTTCTCTGGAGGTTATGGTAAACTGGCAGTGTTATTCTTGATACAATGTATGTTATAGAAACTGAATGTAATAAATTCATAATTCACATATACGACATTTGATATTTTGATTGTCTTCATTCTGATCTATTAATCTGTGTGTGAATATTTATAATGTAATAAAAAGAAACCAAAGGTAATGGATTTGTCATCCATACATATATCATTAAATGTCAAGATTTTATTCCTAATACTATTAATCACCATGTCAGCGTTAATACAATATATATATATATATCAAATAAATTAAAAGTTTACAAGCCATATATACAATATCAAAAGGCTAAATTAACTTGATTTCAAACTTGTGGACATGAATTTTGCAAGTGACCAGCACGCTAAAGCCTCTAGAACTGAAGTTGAATATTTCTTGTTGTTAATTAACACACCGCTGACCAAACAAACGTTGATTGGTCAATTCAGTGTTATTGTGTTGTCCCGGCTACACCTTGACAACTATTCCTTGCTATTTGTTGAAGTACTTGGCAATGTTCAATCTTAAAGTGACATGAAATGCTTTGAAAGCCCTGTTTGAGGTTTTGAAAAATGTATTAACTAAATAAAATGATTGAAATAACATATTTCATAATTGATGTGAATTTCTTTGATGTGTTTGGTTAAAACAAATTTATTATATTTTTACAAACATCAGTTCCTTAGTATAAATATAGATAAGAAGAGAAGATAAAATCTTATAAAGTTCTTCTTTGATGTATTTGTTTGAGTATATATCATACAAGCACAGACGAAAAAATATTGCTTAAGACTACATTAATCCAGTTAAACTAATGTACATGGTACTATATATAAGGTGTAAAGGTCTTATCAAACCTTAATGGTTATTTATAAAAGTTCAGAAAATGTTTCTTAACTGCTTTCTTGAACCTATTCTGATTTTTATCTCTACTGGTCAAAGACTAGAAAGGCTTATGCGTTGTTCGTTATCTGTCGTCTGTTAGCAGTACTTTCACCACATCCACCAGGCTAGTTGTACTCAAACGCCATATGCATGTTTCTCATGCTTGTAAGACTATACACAAGATACTTTTTTTTCATTCTTAAAATATTGCCACTGTTACTAAAAATAATAAGAACTTAAATAATCTGCTCAAAAAATGACTCCACCCTGAGAGCTCAATCAGTTGATGTGATTCACTTGTGACATTCCCCATATCTCAGAAATAGTAATTTACATGAACTTTCTTGTTTTCTGTTACACAGATACAAACAAAATCAATCGACACCCATAGCTTCCAATATTTTACACAGAATAGTATGATCAACTGTATCAAACGCTTTTTGTAAGTCAAGCATGATCATAGAGGTATTTTGAAATAACATGGCACAAAATTAATGTTCATCATAATCAGATGATGTGTTGCGTGCAAGACCAAGGCTCCTGGCTAAAACATCCAGGTCATACTTGGAGGTTAAAAACTTAGTAGCAATTTTGTGTCTGTTCCATATCTTTTAAACTACAATGTACATGTATTTGACAAGATTTTAAATAAACATTGCACAAATGTTTACCATAATCAGATGTGTCACGCACAAGGTTCAGGTCCCTAGTTCAAAGATAACCACTTGACACATTATGAAGCAACATTGCACAAATGTTCACTATAATCGGATGTGTCACGCACAAGATCCAGGTCCCTAGTTCAAAGATAACCACTTGACACATTATGAAGCAACATTGCACAAATGTTCACTATAATCAGATGTGTCACGCGCAAGATCCAGGTCCCAAGTTCAAAGAGAACCACTTGACACATTTTGAAGCAACATTGCACATATGTTCACTATAATCAGATGTGTCCCGGACAAGATCCAGGTCCCTAGTTCAAAGAGAACCACTTGACACATTGCACATATGTTCACCATAATCAGAAGTGTCACACACAAGATCCAGGAAACTACCGGCTCGATTTTAAAATAATTTCACAGAAATGTTCCTTGGACAATCCTTCACCAAGTTTGTTCAAACCGTAGTGATTTGTCAAAAAAACATGGCGGACAGGGGGTGGGGTTAGTTTACTATATAAGCTATAGTAAAAACTTAAAAAATCTTCTTGTCAGAAACCACCGGATCGATTTTAAAACAATTTCGCAGAAATGTTCCTTGGGTGACTTTAACCAAGTTTGTTCAAGCCGTTGTGATTTGTTAAAAAACATGACCGCCACAGTGAGGTGCTAGTTTACTATATACGCAGCTATAGTTAAAACTTCAAAAGCCTTCTTGTCAGAATCTACTGACCTGATTTCAATGTAATTTCACTGACATTTACCATGGGTGAACCTCTACCAAGTTTGTTCCAGCCATTGCGATTCGTCGAAAAACATAGTCGCCAGGAGGGGAGGCTGGTTTTCTTTATATGGATATATAGTGAAAACTTTCTTTCAATATCTTATATCAAGATATCCGCACAAGGATACTATTGTTATCGCACAGCTCTTCTACGCATCTGTTACATCTTCAAAACAAATCAAAACTCTTAACTACTCGCCCATCTCGTTTTTCTGGAATTTTGAGGGATCATGTATAATATAATCTACTTAAGTTTGGTGACTCGAGGTCACTCAGGTGAGCGATATAGGGCCATCTTGGCCCTCTTGCTTTTTATCTCAATGCATGACAGTGACAACAGGAAAGTCACTTACTTGTAATGAGTTAAGAATAGCAAATATATACTGGAAGACCACAGTTGACTTATTTACGGCTATGACTCCAAACAACCAGGTTACACCAAGTAGTGGCAGTAAAACCACTGTTGCTTTAACACTTCTTCTGAAATGAAAATAAATTTTGTATGATTTAATTGAAAGAAAGTGTTTATGCAACGCTGTACGGTTGTCGGTCGTCATCCATTAGCAGCACTTTCTCTGAAAGAATTAGGTCTGTTATACTTAAACTCTACTCGGATGTTTCTCATGTATGTGAGACTACAAACAAGATTTCTTATTTTTTCGAACTAAATTTCTTCAAGATGGTCACAATTGCTAAAAAAGTAAATAGTCAAAAACATTTCGTGAACCGTGGTACAGATTTTGAAAATATATAATTTTTAATCAATAAATTTAATTTTATCATATTTGTATTTTACAAATGGTGTCTCTGGGGTTAAAAATGACCTGTCTGTCTGTCTGTCTGTCTGTCTGTCTGTCTGTCTGTAGAGCTCCAATTAGAAGATGATGTGGTTATAATGGAGATTGACAAGTTTGTTTAAAATGGAGTTGATTATGCCTAAATTTTCACAGAAGCGTTGTCGTGTCAAGTACATTCAGATTTGTTAAAAATAACTGAATTCCAATGTTAAACCAAATGTGTAAAATTGAGAATTTCAGAAATCGTTTCTCAAGAATAAATAAAATATTTTTCATAGTTGGCATAAATTATCCATGGAAGGGTCGTGGTATCTAATTAATAGTTGGTGTATTATTATAAAATACAGGTCAAACTTGATTAAAATATTATAGCGGGTGCATCCGTGACTTACTAAACACAATTCTTATTTATGTATTATAAAATACACAATAACTTCATTTATATTGAACATCAGAGAGATTCTTGAATTGAAAAATAAAAGTTTTTGCCTATGACGTTACGATAATATGTTGTGTGCAAGCAAATGAAAAAGGCCTTGTATAGTGGTGTGTTACTGTGTGATTCATCAATGGATTTTAAAATAGCTTTAACGTAAATGCTCACCATGACAGTTCTGTAGCTCACAGTTACAAAAGAGGTATGTTTTCTTTAGCACATTCTAGTACATATAGTAGTGTTGGTGATGTAATGAATTTTGGAACTGAACCAAGATTGAAAATTTAATTGAGGTTGCAGAGTATTCTTAAGACCTTTATTATGTACAAACATATTTAACAAAATGTGCGTGCTTGTCCATATTTATCCGTTTGTCGGGATTTCCCCGGATTTCGTCTACAGTTTATGAGGACAAATTTCTTACTTGAATTTTTCGGAATCCGCCTTCTTTGCATTTATTGTGACACCAAGGAATGTATGTATAATCATTGCAAGTATGGCCATATTGATCTGGAAGTACGTAAACAAAAATCCTCTAAACTTATGCTTGTTATTTCATGTAAATGACGTCTCATAAAATGTAAATTAAATGTCTCATAAAAGGTAAATTAAATACCATTATCCTGGCTTTGATGAAACTGGAAGTTCGAAAAAAATACACAGAATAGCAACATTAAATGCAATCAGCTGGCGGGACTGCATGAATGTAAGCATGGTAAATGTGAGAATATTGCTGAATAAAATGGTACACTATCGGAAGAAGAGGGCTTGATTGTGACGCCAGCTGAAGTACAATACCAGCTACAAAAGATGGTAACAAAGGGATGTTTTCTCCCTGTCTTATTAAAACATTTGGTGTATGATTGTTACAGTTAGTAAGGCTAGAAACTGACAGAAATTGATTCATCAAACCACATACACTAGTAAATAGTAAGTAACCTTTTGTAATTGTTGCATATGTTATTGGGCAAGTGCACATTCAAAGTACATTCAGACTATTTTTATATATTCTAACTATGAATATTGAAACTGTTCACAATAATGAAATTTCTTTCTAAATGATAAGTTATAAAAAAAACAAAGCAAAAAAAACAACAACAAACAAACAACATAATAATTAATGTTTTGCATTCTACTAATATATTTACTTTCTTTTAATGAAACAATGCCACAGTGTGTTATATAAATAATAAATATTTTTATGTATCAAATGAAAAATAAGTTCGCTTGAATAACGTGTAAAGAAAGATTAGTAGATAAGAGTAGGAGGGTTAAAATAAAGAGAAGAAGAAATTTACACTCCAAGTCTGAAATCAGTATGTTGATGTCATTAATTTAGTTGTAATTTGTCCCATTTGAATGTATGCACTTACCGAAATGATTGTTAAAGCAGGAGCGACAAAGGCCCAGATGGCACCGCTGGTCGACAGCCAACAACTGAAAAACGGAAACAATATCAATATGCAGTATTAGTAGCACTGGCCTCAATATACGCATAATGTAAGTTAGACTTATTCAAAAATACTTTATATAGTTTATGTCCGTGTGAGCATTATTAATTCAAGCAGTGTTGTGTAATTAATAATGCAATGTCGGATAAACTTAAAATGGTTAACATGAAATAAGCTCACTATAAAATTAAATGATAGTAACCACAGCTGTGGAATAGAGCAAATTCGTCCACATTGTCTCCGGTTTAGAACCCTTGTTTTCAAGGCTAGGTTTGCAGGTTACATGTTTACATATATTCGGAGTGTTTACTGGCATTTTTATTCAGAGTAACTCAGCATTAACTAACGGTCGATCGGTGCTTCAAATGGCGGTACCATATCATTAATATATCCTTAACCTCATTACCATTAAACAAAGTAAAACATATTAAATGAAATATATATCTCACTGCTGGTTTGTTCCATAGCCGTCTGGATCGGTGAGAAGAGATAGTGATACTATGGCTAACGGGGAACCTGTTCAATGAATATAAAGTGAAAATAGTTTATACATCAACACAATTTGACATGAGCTTTAATTAGTATTCATTATATATTTTGCAACAACGCTTGAAAAAAGAGTAAACTAAAGCTATGACAATTTAATAAGACGGACGTACCCCAGCCAAGTATAAGGAACATGGTAAAGTTGTCGTCCATACAGAATGCCCTGTGTAGCTTGTGGTACAAATGTATGCCCTCGGCTAGCATAAGAGAAAACACTGCCAGGTATAGATAATGTAGAAGAATGGCGACAAGTCGGCACACAACCTAAAATAAATACAGTTGTTAGTACGATTTTATTTCTATACATCAATGCTCGATTTGGTAAACATACAGACTGTTAATCCGCTTTTAGGGGTTTTGGCGTTTGTCGTTCTACAGTAATGCCCTTTAAATTTGTGAAAAATCGTATTTTAGGGGGTTTCCGTGCAATAACTTAAAAATGCCGGAATCAAATCTCTTGAAAAAAGCGGGGGACATAAATTCACTATATTTGTTTGTTTTAGTTTAAAGACTGAACTAAATACTTGAAAATGAATATACAATGTTGAAGCAAAAAGGAATCACAGTTGATAGCACCGCGTGATTGCGTCTTTGTTCATTTAAAAGTCACAATTATATAATAAAGGTAAAGGTGAATGATATTTGTAAAGGCGACTGCTCATGAATAACTTTATTGTGATACATAATGTATATAATTTTGTATATACTAAGACATATGCATCCTAAATTTGAGACATACTTGCTTCTTAAATGCAGGGAAATAAACTCTTTCTAGGTTGATTATACTGAATTCTGTCAATACATAGTCAATGCTGTATTTCAGTTTATCTGTTTGTATAAGTTCCATGGATACATCGGCAGATCTATGCCTACTCATTGTTTCGCAAGTTCCTTAAAATACTTAGAATTTTCCCATATATACTGAAATTCTGTATCTGTCTTGCTTGAAACAGATACAAGTATACACAGTATGAATACAATCGCTCATGGTATAATTCCAGGTAGTGCAAAGCACAATAAAAATAGTAGTTTCTGTGTACCAACTAACATTTTATGTATTCAGACCTTTTCTATAGTGACGGTGCTACGTGCTCCTACTTTTAGGTGTCTTGCAAAATACCCTCTGCCAATAATTTACTTGCTGTATTGAGCATTGAGCAGACCTTTCGAATGCAACGAGAAACTTTCGAATGCAACAAGAAAAGGGGGTCAGTAGAGCAACAAGGGACTGTTGGTCACCGTTACTTAATAATTACACAGCAAGTTTTATCTAAAAGAGTTCCATTTGCTATACGTGCAACTTGAATACAGAAACCGATTGCGACATATTCTTACCTGCATGTAAACATTACGGCAGGAGCAACGGACCCATTCAACCAAAAAATATTTTAAAAAAAAGAAGAAAAAATCAGATGGAGTGGGAGAACTAACCAAGGTCCGTTATTCCTGCCTGTGGTAAACATTTGTGAATTTCTAGTTTACACACCTTTGTTTGAAGTACATATTCATTTGACAACTGTGAACTTCAAGTACAACTTACCTTCACTTCCACTGCGTCCACACCAGCTAGATATACGACTTGAGCAAGGATAATGGCCACCGACAGATGTAACAGAAGTATGTATCTTTCAGACCTTAACCTGTGTATGTGATTATATGCCTATTAAACAGTATTCCCTCTTCAAACATGTTTTAGTACAGTTAAAATAACAATTTTCTGCTAATGAATAAAACATTATATGTAATTGAAAGTTATTTGTTATTTTCTCGAATCTTCTTTTAAACAACTAACTATTCTTGAAGTAAAAATCTGACAAAAGCAAGATGCTCTGGACAATGGGTTGTGATTACAGGGGATTCCAGTACTCCATGCTAGGACAATCGGTTATGACTCCAGGGGATTCCAGTACTCCATGCTAGGACAACTAGTTGTGAGTACAGAGGATTCCAGTACTCCATGCTAGGACAATCAATTGTGCGTACAGAGGATTCCAGTATTCCATGTTAGGACAATCATTTGTGCGTACAAGGAATTCCAGCACTATATGCTACGGCAATCAATAGTACGTACAAGGAATTCCAGCACTCTCTGCTAGGACAATAGGTTGTGAGTATATGGGATTCCAGCACTCTATGTTAGAACAATCGGTTGTGAGTACAGAGGATTCCAGAACTCTATGCAAGGACAATCGGTTGTGAGTACAGAGGATTCCAGAACTCTATGCTAGGACAATCGGTTGTGAGTACAGGGGATTCCAGAACTCTATGCTAGAACAATCGGTTGTGAGTACAGGAAATATCAGCACTCAGTAACATTCCTTATTCACATTCACATCTCAGTAATATTCCTTACTTAGATCAACACCAGAATAACATTCCTTACTTACATTAACACCGCAATAACATCCCTTACTTATATTAACATCACAATAACATTTCTTACTTACATTAACACCACAATAACATTACTGACATCAACACCACAATAACATTCCTTACTTAGATCAACACCACAAAAACATTCCTTTCTTACATCAACACCACAATAACATTCCTTACTTATGTCATCACCACAATAACTTTCCTTACGTACATTAACACCACAATAACATTCCTTACTTAAGTCATCACCACAATAACATTCCTTACATCAACACCACAATAACATTCCTTACTTACACATATTTCTTTACAGTATGCCACCAATGTGATGCGTGTGTCGTACTGTCTACCCACCTGAGCCAGAATAAAATAGCTGCAGTTGTAGACAGCGTCGCTGTGGACACACAGTATGTCACCAAGATGATGCGTGTGTCGTACTGTTTACTCACCTGAGCCAGAGTAGAATAGCAACAGTTGTAGATAGCAACGCTGTGGACACACAGTATGCCACCAAGATGATGCGTGTGTCGTACTGTCTACTCACCTGAGCCAGAGTAGAATTGCTACAGTTGTAAATAACGCCGCTGTGGACACACAGTATGCCACCAAGGTGATGCGTGTGTCGTACTGTCTACTCACCTGAGCCAGAGTAGAATAGCTACAGTTGTAGATAATGCTGCTGTGGACACACAGTATGTCACCAAGATGATGCGTGTGTCGTACTGTCTACTCACCTGAGCCAGAGTAGAATAGCTTCAGTTGTAGATAGCACCGCTGTGGACACAAAGTATGCCACAAAAGTGATGCGTGTGTCGTGCTGTCTACTCACCTGAGCCAGAGTAGAATAGCTACAGTTGTAGATAGCACCGCTGTGGACACACAGTATGCCACCAAGGTGATGCGTGTGTCGTACTGTCTACTCACCTGAGCCAGAGTAGAATAGCTACAGTTGTAGATAACGCCGCTGTGGACACACAGTATGTCACCAAGATGATGCGTGTGTCGTACTGTTTACTCACCTGAGCCAGAGTAGAATAGCTACAGTTGTAGATAGCACCGCTGTGGACACACAGTATGTCACCAAGTTGATGCGTGTGTCGTACTGTCTACTCACCTGAGCCAGAGTAGAATAGCTACAGTTGTAGGTAACGCCGCTGTAGACACACAGTATGCCACCAAGGTGATGCGTGTGTCGTACTGTCTACTCACCTGAGCCAGAGTAGAATAGCTACAGTTGTAGATAACGCCGCTGTGGACACACAGTATGTCACCAAGATGATGAGTGTGTCGTACTGTCTACTCACCTGAGCCAGAGTAGAATAGCTACAGTTGTAGATAGCACCGCTGTGGACATACAGTATGTCACCAAGGTGATGCGTGTGTCGTACTGTCTACTCACCTGAGCCAGAGTAGAATAGCTACAGTTGTAAATAACGCCGATGTAGACACACAGTATGCCACCAAGGTGATGCGTGTGTCGTACTGTCTACTCACCTGAGCCAGAGTAGAATAGCTACAGTTGTAAAAAAACGCCGATGTAGACACACAGTATGCCACCAAGGTGATGCGTGTGTCGTACTGTCTACTCACCTGAGCCAGAGTAGAATTGCTACAGTTGTAAATAACGTCGCTGTGGACACACAGTATGCCACCAAGGTGATGCGTGTGTCGTACTGTCTACTCACCTGAGCCAGAGTAGAATAGCTACAGTTGTAGATAACGCCGCTGTGGACACACAGTATGTCACCAAGATGATGCGTGTGTCGTACTGTCTACTCACCTGAGCCAGAGTAGAATAGCTACAGTTGTAAATAACGCTGCTGTGGACACACAGTATGCCACTAAGGTGATGCGTGTGTCGTACTGTCTACTCACCTGAGCCAGAGTAGAATAGCTACAGTTGTAGATAACGCTGCTGTGGACACATATTATGCCACCAAGTTGATGCGTGTGTCGTGCTGTCTACTCACCTGAGCCAGAGTAGAATAGCTACAGTTGTAGATAACGCCGCTGTGGACACACAGTATGTCACCAAGATGATGCGTGTGTCGTACTGTTTACTCACCTGAGCCAGAGTAGAATAGCTACAGTTGTAAATAACGTCGCTGTGGACACACAGTATGCCACCAAGGTGATGCGTGTGTCGTACTGTCTACTCACCTGAGCCAGAGTATAATAGCAACAGTTGTAGATAACGCCGATGTGGACACACCAAGGTGATGCGTGTGTCGTGCTGTCTACTCACCTGAGCCAGAGTAGAATAGCTACAGTTGTAAATAACGTCGCTGTGGACACACAGTATGCCACCAAGGTGATGCATGTGTCGTACTGTCTACTCACCTGAGCCAGAGTAGAATAGCTACAGTTGTAGAAAATGCTGCTGTGGACACACAGTATGCCACAAAAGTGATGCGTGTGTCGTACTGTCTACTCACCTGAGCCAGAGTAGAATAGCTACAGTTGTAGATAACGTCGCTGTGGACACACAGTATGCCACCAAGATGATGCGTGTGTCGTACTGTCTACTCACCTGAGCCAGAGTAGAATAGCTACAGTTGTAAATAACGTCGCTGTGGACACACAGTATGCCACCAAGGTGATGCATGTGTCGTACTGTCTACTCACCTGAGCCAGAGTAGAATAGCTACAGTTGTAGAAAATGCTGCTGTGGACACACAGTATGCCACAAAAGTGATGCGTGTGTCGTACTGTCTACTCACCTGAGCCAGAGTAGAATAGCTACAGTTGTAGATAACGCCGCTGTGGACACACAGTATGCCACCAAGGTGATGCGTGTGTCGTACTGTCTACTCACATGAGCCAGAGTAGAATAGCTACAGTTGTAAATAACGTCGATGTAGACACACAGTATGCCATCAAGGTGATGCATGTGTCGTATTTTCTACTCACCTGAGCAGGAGTAGAATAGCTACAGTTGTAGGTAACACCGCTGTGGACACACAGTATGCCACCAAGGTGATGCGTGTATCGTACTGTCTACTCACCTGAGCCAGAGTAGAATAGCTACAGTTGTAGATAACGCCGCTGTGGACACACAGTATGCCACCAAGGTGATGCGTGTGTCGTACTGTCTACTCACCTGAGCCAGAGTAGAATAGCTACAGTTGTAGATAACGTCGCTGTGGACACACAGTATGTCACCAAGATGATGCGTGTGTCGTACTGTCTACTCACCTGAGCCAGAGTAGAATAGCTACAGTTGTAGATAACGTCGCTGTGGACACACAGTATGTCACCAAGATGATGCGTGTGTCGTACTGTCTACTCACCTGAGCCAGAGTAGAATAGCTACAGTTGTAGATAACGCCGATGTAGACACACAGTATGTCGCCAAGATGATGCGTGTGTCGTACTGTCTACTCACCTGAGCCAGAGTAGAATAGCAACAGTTGTAGATAACGCCGCTGTGGACACACAGTATGTCGCCAAGATGATGCGTGTGTCGTACTGTCTACTCACCTGAGCCAGAGTAGAATAGCTACAGTTGTAGATAACGCCGATGTAGACACACAGTATGCCATCAAGGTGATGCATGTGTCGTATTTTCTACTCACCTGAGCCAGAGTAAAATAGCTACAGTTGTAGATAGCACCGCTGTGGACACACAGTATGCCACCAATGTGATGCGTGTGTCGTACTGTCTACTCACCTGAGCCAGAGTAAAATAGCTACAGTTGTAGATAGCACCGCTGTGGACATACAGTATGTCACCAAGGTGATGCGTGTGTCGTACTGTCTACTCACCTGAGCCAGAGTAAAATAGCTACAGTTGTAGATAGCACCGCTGTGGACATACAGTATGTCACCAAGGTGATGCGTGTGTTGTACTGTCTACTCACCTGAGCCAGAGTATAATAGCTACAGTTGTAGATAACGCCGCTGTGGACACACAGTATGCCACCAAGTTGATGCATGTGTCGTACTGTCTACTCACCTGAGCCAGAGTAGAATAGCTACAGTTGTAGATAACGCCGCTGTGGACACACAGTATGCCACCAAGTTGATGCGTGTGTCGTACTGTCTACTCACCTGAGCCAGAGTAGAATAGCAACAGTTGTAGATAACGCCGCTGTGGACACACAGTATGCCACCAAGTTGATGCGTGTGTCGTACTGTCTACTCACCTGAGCCAGAGTATAATAGCTACAGTTGTAGATAACGCCGCTGTGGACACACAGTATGCCACCAAGTTGATGCGTGTGTCGTACTGTCTACTCACCTGAGCCAGAGTAGAATAGCTACAGTTGTAGATAACGCCGCTGTGGACACACAGTATGCCACCAAGTTGATGCGTGTGTCGTACTGTCTACTCACCTGAGCCAGAGTAGAATAGCTACAGTTGTAGATAGCATCGCTGTGGACATACAGTATGTCACCAAGGTGATGCGTGTGTCGTACTGTCTACTCACCTGAGCCAGAGTATAATAGCTACAGTTGTAGATAACGCCGCTGTGGACACACAGTATGCCACCAAGTTGATGCGTGTGTCGTACTGTCTACTCACCTGAGCAAGAGTAGAATAGCTACAGTTGTAGATAACGCCGATGTAGACACACAGTATGCCATCAAGGTGATGCATGTGTCGTATTTTCTACTCACCTGAGCCAGAGTAAAATAGCTACAGTTGTAGATAGCACCGCTGTGGACACACAGTATGCCACCAATGTGATGCGTGTGTCGTACTGTCTACTCACCTGAGCCAGAGTAAAATAGCTACAGTTGTAGATAGCACCGCTGTGGACATACAGTATGTCACCAAGGTGATGCGTGTGTCGTACTGTCTACTCACCTGAGCCAGAGTATAATAGCTACAGTTGTAGATAACGCCGCTGTGGACACACAGTATGCCACCAAGTTGATGCGTGTGTCGTACTGTCTACTCACCTGAGCCAGAGTAGAATAGCTACAGTTGTAGGTAACACCGCTGTGGACACACAGTATGCCACCAAGGTGATGCGTGTGTCGTACTGTCTACTCACCTGAGCCAGAGTAGAATAGCTTCAGTTGTAGATAACGCCGCTGTGGACACACAGTATGCCACCAAGGTGATGCGTGTGTCGTACTGTCTACTCACCTGAGCCAGAGTATAATAGCTACAGTTGTAGATAGCACCGCTGTGGACACACAGTATGTCACCAAGTTGATGCGTGTGTCGTACTGTCTACTCACCTGAGCCAGAGTATAATAGCTACAGTTGTAGATAACGCCTCTGTGGACACACAGTATGCCACCAAGTTGATGCGTGTGTCGTACTGTCTACTCACCTGAGCCAGAGTAGAATAGCTACAGTTGTCGGTAACACCGCTGTGGACACACAGTATGCCACCAAGGTGATGCGTGTGTCGTACTGTCTACTCACCTGAGCCAGAGTAGAATAGCTACAGTTGTAGGTAACACCGCTGTGGACACAAAGTATGCCACCAAGGTGATGCGTGTGTCGTACTGTCTACTCACCTGAGCCAGAGTAGAATAGCTACAGTTGTAGATAACGCCGCTTTGGACACACAGTATGCCACCAAGTTGATGCGTGTGTCGTACTGTCTACTCACCTGAGCCAGAGTAGAATAGCTACAGTTGTAGATAACGCCGCTGTGGACACACAGTATGCCACCAAGTTGATGCGTGTGTCGTACTGTCTACTCACCTGAGCCAGAGTAGAATAGCTACAGTTGTAGATAGCACCGCTGTGGACATACAGTATGTCACCAAGGTGATGCGTGTGTTGTACTGTCTACTCACCTGAGCCAGAGTATAATAGCTACAGTTGTAGATAACGCCGCTGTGGACACACAGTATGCCACCAAGTTGATGCGTGTGTCGTACTGTCTACTCACCTGAGCCAGAGTAGAATAGCTACAGTTGTAGATAACGCCGATGTAGACACACAGTATGCCATCAAGGTGATGCATGTGTCGTATTTTCTACTCACCTGAGCCAGAGTAAAATAGCTACAGTTGTAGATAGCACCGCTGTGGACACACAGTATGCCACCAATGTGATGCGTGTGTCGTACTGTCTACTCACCTGAGCCAGAGTAAAATAGCTACAGTTGTAGATAGCACCGCTGTGGACATACAGTATGTCACCAAGGTGATGCGTGTGTCGTACTGTCTACCTACCTGAGCCAGAGTATAATAGCTACAGTTGTAGATAACGCCGCTGTGGACACACAGTATGCCACCAAGTTGATGCGTGTATCGTACTGTCTACTCACCTGAGCCAGAGTAGAATAGCTACAGTTGTAGGTAACACCGCTGTGGACACACAGTATGCCACCAAGGTGATGCGTGTGTCGTACTGTCTACTCACCTGAGCCAGAGTAGAATAGCTTCAGTTGTAGATAACGCCGCTGTGGACACACAGTATGCCATCAAGGTGATGCGTGTGTCGTACTGTCTACTCACCTGAGCCAGAGTATAATAGCTACAGTTGTAGATAGCACCGCTGTGGACACACAGTATGTCACCAAGTTGATGCGTGTGTCGTACTGTCTACTCACCTGAGCCAGAGTATAATAGCTACAGTTGTAGATAACGCCGCTGTGGACACACAGTATGCCACCAAGTTGATGCGTGTGTCGTACTGTCTACTCACTTGAGCCAGATTAGAATAGCTACAGTTGTAGGTAACACCGCTGTGGACACACAGTATGCCACCAAGGTGATGCGTGTGTCGTACTGTCTACTCACCTGAGCCAGAGTAGAATAGCTACAGTTGTAGGTAACACCGCTGTGGACACACTGTATGCCACCAAGGTGATGCGTGTGTCGTACTGTCTACTCACCTGAGCCAGAGTAAAATAGCTACAGTTGTAGATAACGCCGCTGTGGACACACAGTGTGCCACCAAGTTGATGCGTGTGTTGTACTGTCTACTCACCTGAGCCAGAGTATAATAGCTACAGTTGTAAATAACGCCGCTGTAGACACACAGTATGTCACCAAGATGATGCGTGTGTCGTACTGTCTACTCACCTGAGCCAGAGTAGAATAGCTACAGTTGTAGATAATGCTGCTGTGAACACACAGTATGATACCAAGGTGATGCGTGTGTCGTACTGTCTACTCACCTGAGCCAGAGTAGAATAGCAACAGTTGTAGATAGCACCGCTGTGAACACACAGTATGTCACCAAGGTGATGCGTGTGTCGTACTGTCTACTCACCTTAGCCATAGTAGAATAGCAACAGTTGTAGATAACACCGCTGTGGACACACAGTATGCCACCAAGATGATGCGTGTGTTGTACTGTCTACTCACCTGAGCAAGAATAGAATAGCTACAGTTGTAGGTAACACCGCTGTAGACACACAGTATGTCACCAAGATGATGAGTGTGTCGTACTGTCTACTCACCTGAGCCAGAGTAGAATAGCTACAGTTGTAGATAACGCCGCTGTGGACACACAGTATGTCACCAAGTTGATGCGTGTGTCGTACTGTCTACTCACCTGAGCCAGAGTAGAATAGCTACAGTTGTAGATAGCACCGCTGTGAACACACAGTATGTCACCAAGATGATGCGTGTGTCGTACTGTCTACTCACCTGAGCCAGAGTAGAATAGCTACAGTTGTAGATAACGCCGCTGTGGACACACAGTATGTCACCAAGTTGATGCGTGTGTCGTACTGTCTACTCACCTGAGCCAGAGTAGAATAGCTACAGTTGTAGATAACGCCGCTGTAGACACACAGTATGTCACCAAGATGATGCGTGTGTCGTACTGTCTACTCACCTGAGCCAGAGTAGAATAGCTACAGTTGTAGATAACGCCGCTGTAGACACACAGTATGTCACCAAGATGATGCGTGTGTCGTACTGTCTACTCACCTGAGCCAGAGTAGAATAGCTACAGTTGTAGATAGCACCGCTGTGGACACACAGTATGTCACCAAGATGATGCGTGTGTCGTACTGTTTACTCACCTGAGCCAGAGTAGAATAGCTACAGTTGTAGATAGCACCGCTGTGGACACACAGTATGTCACCAAGATGATGCGTGTGTCGTACTGTCTACTCACCTGAGCCAGAGTAGAATTGCTACAGTTGTAGATAACGCCGCTGTGGACACACAGCAGCCAATTACTGATATAACGTCCAAGGACACTTTGTGACCCGATGATATCTGAAAATACACTTCGTAAAATGCTTATTAAGTCGTTTAGTTTTAGTAATGTAATTCAAAAATACATGAATCATTATGTCAATCTAAGGTATAGCAAAAAGTAATAAAAGTCATAATGTTCTTTATATATTAAAAATAGCCCGTTATGGTGAGTATTGATCTGTAGCGAACACTGGTATATCAATATAGACCTGTAGTGAACACTTGTATATCAATATAGATCTGTAGTGAATACCGGTATATCAATATAGATCTGTAGTGAATACCGGTATATCAATATAGATCTGTAGTGAGTACCGGTATAGCAATATAGATATGTAATGAATACCGGTATATCAATATAGATCTGTAGTGAATACCGGTATAGCAATATAGATCTGTAGTGAATACTGGTATAGCAATATAGATCTGTAGTGAATACTTGTATGTCGATATAGATCTGTAGTGAGTATTGGTATATCAATATAGGTCTGGAGTAATTACTGGTATATCAATATAGATCTGTAGTGAATACTGGTACATCGATATAGATCTGTAGCGAGTGTTGGTATATCAATATAGATCTGTAGCGAATACTGGTATATCAATGTAGATCTGTAATGAATACTGGTATATCAATATAGATCTGTAGTGAATACTGGTATATCAACATAGATCTGTAGTGAATACTGGTAAAGCAATATAGATATGTAGTGAATAATGATATAGCAATATAGATCTGTAGTGAATATTAGTATATCAATATAGGTCTGGAGTAATTACTGGTATATCAATATAGATCTGTAGTTGGTATTGGTATAGCAATATAGATCTGTAGTGAATACCGGTATATCAATATAGATCTGTATTGAGCATTGGTATAGCAATATAGATTTGTAGTGGGTACCGGTATAGCAATATATATCTGTAGTGAGTACCGGTATAGCAATATATATATCTGTAGTGAGTACCGGTATAGCAATATAGATCTGTAGTGAATTCCGGTATATCAATATAGATCTGTAGTGAGTACCGGTATAGCAATATATATCAGTTGTAAGTACTGGTATAGCAAATATAGATCTGTAGTGAGTACCGGTATATCAATATAGATCTGTAGTGAATACAGGTATATCAATACAGATCTGTAGTAAGTACTGGTATATCTAATAAATCTGCTTTATCAATATAAATCTGTAGTAAGTACTGGTATATCAATATAGATCTGTAGTAAGTACTGGTATAGCAATATTGATCTGTAGTAAATACTGGTAAAGCAAATATAGATCTGTAGTGAGCACGGTATATCAATATGGATTTGTAGTGAGTACCGGTATATCAATATTGATCTGTAGCAAACACTGGTATATCAATAAAGATTTGTAGTGAACACTGGTATATCAATATAGATCTGTAGTGAATACTGATTTTGTTATATCAATATAAATCTGTAGTAAGTACTGGTATATCAATATAGATCTGTTGTGCATACTGGTATATAAATGTAGATCTGTAGTGAATACAGGTATATCAAATAAATCTGCTATATCAATATAGATCTGTAGTAAGTACTGGTATATCAATATAGATCTTTAGTGAATGCTGGTATATCAAATAAATCTGTAGTGAATACTGGTATATCAATATAGATCTGTAGTGAATACTGTTATATCAATATAGATCTGTAGTGAATACCGGTATAGCATTATAGACCTGTAGTGAATACCGGTATATCAATAAAGATATGTAGTGAGTTCCGGTATAGCAATATATATCTGTAGTGAATACCGGTATATCAATATATATCTGTAGTGAGTACTGGTATAGCAATATATATCCGTAGTGAAAACTGCTATATCAATATAGATCTGTAGTAAGTACTGATATAGCAATATAAATCTGTAGTGAATACTGCTATATCAATATAGATCTGTAGTGAGTAACGGTATAGTAATATATATCTGTAGTGAATACTGCTATATCAATATATATCTGTAGTGAATACTGCTATATCAATTTAGATCTGTAGTGAGTACCGTTATAGCAATATATATCTGTAGTGAATACTGGTATATCAATATAGATCTGTAGTGAATACTGGTATAGCAATATATATCTGTAGTGAATACTGGTATATCAATATAGATTTGTAGTGAGTACTGGTATAGCAATATATGTCTGTAGTGAATACTGGTATATCAATATAGATATGTAGTGAATACTGCTATATCAATATAGATCTGTAGTTAGTACTGGTATATCAATATATATCTGTAATGAATACTGGTATATCAATATAGATCTGTAGTTATTACTAGTATATCAATATAGATCTGTAGTGAATACTGGTATATCAATATAGATCTGTAGTAAGTACTGGTATATCAATATAGATCTGTAGTAAGTACTGGTGTAGCAATACAGATCTGTAGTGAATACTGGTATATCAATATAGATCTTTAGTAAGTACTGTTATATCAATATAGATCTTTAGTAAGTACTGGTATATCAATATGGATCTGTAGTTAATACTGGTATATTAATATAGAACTGTAGTATGTACTGGTATATCAATATAGATCTGTAGTAAGTACTGGTATATCAATATAGATCTGTAGTTATTACTAGTATATCAATTCGTTATTTTACTACTTGTAGACGTTTATTTGTCGTTCCCTGAATAATCTCAATTTTATATTTATTTATAACCAGAAATATTATAATTACATTTGATAGCAACATTAATATCTGTATTTGTATGGTAATAATTCTAATGTGGTCGCTTTTCATTCTGATGTGGTTATTCTACATTCGGATATGGTTATTTTACATTCTGATGTGGTTATTCTACATTCGGATATGGTTATTTTACATTCTGATGTGGTTATTCTACATTCTGATGTGGTTATTTTACATTCTGATCTGATGTGATTCGTTGTCATTCTTATATGATACGGGGTTATCTTTCCATTATTGTTAGTTATGAGTCATCTATAGTGCGTATTCATTCTGATGTGCTTTGTTGTCATTCTGATGTGTTTCTTTGTCATTCTTCTATAGTGCTTATTCATTCTGTTGTGCTTTGTTGTCATTTTTCTGTAGTGCGTATTCATTCTGATGTGCTTTATTGTCATTTTTCTTTTGTGTATTCATTCTGATGTGCTTTGTTGTCATTTATCTATAGTACGTATTCATACTGATGTGTTTCGTTGTCATTTTTCTATAGTGCGTATTCATTCTGATGTGCTTTGTTGTCATTCTTTGTTGTCATTGGTGATATTTGCAGAAGTCACGTACTACTTCATCACTTCTATGCAGACGATTCTCAAATCTATATTTTTTTTCAAAACAATTGATGCTATCAATAGTAGTGAAGCATTACATCGAATCGAGTGCTGCCTGGCAGATATTGTTTCATGGATAAGCGAAAACATGCTTAAACTTAACACAGATAAAACTGAAGTTATGTTGTTCACATCTAAACGCAACGCCAAATTCGTTGATAGTGTCGCGGTGAGGGTTGGTGAATCACTGATACAATCATCTGACTGTGTGAGAAATCTAGGTGCATTGTTTACCCCAAGCATGGACATGGAGCAGCATGTAAATTTGGTGTGCAGGTCTGCAAATGCCCAACTTCCATTGGTCGTATTAGACGATTTCTCACAATCGACGCAACAAAATCTTTTGCGAACTGTTTAGTAACCTCACGTTTGGAGTACTGTAATTCCCTCCTCTTTGCTGTTTCGAATACAGTGTCATGCTTCTATAGTGCGTATTTATTCAGATGTGCTTTGTTGTCATTCTGATGTGTTTCGTTGTCATTCTTCTAAAGTGCGTATTCATTCTGATGTGCTTTGTTGTCATTCAGATGTGCTTTGTTGTCATTCAGATGTGTTTCGTTGTCATTCTTCTATAGTGTGTTGTCATTTTGGTGTGTTTCGTTGTCATTCTTCTTTAGTGCGTATTCATTCTGATGTGCTTTGTTGTCATTCTTCTATAGTACGTATTCATTTTGATGTGTTTTTTTGTCATCCTGGTGCGTTTCGTTGTCATTCTTCTATAGTGCGTATTCATTCTGATGTGCTTTGTTGTCATTTATCTATAGTACGTATTCATTCTGATGTGTTTCGTTGTCATTCTTCTATAGTGCGTATTCATTCTGATGTGCTTTGTTGTCATTCTGATGTGTTTCGTTGTCATTTTTCTATAGTACATATTCATTCTGATGTGTTTCGTTGTCATTTTTCTATAGTGCGTATTCATTCTGATGTGCTTTGTTGTCATTCTTCTATAGTACGTATTCATTCTGATGTGCTATGTTGTTATGCTGGTGTGTTTCGTTGTCATTCTTCTATAGTGCGTATTCATTCTGATGTGCTTTGTTGTCATTCTTCTATAGTACGTATTCATTCTGATGTGTTTCGTTGTCATTCTTCTATAGTGCGTATTCATTCTGATGTGCTTTGTTGTCATTCTTATATAGTACGTATTCATTCTGATGTGTTTCGTTGTTATTTTTCTATAGTACATATTCATTCTGATGTGCTTTGTTGTCATTCTGATGTGGTTACTCTATATACTGAAAGAATATCGTTCTAATGTGGTAACTGAATATCATGTGTATCTACTTGTCAGTCTGCTGTAGATGCTTTGCATTCGGAAGTTGCCACATCACATTCTGTTTGGTTCTTTTTCATTCTGATTTAATTGCTTTACATTCTGATATCGTCACAAGACTTGTGATCAGGTAACGTTTCATTCAGTCTTGGCTACCTTTTTTTCCGAAGTTGTAAATGTTCACTAACTTTTCATTCTGACGTGCTTGCAGGCCTCTGGTATTATGTATAAAATATACATTAACAGTCAACACATACTTAATAAATCAACCCCCACCAAAATTGTTACATGTTTTTATAACAAGCATAAAACGGTTTAAACACTGGGTTCGTTTCAACAACGTCAATGTCATATTTCGAATGGTGATCATGATGATTTTCCCCGCACTTATATCTGGTTTTGTTTGACGAGCACGAATAGGCTGTTACCTGGAAAAGACGACTATGTGGAGACCAACTTCAAACAGGTGAATGCGGTCCAGTCTGTACCTGTCTCGACAAGCCTGCCGTCGTCCTCTGACCCAGTCATCCGCATTGTCATCGGTTCATTTATAAGCGCCGGACTAATAGTGAACCAAGAGCTAGCAGGTTTGATTTCCTGTGCCTATTGTTGGAGCCCACATATGCCGCTTCGGTGTCCGGACGATGAATTCGATGATTACGATGAAAAGCTGATCATATGAAGACGATGCTATATTTGATTATAATTCAAAACGCTGTCTTTGTCTTTAGGATAAGTAACCGCATACTAATTATAAAGGAGACCACATCAGAATGACAACAATCAGAATGTAAAGGAACTGTATAAGGATGACAACGAACCCCATCATAATGTGACTACATCAGAATGTCAACTGACCACATAACGAACCACGAACCACATCTAGACGACAACGATACACATTAATCAGCATGACAACAAACCACATCGGAATGTAAAGTAAGCACAATATTTGTGTTTCTAATCACTGTCACCCAGGATTGGTTTCATTCAGTTTAGCTGATCGTTTTATGTGAAATGAAACTTGAAAGAACATGTACAATTTTAACTTAAATGTGAAATATTTGCCCCATGAAGGGGATTGTGCTTTCTATTAAATATTTACCCCATGAAGGGGATTGTGCTTTATATTAACTATTGCCCCATGAAGGGGATTGTGCTTTATATTAAATATTGTCTCATGAAGGAGATTGTGATTTGTGTGATTTATTTGCCCCATGAAGGAGATTGTGATTTTTGTGATTAATTTGCCCATGAAGGAGATTGTGATGTGTGTGATTTATTTGCCCCATGAAGGGGATTGTGATTTATGTGATTTATTTGCCCCATGAAGGAGATTGTGATTTGTGTGATTTATTTGCCCCATGAAGGAGATTGTTTTTGTTGAGGGCTGCCCATTTGTGGTTGATGGCAGCCCAAAATATTGAGCCGTATCCAAACAATGCCAAACTTAAAATAAAATACAATTAACTAATACTATCTGTTGTTCTGCATTCTCCAATAATATGTAAAAAGACCACATCAAAATGACATCGAACCACATCAGAATAAGGAACATCACGTAAGGTGACAACAGCAGAATGAAAAGGGAGAACACCATGTTATAAAGTGTCCCCACATCAGAATGAAAACATACCATATTATATTAAATGTAAAATATACCATATCATATTAAATGTAAAACATACCATATTATATTAAATGTAAAATATACTATATCATATAAAATGTAAAATGACACCATAAGAATAAAAGGTGACACATCAGAATGACAATTAACCACATCATAATGACATATGACCACATCATAATGAAATCTGACGACATTATAATGAAATTGAGCCACCCAAGTCATCATTTATATTCCATATATCTGTGCACCCACCACAAAATCTTTAACTTGCATGAGAATGGCAAAGTTTGTGAGATGTGTACAATGGCAGCGTGTGTGTGTGCTGTTGTTACCCACCAGGCGACATCCTCGTTGGCTCCATACCAAGTCTTCACTACTGTAATATTAAACAGCATACAGTTATACGAGTAAAGCATTGGTGGTTGTAAATGAAACGTTGTGCTGTCATGTACAAGGGCTTATAATAAATGTTCTCTAAGTAATATTTCTGGTAAGGAAGATTAAGTTTTATATTTATTCATATATTTTACCATTTATACATTGTTCTTTTAAATCTGAAGAAAAGTTTAATAAACTTTTCAAAACAACATACGATATATGTGTGTTTGTCTCGTTCTTTTCTTAACATATGTTAACGGAATTGATTGAAAGAGCACCTTGCATCATACTTTTTGAGGAAAGCACAAACACTGTCTGCTATATCTTCCGCTATCTGAAACATAAATAAAATTTCATTTTAAAACAAATGTTAAAACGGAGTAGAAAACATAAAACCCAAAAATGAAAAGTTCGTCTTTCTATTCATCAGCAGATACGATTGTGTTAAACTGCTGTTGTACGATACAGCTACGAATGAGCTAAACGATGCTTTTGTCACATGCGATCCAGATACGACTGAGTTAAATATGCTGCTGCCACTAGCGATCCAGATACAACTGTGCTAAATGATGTTGCTGTCACTAGCGATCCAGATACGACTGTGTTAAACGATGCTGCTGCCACTAGCGATCCAGATACAACTGTGCTAAACGATGCTGCTGTCACTAGCGATCCAGATATGACTGCTAAACGATGCTGCTGTCACTAGCGATCCAGATACGAGTGTGCTTAACGATGCTGCTGTCACTAGCGATCCAGATACGACTGCTAAACGGTGCTGCTGTCACTAGCGATTCAGATACGACTGTGCTAAATGATGCTACCGTTACACACGATCCAGATACGACTGTTCTAAATGATGCTGATGTCACTAGCAATCATTGCCCCAATTATTTCACAAAGAATAGCTTAATTTCCGCGTGGTCTAAGACCCTGTTAACGACCTCACCGGTGAGTTCATGGGTTCGAGGCTTGCTCGCTTAAGAAACCTTATGTGAGAATAATTGTTAGGATTTTTGCGGAAAAAATGCTTCTACTCAGATTCATTCTGAAGTATTTTTACATCCAAACATCTGAATATACCACACATAGCCTGAAATGATTAAAAATAGCGTTGAAACGGCTAGCTGAATTCCTTATGATGGAATTGGCCATGTATGTAGTATTGATATACCGTGATCACATCATATAATTACGGTTTATGTTTGGTCAAGATCCAATGAGAAATATAAGTGTTAGAGTGAAAAAAATTCAAATGAAGCATTTTTATGATTCCATAGCCATAAACTCGGACATTATTTAGCTGTGACGATTCCAGTGAACTAACATATATAGTCGACAATGGACAACAGTGTCCGTGCGCATCAGAACCAACTGAACCAAGAACGAGGTATGAAGTTATGGGGTACCGTTTTACTATTTAAACTCAATAAGTGATATCACTTATTCGAATAAGTAATTACTCATTCGAATAAGTGATATCACTCATTCGAATAAGTGATAACACTCATTTGTTTCGAATAGGTGATATCACTTATTCGAATAAGTTACATCACCTATTCGAATAAGTGATATCACCTATTCGAAACGAATGAGTAATATCACTTATTCGAATTTGAACTAGTGATATCACTTATTCGAATGAGTGATATCACTTATTCAAATGAGTGATATCACCTTTTCGAATGAGTGATATCGCTTATTGAGGTTAAATAGTAAAACGGCACCCCATATGAAGTAACATACGTGTGATGTGTGTATATCTAGCTGTACGGCTGATGAACTGTCCAATGGCGGGTTCATTATAACAGACAGCAAATGACCTACCACCGTATATCCCCTGTAATAAATCCCATAACAGCAGTTATGTGTGTATATACAATAGTGCTATTGTAAGAAAAACATATCACACATTATCAAAACATTCATGGAAAACATTTTGAAGTCTTATTGACTGTTCTACTACTTATAAAGGAAGAATAAAATATTTACATGTTTATAGTATATTTTACTCTTAGCGAAGGATGTCGCGATGGGTTCGACCATGTGTAGATATAATGTTATATAATGTACATAAACATTCCTTCTGAACAGTAGCCCACCTGACATTCTATACAACGGTTCACATTTTAAAACATTCCCTAATAAATTTTTTACACATGCGGACTATGTTGAATACATTGAAAGGTGAAACACCGATGCCACGGCTACACCAAATGAACATAAACATGTAAATGCTGCAAAAGATGGCGCAATCACATGTCTCAAACTGCTGAATGCCAACCATTTCACCATAAGTCTAGTTTACCAACAAAATCGGTTCCAAACTGACTGCCATGTGGCAACCCTTACAATTGTGCTTCATTGTATCACCATCTTTTTCAAAGCATTATTTCAAAGGTATGCTTACGTCGCAATATAATACTAAATTTACTATGAATTTATCTTGGACATTTTGTTATTATGGAACATTTCTAATAAAATTATCACTTAGGGTTTGAAAAAAATAACAATGTAGGAAGGTAAGAAGACACTTATCATCTCCAACTCTTGTTAAAAACGTAAAACAGCAATCTAATATAATATCATGGGTCTCCTTTAATTTTTCGTTATTCCATTTCATGTTTAAATCAAAACTATTCACCACACGATATGCATATACAAAACTATTTATATACTGGATATGCATATACAGAACTGTTTATATACTGGAGGTTAATACACTAAACTGTTAAAATATTGCATATGCATATAAAGAACTGTTTATATACTGGATATGAATATACAGAACTGTTTATATACTGGAGGTTAATACATTAAACTGTTAAAATATTGCATATGCATAAACAGAACTGTTTATATACTGGATATGCATATACAGAACCATTTATATACTGGATATGCATATACAAACTATTTATATACTGGATATGCATATACAGAACAGTTTATATACTGGATATGCATATATATAACTGTTTATATACTGGAGGTGTATAAACTAAACTGTTAAAATACTGGATATGCATATACAGAATTGTTTATATACTGGATATGCATATAGTGATCACTTTATATACTGGATATGCATATACAAAACAATGTATATACTGGATATGCATATACATAACTGTGTATATACTGGATATGCATATACTGAACTGTTTATATGCATATACAGAACTATTTATATACTGGATATGCATATAGAGAACTGTTTATATACTGGATATGCATAATTTTACTTAACTGTTGATATACTGGCTATGCATACACAGTGCTATTTATATACTGGATATGCATATACAGAACTATCTATATACTAGATATGCATATACAGAACTATCTATATACTGGATATGCATAAAAAATTATACAGAACTATCTACATATTGGATATGCATATACAGAACTGTTTATATATTGGATATGCATATACAGAACTGTTTATATATTGGATATGCATAATTATACTTATACTGGATATGCATATACAGAACTATCTTTATACTTGATATGCATGTACAGAACTATATATTTATACTGGATATGCATATACAGAACTATTTATATACTGGATATGCATATACAGAACTGTTTATATACTGGATATGCATATACTGAACTGTTTTTAAACTGGGATATGCATATACAGAACTGTTTATATAATGGATATGCATATGCTAGACTGTTTTATAACTAGATATGCATATACAGAATTGTTTATATACTGGATATGCATAAACTGAACAGTTCATATACTGAATAAGCATATACAGATATATTTATATACAGGATATGCAAATACTGAACTGTTTTTAAACCGGATATGCATATACAGAACTGTTTATATAACGGATGTGCATATGCTGAACTGTTTTTAAACTGGATATGCATATACTGAACTGTTTATATAATGGATATGCATATGCTGAACTGTTTTTTAACTGAATATGCATATACATAACTGTTTATATAATGCATATGCTGAACTGTTTTTAAACTGGATATGCATATATAAAACTGTAAATATACTGGATATGCATATACTGAACTGTTTATATACTGGATATGCATATACTGAACTATTTATATACTGGATATGCATATGCTAAACTGTTTTTAAACTGGATATGCATATACAGAACTGTTTATATATTGGATATGCATATATTGAACTGTTTATATACTGGATATGCATATACTGAACTGTTTATATACTGGATATGCATATACTGAACTGTTTATATACTGGAGATGTATAAACTGAACTGATTATATACTGGATATGTATATACTGGGCTGTTTATATACTGGAGATGCATATACTGAACTGTTTTTATACTGGAGATGTATATATTGGACTGTTTATGTACTGGAGATGTATATACTGGACTGTTTATATATTGGACTCGAGATGTATATAATGAACTGGAGGTGTATGTAATGAACTGTTTATATATTGGACTCGAGATGTATATACTGGACTGTTTATTTACTGGAGATGTATATACTGGACTGTTTATATACTTGAGGTGTATATGCTGAACTGTTTATTTACTGGATATGTATATACTGAACTGTTTTTATACTGGAGATGTATATACTGGACTGTTTATATACTGGAGATGTATATACTGAACTGTTTATATATTGGAGATAAATATACTGAACTGTTTATATACTGGATATGCATATACTGGACTGTTTATATACTAGAGATGTATATACTTGGCTGTTTATATACTGGAGATGTTTATACTGGACTGTTTATATACTGGAGATGTATATACTGGACTGTTTATTTAATGGACTGGAGCTGTATATAATGAACTGTTTGTATACTGGAAATGTATATACTGGACTGTTTATATACTGGAAATGTATATACTGGACTGTTTATATACTGGACTGGAGATGTATATAATGAACTGTTTATATACTGGAGATGTATATACTGAACTGTTTATATACTGGAGATGTATATACTGAACTGTTTATATACTGGATATGCATATACTGGATTGTTTATATACTGGAGATGTATATACTGGACTGTTTATATACTGGAGATGTATATACTGAACTGTTTATATATTGGAGATGAATATACTGAACTGTTTATATACTGGATATGAATATACTGGACTGTTTATATACTAGAGATATATATACTTGGCTGTTTATATACTGGAGATGTTTATACTGGACTGTTTATATACTGGAGATGTATATACTGAACTGTTTATTTACTGGACTGGAGATGTATATAATGAACTGTTTGTATACTGGAAATGTATATACTGGACTGTTTATATACTGGAAATGTATATACTGGACTGTTTATATACTGGACTGGAGATGTATATACTGAACTGTTTATATACTGGAGATGTATATACTGAACTGTTTATATACTGGAGATGTATATACTGAACTGTTTATATACTGGATATGCATAAACTGGACTGTTTATATACTAGAGATGTATATACTTGGCTGTTTATATACTGGGAATGTATATACTGGACTGTTTATATACCGAAGATGTATATACTGGACTGTTTATTTACTGGACTTGAGATGTATATAATGAACTGTTTATATACTGGAGATGTATATACTGGACTGTTTATATACTGGAGATGTACATGTATATAATGAACTGTTTATATACTGGAGATGTATATACTGGACTGTTTATATACTGGATATGTATATAATGGACTGTTTATATACTGGACTGGAGATGTATATAATGAACTGTTTATATACTGGAGATGAATATACTGAACTGTTTATATACTGGAGATGTATATACTGGACTGTTTATATACTGGACTGGAGATGTATATAATGAACTGTTTATGTACTGGAGATGTATATACTTGACTGTTCATATAACGGAGGTATATATACTGGACTGTTTATATATTGGACTGGAGATGTATATAATGAACTGGAGGTGTATGTAATGAACTGTTTATATATTGGACTCGAGATGTATATACTGGACTGTTTATTTACTGGAGATGTATATAATGAACTGTTTATATACTGGAGATGTATATACTGGACTGTTCATATAACGGAGGTATATATACTGGACTGTTTATATATTGGACTGGAGATGTATATAATGAACTGGAGGTGTATGTAATGAACTGTTTATATATTGGACTTGAGATGTATATACTGGACTGTTTATTTACTGGAGATGAATATACTGAACTGTTTATATACTTGAGGTGTATGAAATGAACTGTTTATATACTGGAGGTGTATGTAATGAACTGTTTATATTCCGGATGAGGATATACTGAACATTTGTTACATTTACATTGTATAAATTCATAATCATTTACTTTACCTCGAAAAGGCACTGCTTGATATTTCTTCAGCTAATATTTGATTGGTCAATCTATCGACACCATTCACCACACCGATCAATACGTTGACATTTGGGCAGTCTGGAAAAAAGTAAGTAATAAATAAAACGTTATAAACATTCACGCAGTAAAACAAGCTGCAAAAAAAACAACAAACATAATACTTTTCCCTTTGTTTGTTTCATCGTGAAACTGTAATTCACCGAATGTGTTAATATCAGAAGTAAAATTTATTAAACATATATTTTATTAGAAATTTCTACTTGAAAAGAAGAACTCAAATAAATTATTAAATTTTACGTACCTTGGTGGGTTTCACAATGATACACTGCTTGTACCAGCAGACACAGATATGCTGACTTGGTTTGTTACGAACCTTGGTGGGTGTCACAACGCCGTAACAATGATACACTGCTTGTACCAGCAGACACAGATATGCTGACTTGGTTTGTTACGTACCTTGGTGGGTGTCACAATGCAGTAACAATGATACACTGCTTGTACCAGCAGACACAGATATGCTGACTTGGTTTGTTACGTACCTTGGTGGGTGTCACAATGCAGTAACAATGATACACTGATTGTACCAGCAGACATAGATATGCTGACTTGGTTTGTTACGTACCTGTGTGGATGTCACAATGCCGTAACAATGATACACTGCTTGTACCAGCAGACACAGATATGCTGACTTGGATTGTTACGTACCTTGGTGGGTGTCATAATGCCGTAACAAATATACACTGCTTGTACCAGCAGACACATATATGCTGACTTGGTTTGTTACGTACCTTGGTGGGTGTCACAATGCCGTAACAATGATACACTGCTTGTAACAGCAGACACAGATATGCTGACTTGGTTTGTTACGTACCTTGGTGGGTGTAGCAATGCCGTAACAATGATACACTGCTTGTACCAGCAGACACAGATATGCTGACTTGTTTTGTTACATACCTTGGTGGGTGTCACAATGCAGTAACAATGATACACTGCTTGTACCAGCAGACACAGATATGCTGACTTGGTTTGTTACATACCTTGGTGGGTGTCACAATGCAGTTATACTGATACACTGATTGTACCAGCAGACATAGATATGCTGACTTGGTTTGTTACGTACCTTGGTGGGTGTCGCAATGCCGTAACAATGATACACTGCTTGTACCAGCAGACACAGATATGCTGACTTGGTTTGTTACATACCTTGGTGGGTGTCACAATGCAGTTATACTGATACACTGATTGTACCAGCAGACATAGATATGCTGACTTGGTTTGTTACGTACCTTGGTGGGTGTCGCAATGCCGTAACAATGATACACTGCTTGTACCAGCAGACACAGATATGCTGACTTGGTTTGTTACGTACCTTGGTGGGTGTCACAAAGCGGTAACAATGATACACTGCTTGTACCAGCAGACACAGATATGCTGACTTGGTTTGTTACGTACCTTGGTGGGTGTCGCAATGCCGTAACAATGATACACTGCTTGTACTAGAAGACACAGATATGCTGACTTGGTTTGTTACGAACCTTGGTGGTTGTCACAATGCCGTAACAATGATACACTGCTTGTATCAGCAGACACAGATATGCTGACTTGGTTTGTTACGTACCTTGTTGGGTGTCACAATGCCGTAACAATGATACACTGCTTGTACCAGCAGACACAGGTATACTGATTTGGTTTGTTACATACCTTGGTGGTTGTCACAATGCCGTAACAATGATACACTGCTTGTAACAGCAGACACAGATATGCTGACTTGGTTTGTTACGTACCTTGGTGGGTGTCACAATGCCGTAATAATGATACACTGCTTGTACCAGCAGACACAGATATGCTGACTTGGTTTGTTACGTACCTTGGTGAGTGTCACAACGCCGTAACAATGATACACTGCTTGTACCAGCAGACACAGATATGCTGACTTGGTTTGTTACGTACCTTGGTGGGTGTCACAATGCCGTAATAATGATACACTGCTTGTACCAGCAGACACAGATATGCTGACTTGGTTTGTTACGTACCTTGGTGAGTGTCACAACGCCGTAACAATGATACACTGCTTGTACCAGCAGACACAGATATGCTGACTTGGTTTGTTACGTCCTTTGGTGGGTGTCACAATGCCGTAAAAATGATACACTGCTTGTACCAGCAGACACAGATATGCTGACTTGGTTTGTTACGTACCTTGGTGAGTGTCACAACGCCGTAACAATGATACACTGCTTGTACCAGCAGACACAGATATGCTGACTTGGTTTGTTACGTCCTTTGGTGGGAGTCACAATGCCGTAACAATGATACACTGCTTGTACCAGCAGACACAGATATGCTGACTTGGTTTGTTACGTACCTTGGTGAGTGTCACAACGCCGTAACAATGATACACTGCTTGTACCAGCAGACACAGATATGCTGACTTGGTTTGTTACGTCCTTTGGTGGGAGTCACAATGCCGTAACAATGATACACTGCTTGTACCAGCAGACACAGATATGCTGACTTGGTTTGTTACGTACCTTGGTGGGTGTCACAATGCCGTAATAATGATACACTGCTTGTACCAGCAGACATAGATATGCTGACTTGGTTTGTTACGTACCTGTGTGGATGTCACAATGCAGTAACAATGATACACTGCTTGTACCAGCATACATAGATATGCTGACTTGGTTTGTTGCGTACCTTGGTGGGTGTCACAATGCCGTAACAATTATACACTGCTTGTACCAGCAGACACAGATATGCTGACTTGGTTTGTTTAGTACCTTGGTTGGTGTCACAATGCCGTAACAATGATACACTGCTTGTAACAGCAGACACAGATATGCTGACTTGGTTTGTTACGTACCTTGATTGGAGTCACAATGCCGTAACAATGATACACTGCTTGTACCAGCAGACACAGATATGCTGACTTGGTTTGTTACGTACCTTGGTGGGTGTCACAATGCCGTAACAATGATACACTGCTTGTAACAGCAGACACAGATATGCTGACTTGGTTTGTTACGTACCTTGGTGAGTGTCACAATGCCGTAACAATGATACACTTCTTGTACCAGCAGACACAGATATGCTGACTTGGTTTATTACGTACCTTGGTGGGTGTCACAATGCCGTAACAATGATACACTGCTTGTACTAGCAGACATAACTATGCTGACTTGGTTCGTTATGTACCTTGGTGGGTGTCACAATGCCGTAACAATGATACACTGCTTGTACCAGCAGACATAGATATGCTGACTTGGTTTGTTACGTACCTGTGTGTGTGTCACAATTCCGTAACAATGATACACTGCTTTTACCAGCAGCCACAGAAATGCTGACTTGTTTTGTTACGTACCTTGGTGGGTGTCAAAATGCCGTAACAATGATACATTGCTTGTACCAGCAAACACAGATATGCTGACTTGGTTTGTTACGTACCCGTGTGGGTGTCACAATGCAGTAACAATGATACACTGCTTGTACCAGCAGCCACAGAAATGCTGACTTGTTTTGTTACGTACCTTGGTGGATGTCACAATGCCGTAACAATGATACACTGCTTGTACCAGCAGACACAGATATGCTGACTTGGTTTGTTACGTACCTTGGTGGGTGTCAAAATGCCGTAACAATGATACACTGCTTGTACCAGCAGACACAGATATGCTGACTTGGTTTGTTACGTACCTTGGTGGGTGTCACAATGCCGTAACAATGATACACTGCTTGTACCAGCAGACACAGATATGCTGACTTGGTTTGTTACGTACCTTGGCGGGTGTCACAATGCCGTAAAAATGATACACTGCTTGTACCAGCAGACACAGATATGCTGACTTGGTTTGTTACGTACCTTTATGTATGTCACAAAGCGGTAACAATGATACACTGCTTGTACCAGCAGACACAGATATACTGACTTGGTTTGTTACGTACCTTGGTGGGTGTCACAATGCCGTAACAATGATACACTGCTTGTACCAGCAGACATAGATATGCTGACTTGGCTTGTTACGTACCTTGGTGGGTGTCACAATGCCGTAACAATGATACACTGCTTGTACCAGCAGACACAGATATGCTGACTTGGTTTGTTACGGAGCTGATTGTTGTTAACCTGACAGACGACGTGTTGCTGGATGCCTCGAGGTCAGTGCCGTCATAACGAAGTATGTCTCTTATTGATTCCATTAAAGAATCGAACGTTCGTATCACCACATTGAATGTGCTCTTTAATACAGAATCATTAAAACAAGCACTAATGTATTTTTATCAGCAATATATGTATATGTTATAAAATGCATCAACAGAACATGCATCTTATTTAATGTGCATGCATACGTAACTAAACAAACTACATATCAGTGTTAAGAGTGTACGTGTGTTTACTCTATAGTCATATAGAATAATCGAAATATTGTTGAAACCTGAAGAAATACATAAGAAGACGGCCGTGATGGCCTTGAAGCATCGCGCACAGATCGTGCTCAATAAAGCATGTTGTAATAAGTCAAGGACCAAAGCTCGAACATTTATTATCCATTTAGACATATTAAAAATGTGTCCGAAGTCTTAGGATATGTAATTAATGTGTAAGTTTGATCAAAATGCTGACCAGTGTTTGAAAGCTCGCTTATACAGTGTTCGAAAACATTTTTTAATAATGCAAAGGTCATAGCTAACACTTGTATTATATGACCAATAAGTGAACTTGCTTGGTTTGTAAACATGTCGTGTGCATGATTGAGTAAGATCCACTGACAAATATTGGAAATATAGTTCATAAACTTATTACGTTTTGATATAAGTACCCTGTCTACAATTTCACAAGCACAGCTTCGAGGAGGCCCACCTTATTGTTATTATTTTTATTATTATCATTATTATTATTATTATTATTATTATTATTATTATTATTATTATTATTATTATTATCATCAGTATCATCATCATTATCATCATCATCATCATCATCATCAGCATCATCATCATCATCATTATCATTATCATTATCATTATCATTATCATTATCATTATTTTTATTATTATTATTATTATTATTATTATTATTATTATTATTATTATTGAGGTAAAATGTGTTTTTCATTTGTAATTACAATGTCATTGATTTTGACACCAGAAGCAAACACTTACGCCTTCTGTTTGATATTTAGTCATTTACTTCATAAGAACTCTCATAGTTTTTAATAAATCTATAAAATATCACCATGGTATCTTATGGTGGAAAACTTTAGTAATTTAGCACGGGTGGAAATAACGTGACTGTCAAAAGTGAACGCTCTCCGAAATAACGTGACTGTCAATAGTGAACGCTCTCCGAAATAACGTGACTGTCAATAGTGAACGCTCTCCGAAATAACGTGACTGTCAAAAGTGAACGCTCTCCGAAATAACGTGACTGTCAATAGTGAACGCTCTCCGAAATAACGTGACTGTCAATAGTGGACGCTCTCCGAAATAACGTGACTGTCAAAAGTGAACGCTCTCCGAAATAACGTGACTGTCAATAGTGAACGCTCTCCGAAATAACGTGACTGTCAATAGTGAACGCTCTCCGAAAAAAATGAAGAAATCCGCCTCATATTCCTATACATAAAGGAACTAACAGGTGTGTAATGATTTTATAGTTCTATTGTCTTCCAAGCTTCAAACCTTTCAAGCTTCCCAGACGACACAATAAACACACTGGATAAACCTGTTGATGGAAAGCCAGGCCTACAAAATTGTTGTAATAAATGATTACTTACTCCGTGTGCCTCAGGTAGCGATACAAGGTATGTTTGAAGTCTGTCTATAACCTGACCAGTTACCTGGCAATGGACACAATGTAATATTTATTTATATAAACTTTACGCGCGCACGGAAACACACACATATACATGCATACATAATGACAAAGTGTTGCTTTTAATATGTTTAGAATGCTAACTGCATTTAATCTGTCAGCTTGATCGGCACATTAAAAGTTAAAATATTGTTAAACATATTGTTTGTGTGGACTGTTTGTCTACTTTTAACATTATTTTAGCTATATGACGGCGTTCATTCTTCCTGGGATCCGGTTTGCGGTTAACCAACACTGGACACACATTATAATTGCAAGTCACTGACTACTTCTCCACACAATCAGATGTGTTAGACACATGACCGCTGCAGACCGCCACAGTTCATGACCAATTATCACAGAGACTGTGGCGGGCAAGGATTCGAAGCCACGACTCTTCAACTGAGATCAGAAGCGCTACCGACTGAGCCAACTGGGTACGTCACCAGTCGCTAAAAAAATAAAGGTCTTAACAGTCTCTTTTAACCCTAGAGGTAACAGAGTGGATAAACGTCAAAACAGAAATCTCAAAGGTAAAAAACAATAACGGCGACATATGTTCGAACGTTTCTTTATCCAGTCAAACAATAAAATCGTGGGAATATTAAATCGGACACCGTCCGTGCGTCCGTATGTCCGAAAGCTGTTTCGGAGCACAACTCCAAAACCGTTTAAGATCGCTTGAAAAAACTTTATTCACCTGTCAACCTAATGCCTTTTGTTTTAAGGGAATTTTCATTTCCATTTTTTTTTTCAAAATTATTAATTTCGCCGCTTCCGGAAAACAACTCCAACCCGTCAACACTGTTCACATGTCAACCTAATGGTCAAGTAGTGTCTTTTGTTATAGTTAGATGCAAAGTTAGTAGGTAGTTCGCAGTTGGTAGTTTAGTTGGGGATTTGCCGCGAACTGCCAACTTCCAGCCAGCTGCCAGTTGGGGATTCAGACTTTATATTAATTTACATTCATTTATTATTGATTATATTTTTAAACATATAAACACGAGTAAAATATGTAAATTAAATAGTAATTATAATAACGAATCCAAACTAGTCGGTAGTTGGTTATCCGAATCCCCAACTACCAACTGCAAACTACCTACTAACTTTACACTCATTTGTTATAGGGGAGTTTTCATTTTCAAAATGTTATAGAATTTTAAAATTTGCCGTTTCCTGAGCACAACTCCAAAACCATTTAAGGTAACATCACAAAAATGTGTACATATGCCAACTTAGTAGTGTAGTAGTGCCTTTTGGATGGAGAGAGTTTATTTTCAATATTTTCTTCTGTCGGGGCACACCTTCAAACCGGTTCGGAAAGCTAAAGTATGATAGCTTCTGTTTCGCGAACAACTAACGTTTAACGTTTTAAATGACGTTGTTCTCTTAAATAAACGGTCTAAATTAATAGGTTCTGGCGAAATGTGTGAGAAAAAAACAAAACAAAACGTAATCGACACAAATCGACAATGTCTTTAAATTCAGTTTGTAGATATAATGATAATCGACCCTCCGCCACGGCTATGTGTGATGTTTTTGAGTAAGACACTTTATCCGAACATGCTCAGCGGGGGTTATACCCATGAACACTTCGAGCGTGATTTGTCTAAGAATCATAAACATTCTTTCATATGTTGCCAAGTTGTTATGTAAATAAGCACATCAAGAAGTAAATATGAATAAACATTGCAAGACGCGGTACAGTGTTTCAACAAGACGCGGTACATATTCAACATGATGCGGTACAGTAATTCAACAAGACGCAGTACAGTGTTTCAACAAGACGCGAAGCAGATTCAACAAGACGCGGTACACCGATTCAACAAGACGCGGTACAGTGTTTCAATAAGACGCGATACAGTAATTCAACAAGACACGGTACAGTGATTCAACAAGACGCAGTACAGTGATTCCACAAGACGCGGTACAGTATCGTTTTCAAAAACAAAAACACGTAAATATTTAATAAATACTTAGTGAAATAAAACCATCGATGCAAAACTGTTCAATATGTTATTACTTAATTCTCCATAACGACAACTAAAACTGACGTTACTTAAAGAAGCATAGTTTGCGTTTTAAAAGTTAATGAGAGAAACACATGGAATATTATTGTTTGTAACTTGCAGCATTAATATATTCACTCGAACGTTCGAATAACCCCTTGTTGTCGATGCATTAACGTTATATAGTTATGAGATAGATCAAAGTACGTATCCTGTTTAAGTAAATGGACTCCATTTGCAATTTTACATAATCTCTTTGTAGCCGCTTTCCGGTGTACGTTGTCGCCCCGGAGATTTCAGTGAAGTAATAGTTACAACACTAAATTACACACATTGAAGTAAGAAATTGGCATTTGAGTAAAGGAAACTTATCATTACATTTATATAGATAAACTAGACCGTCCGCCTCGCATGCGGAAGGTCGTGGGTTCGATCCCCGACCAGGTCATACCAAATACTTTAAAAATTGTACTAGAAACTTCCTCGCTTGACACTCAGCATTTAGAAGAGAGTTCTAGGTCTTGTCGGCCCGGTGTCAGTATTATGTGACTGGGTGTGGTATCATACTATGTGTCTGTGGCATGATACTCCAGTGTGACAGCGCTCAGAATACTGTCTCAGGTAGACACCGTCGCAATATGACTGAAAAATTGCTGAAAGCGACGCTAAACACCATACAACACACAACAATATAAATACACGTTAATGCTTTAGAAGACATGTATTATTATAGTTTACATTACTTGCGTTTCGTATATTTATTAAATAAAATAAAGAATAATTACAAATATATTACAAGTGCATATGCAATATATTATTTATCTTAAAACTTACATATATGTATGTTTCCACTTCCCCTAGTGAAGCGTTAGTGACCGAGGTGTTCCCAGCAATACCGTACAGAATGTTGGCAGATAGCAATACATTTCTGAGTGTCATATTAGCTACATCCCCCATATCTGCCAACAGGTCCTCCAGATAGAGGATACTTCTGTTCGGGGAAAAGATCGGATTGCTTTGGAGCTGTATCTGAATTTAAATGTAAATGTGATTGTTATATACATATTAAGGCGCGGGGAAGTAAACAAAAACAAACCACCGATACGAGGGTATCAGACAAATCACGGGGCCAGGGTTGAAAATAGAAATAGAATATAGAATCAAACTACTTGCAGTACTAACTCTGGGCAAACTTGTCTTAAGCAGCCACATTTGCTATTTCCCATGTCTATGTTTTCAGAGCAAATGTATCTGTATTAAGCAACAATCTGTCTTAAAAGACCAATTTGGCTCCTTCACTTGACTGGCTGCTAAAGACAGGTTTGACTGTTTAATATTTTATTTTAACTAACTTTTATTTAGAATGTTAAAATAAAATCTCGCAGTTAAGTTGAATGCTATATTTCAAAGACAGCTCAATCTCCAAGATGATCTATACAGGTACATGTATACATAAAGTTCAATCTCCAATTTTACATTTCTACGTACATTTAAAAATATATTCAAGAATATCTGAAGAAAAAAAGCCTTTAAATTGAATTATATATATTTAAAAGAAAGTCATTAAGTTTATTAACTATTGGAAAACCCCATCTCCGATTTCTAGTATGTACATGTATTTCAAAGAAATATACATAAAAGACTTCGTTCTCTAAGACGATCCAGATGTATATATTTGAAAAAAAAGTTGAATTATACACGAGTATCTCAAAGAATATTCACTCAATTGCCCCGATGGCCTAGATGTATTCATATTTCTCCATGAAAATTTCCGAATCATCATCTCCGAACTGACGTATCAATTTTAAACATTAAACCTAGTTTAGATATTATATTTCAAAAAAACTTTAATATCCAAGATGACATATATTTATAAAAGTTCAATCACCAATTATTTATTTCAAAGAAAGTTCAATTTTGACACTTATCACACAACCGCTTAGACACATTAATATATATATATATTCAAGGCGTTAGAGAGACTTATGGATTAAAGGACATTTTAACGAAAGTATTAAAAATGAAGATAGTAAGAATGAGTTATGTTTTTAAAACAAATTAATTTAATAAAGTAGGAAATAAACAAAGATAGCAAGAATGCAGTATGAAGCAAAGATAACAATAATGAAGTATGAAGCATAGATAACAAAAATGAAATAAATGAAGTTTGAATTGAATGGAGTATGAAAAGAAATTAACATAACAAGATTGACGTTAGAATGTAAAGAAACACAGATAACAAGAACCAAGTAAATATTGAAAGGAAAATAGATTATTAGAATGAGGTAAATACAGGCAGTTAAACTAGATTGGAGTAGAAAGCATGGAAGGAAAGATAACTGAGTAAGTACGGAAAGAATGTAGCAAGTTTTGTAATAGAATACAAGAAAGGTTTTGAAAGAAACATAGTATGAGTAGTGAAAGCCCTTATAGAAATTTAAAGTCACAGGAGCAGTAGATAAGAAATATGTAAGAAATGAGGATAGACGCTTAATCCTCCACGACAGGTAATTAAGCAATTGTAAGAGTACAACCATGGGTGGGTTGACCTCATGAAGGAGGATTGCAAAACAATGGCTATTCACCTAACTGGTAAACCGCCGCCAATATAAAGTAACGATCGTAAAATATATATTAAGATAGTTTATAAAAGGAGTTACAAGTTACAGATATTTGCATAACATGAATATAAAGGATAAAAAGTATTTTTATTATGTCAGCATATAAATTAATAAATATTTTATCTTTTGTTGTATTTTCTGTATTTATAGTTTCATCATTATACCCATTTGTTTATTTAAAGAAAAAGGGACATAATATGTTGAGTTTTGTATTTATTGAAATAGCTATTAATAGCAATTATAATCCATTGATTAAGGCAACTTTACAGGTATTGTTGTCGCAATCTGTTGACGACCACATTTGAATTAGAAGCCATATATAGTTACATTTTTCTATGTTATAAGTTATCTTGCTTTGATGGTACAAAATTATATGTCCTCAAATGACATGTAACCAGTATGAATTTAGGAGAATGGGCAAGTGTAACGCAACCTTTGCGAGGAAAACAAGTGATTTATTTACTTAGAGCCTTTAAAAACACACGTGTGGGTATTGTTTCAAATCTGGATTTCTTGGGCGGTAGTCCAATGGATAGAGTATTGGCAGATCACGCCAGAGGTTGCGGGTTCGATCCCCCAGCTCGATCCGATGCCTCTCATAAAACAACACTCAGTACTGAGTCTACCCAAGAAGCGGACTCGAGAGCGGTTCATATTAGCTCTGAGCTTCCATGGCAATCAAGCTGAATAAATTAGTATAAACTCAAGTTTCTAACCTTGTTTTTATTTATTCCAACAAATCCATCATTTTGAAACACAAATTATTTGCGGCTGACATGTAATTATGAACCGATAAAAACGATAGCAGATCTTGGATAAAATATATATTCAATATTTAAACTTTTTTTAAGTCATTAGTTTAACATATCGTATTGTTTTTAACATAACTACAGATATAAGTAAAATGATTCGGTCACAAGCCCTACCAACAATAAAGCCGTTGTTATTTATGTTAATATTGGACTCATAGAACCCACCCAGTGTTAGATGCAGCTTAAGCCGGTGCTAGTAGACGTGAGGATCGTTGTATGTTTCAAATGCAGGGCAGAGTGACAACATCCTTCAAACTCCAAATAATATTTTCAAACACTAGAGCATTTGTTAGTCACCAATTTAACTAAAATAAATATCAGGTTTTTATTTTATCTAATTTACAATTGTAATGGCTTTTTTGCTATATCAGCAATTGTACAAGTTGGGTTATATAATATGTTTTTATAGACCCGTTCGTGGTAATAGATGTGTGTTTTACAAGATATTTAACGTTTAAATAATAGTTATTATAATTTCTTACGCAAAATGAATTTCATCAAAATGCAATGTCAACAGCGTAAACGTAATAGTATTTCAACTGTCACACGCTGATAAATAAATCTGATTTTCCAGAAATAACGGATATACTGTATATTTAATTCAAAATGTATACATAATTGTATATGGTGAAATAGTTTTGACGGTTTATATCCACATACCCATTGATTAAGTCAATACAGGAACGTATTCGATCGACATTTCAGTATTCATCATGTCGACATCAGTAAATGATTATCTGGCTAAACATATCAGCTAGTGCCTTGTCCTGCCACCAATTTTGTCCATAACGGCCGTGTTCTGCCGCCAATTTCCTTATCCATTTTGTCAGCTAATGTATTGTCTTGCTACCAGTTTTATCAGTTAGAACCTTGTCCTGCCGCAAATTTTGTCAGTTATATTCTTATCCATTTTGTCAGCTAATGTATTGTCTTGCAACCAATTTTGTCAGTTAGTACCTTGTCCTTCTGCCAATTTTGTCAGTTATTTCCATAATCCATTTAGTCAGCTAATGTATTGTCTTGCTACCAATTTTGTCAGTTAGTACCTTGTCCTGCCATCAATTTTGTCCATAACGTCCGTGTTCTGCCGCCAATTTCCTTATCCATTTTGTCAGCTAATGTTTTGTTTTACTACCAGTTTTGTCAGTTAGTACCTTGTCCTTCCGCCAATTTTGTCAGTTATTTCCATAATCCATTTAGTCAGCTAATGTATTGTCCTGACAGCAATTTTGTCAGTTAGTACATTGTCCTGCACCGATTTTCTCAGTGATTATATTGTCCTGCTACCAAATGTGTCAGTTAGTGCCTTGTCCTGCAACCAATTATGTTAATTAGTGCTTTGTCCTGTTTCCAATTTTGTCAGCCAATACATTGTGCTGCCATCAATTGTGTTGTCCTGTCACCAATTTTGTCAGCCAATACCTTGTGCTGCCATCAATTATGTTGTTCTGTCACCAATTTTGTCAGCCAATACCTTGTACTGCCATCATTTGTGATGTCCTGTCACCAATTTTGTCAGTTAATACCTTGTGCTGCCATCAATTGTGTTGTCCTGTCACCAATTTTGTCAGATAATACCTTGTTCTGCCATCAATTGTATTGTTATGTCATCAATTTTGTCAGTTATTGTCTTTTCCAGCCACTTATTATGCTAGTGCCTTGTTCTGTCAACAATTGTGTCAGGTAGCTATATTATGTAATTGTTTTAAATACGTCCTAGCTGAGTTATGCATAAATATTAAAGATAACAAAGAACGATTGCTAGATATGTGCAAAGATATAGATGCATATATCGACAAATCATGGTTTTTGTTTTGTTGGAATCTAATTTATTTTTTTAATAGGATATTCGCTTATGGAGTACTGTCAGAAAAATAGTATTGCTGGTAAATTGGTTGCCCTCCCCTCAAAAAAGAGATAAGTTGCCTTAGAATGTGAACCAGGACGGCCAGTGCGACTTTGCTACGCTTGCAGATGAATGAGTATGGAAAATAATAAGTTATAAATCAAAGATACAATTGAAATCAAGTAAGTACCAACACTATTTCAAAGATAAGTGGTCTTGAACTGGGATTATCGCCTATTCGGAACTCATTATTTTTTTGCGGAGATTTTCATGGACGTCATTCGGTTTGTGAAAGGTGTTACTCATTCTATTTATAGAACACCTATCCTACAAAGCTTTTAAACTTTGGCAAATTTGCCCAGGTAAAAATGGTTCTGCAAAGATAATAAAACGTATTGCAAATTTTCAATACATCGGCATATGTGGTTTAAGCCCAATGTTTGAAGCAAGAAAACCGCTCATTTTTGGCAACAAATGTCATGTTCAATGCGAAAATACAACAAAATTGACCCTACTTATATATCAATGCATTAAAGTAGACACAACCCACATGCGATATTTGACTGCGGTATCATGCAAAGGGATGGTAATAAGACAACCAAATTTTTTTCCAAGGTAGTATCCCTCCCCGATGGCAAAACAGGGATAGGTCTGTTACATTGGTGCAGTTTCTTATTGTAATACGGGGCTTAAACGCTTTAAAACAATAATGCACCATTAATGTACCAGCAACAAGTACATTGAAAAGTGGTATAGTATATAACATTATAATTTACCTTGTGACTCAAGTTTCGCAAAATAAAAGCTGGAAGTGGATCTGTAAAGAAAGACAATAAGAAAATTACAAGTAGTCAAGACGTCAACATACTAGTGTGTGCTTTATCCCAGTGAGATTATTACAAGTAGTAAAGACGTCAACACACTAGTGTGTGCTTTATCCCAGTAAGATTATTACAAGTAGTCAAGACGTCAACATACTAGTGTGTGCTATATCCCAGTAAGATTATTACAAGTAGTCAATACGTCAACATACTAGTGTGTACTTTATCCCAGTAAGATTATTACAAGTAGTCAAGACGTCAACACACTAGTGTGTGCTTTATACCAGTAAGATTATTACAAGTAGTCAAGACGTCAACACACTAGTGTGTGCTTTATACCAGTAAGATTATTACAAGTAGTCAAGACGTCAACATACCAGTGTGTGCTTTATCCCAGTAAGATTATTACAAGTAGTCAATACGTCAACATACTAGTGTGTACTTTATCCCAGTTAGATTATTACAAGTAGTCAATACGTCAACATACTAGTGTGTGCTTTATCCCAGTAAGATTATTACAAGTAGTCAAGACGTCAACACACTAGTGTGTGGTTTATCCCAGTAAGATTATTACAAGTAGTCAAGACGTCAACAAACTAGTGTGTGCTTTGTGCCAGTAAGATTATTACAAGTAGTCAATACGTCAACACACTAGTGTGTACTTTATGCCATTAATATTATTACAAATAGTCAAAACGTCAACATACTTGTGTGGGCTTTATCCCAGTAACATTATTACAAGTAGTCAATACGTCAACACACTAGTGTGTCCTCTATCCCAGTAGGATTATTACAAGTAAACAAGACGTCAACACACTAGTGTGTGCTTTATGCCAGTAAAATTATTACAAGTAGTCAAGACGTCAACACACTAGTGTGTGCTTTATCCCAGTAAGATTATTACAAGTAGTCAATATGTCAACACACTAGTGTGTGCTTTATCCCAGTAAGATTATTACAAGTAGTCAAGACGTCAACACACTAGTGTGTGCTCTATCCCAATAAGATTATTACAAGTAAACAAGACGTCAACACACTAGTGTGTGCTTTATGCCAGTAAGATATAACAAGTTGTAAAGACGTCAACACACTAGTGTGTGTTTATCCCAGTAAAATTATTACAAGTAGTCAAGACGTCAACATACTGGTGTGTGCTTTATCCTACTAAGATTATTACAAGTAGTCAAGACGTCAACAGTCTAGTGTGTGCTTTATCCCAATAAGATTATTACAAGTAGTCGACACGTCAACTAGTGTGTGCTCTATCACAGTAAGATTATTACAAGTAGTCAAGACGTCAACACACTAGTGTGTGCTTTATACCAGTAAGATTATTACAAGTAGTCAAGACGTCAACATACTAGTGTGTGCTTTATACCAGTAAGATTATTACAAGTAGTCAAGACGTCAACATACTAGTGTGTGCTTTATCCCAGTAAGATTATTACAAGTAGTCAATACGTCAACATACTAGTGTGTGCTTTATCCCAGTTAGATTATTACAAGTAGTCAATACGTCAACACACTAGTGTGTGCTTTATCCAAGTAAGATTATTACAAGTAGTCAAGACGTCAACACACTAGTGTGTACTTTATCCCAGTAAGATTATTACAAGTAGTCAAGACGTCAACACACTAGTTTGTGCTTTATCCCAGTAAGATTATTACAAGTAGTCAAGACGTCAACAAACTAGTGTGTGCTTTATGCCAGTAAGATTATTACAAGTAGTCAATACGTCAACACACTAGTGTGTGCTTTATGCCAGTAATATTATTACAAGTAGTCAATACGTCAACATACTAGTGTATGCTTAACCCAGTAAGATTATTACAAGTAGTCAATACGTCAACACACAAGTGTGTCCTCTATCCCAGTAGGATTATTACAAGTAAACAAGACGTCAACACACTAGTGTGTGCTTTATGCCAGTAAAGTTATTACAAGTAGTCAAGACGTCAACACACTAGTGTGTGCTTTATCCCAGTAAGATTATTACAAGTAGTCAATACGTCAACACACTAGTGTGTGCTTTATCCCAGTAAAATTATTACAAGTAGTCAAGACGTCAACACACTAGTGTGTGCTTTATGCCAGTAAGATATAACAAGTTGTCAAGACGTCAACATACTAGTGTGTGCTTTATCCCAGTCAAATTATTACAAGTAGTCAAGACGTCAACATACTAGTGTGTGCTTTATCCCAGTAAGATTATTACAAGTAGTGAAGATGTCAACAGTCTAGTGTGTGCTTTATCCCAATAAGATTATTACAAGTAGTCAAGACGTCAACTAGTGTGTGCTCTATCCCAGTAAGATTATTACAAGTAGTCAAGACGTCAACACACTAGTGTGTGCTTTATCCCAATAAGATTATTACAAGTAGTCAAGATGCCAACAGATTAGTGTGTGCTTTATCCCAGTCAGATTATTACAAGGATTAGACGTCAGCTAGTGTGTGCTTTATCCCAATAAAATTATTACAAGTAGTCAAGACGTCAACTAGAGTGTGCTCTATACCAGTAAGATTATTACAAGTAGTCATGACGTCAACACACTAGTGTGTGCTTTATCCCAGTAAGATTATTACAAGTAGTCAAGACGCCAACAGACTAGTGTGTGCTTTATCCCAGTCAAATTAATACAAGGATAAGACGTCAGCTAGTGTGTGCTTTATCCCAATAAGATTATTACAAGTAGTCAAGACGTCAACAGACAAGTGTGTGCTCTATCCCAGTTAGATTATTACAAGTAGTCAAGACGTCAACAGACTAGTGTGTGCTTTATCCCAGTAAGATTATTACAAGTAGTCAAGACGTCAACAGACTAGTATGTGCTTTATCCCAGTAAGATTATAACAAGTAGTCAAGACGTCAACAGACAAGTTTGTGCTCTATCTTAGTAAGATTATTACAAGTAGTCAAGACGTCAACAGACTAGTGTGTGCTTTATCCCAGTAAGATTATTACAAGAAGTTAAAACGTCAACTAGTTGGTGCTTTATCCCAATAAGAGTATTACAAGTAGTCAATATTTCAACAGACAAGTGTGTGCTTTATCCCTATAAGATTATTATAAGTTGTCAAGACGTCAACATACTAGTGTGTGCTTTATCCCAGTTAGATTATTACAAGAAGTCAATACGTCAACATACTAGTGTGTGCTTTATCCCAGTAAGATTATTACAAGTAGTCAAGACGTCAACACACTAGTGTGTGCTTTATCCCAGTAAGATTATTACAAGTAGTCAAGACATCAACACACTAGTGTGTGCTTTATCCCAATAAGATTATTACAAGTAGTCAAGACGTCAACACACTAGTGTGTGCTTTATCAGAGTAAACTTATTACAAGTAGTCAAGACGTCAACACACTAGTGTGTGCTCTATCCCAATCAGATTATTACAAGTAAACAAGACGTCAACATACTAGTGTGTGCTTTATACCAGTAAGATTATTACAAGTAGTCAAGACGTCAACATACCAGTGTGTGCTTTATCCGAGTAAGATTATTACAAGTAGTCAATACGTCAACATACTAGTGTGTGCTTTATCCCAGTTAGATTATTACAAGTAGTCAATACGTCAACATACTAGTGTGTGCTTTATCCCAGTAAGATTATTACAAGTAGTCAAGACGTCAACACACTAGTGTGTGCTTTATCCCAGTAAGATTATTACAAGTAGTCAAGACGTCAACAAACTAGTGTGTGCTTTATGCCAGTAAGATTATTACAAGTAGTCAATACGTCAACACACTAGTGTGTACTTTATGCCAGTAATATTATTACAAGTAGTCAAAACGTCAACATACTTGTGTGTGCTTTATCCCAGTAAGAATATTACAAGTAGTCAATACGTCAACACACTAGTGTGTCCTCTATCCCAGTAGGATTATTACAAGTAAACAAGACGTCAACACACTAGTGTGTGCTTTATGCCAGTAAAATTATTACAAGTAGTCAAGACGTCAACACACTAGTGTGTGCTTTATCCCAGTAAGATTATTACAAGTAGTCAATACGTCAACACACTAGTGTGTGCTTTATCCCAGTAAGATTATTACAAGTAGTCAGGACGTCAACACACTAGTGTGTGCTCTATCCCAATAAGATTATTACAAGTAAACAAGACGTCAACACACTAGTGTGTGCTTTATGCCAGTAATATATAACAAGTTCTCAAGACGTCAACACACTAGTGTGTGTTTATCTCAGTAAAATTATTACAAGTAGTCAAGACGTCAACATACTGGTGTGTGCTTTATCCCAGTAAGATTATTACAAGTAGTCAAGACGTCAACAGTCTAGTGTGTGCTTTATCCCAATAAGATTATTACAAGTGGTCAAGACGTCAACTAGTGTGTGCTCTATCCCAGTAAGATTATTACAAGTAGTCAAGACGTCAACACACTAGTGTGTGCTTTATACCAGTAAGATTATTACAAGTAGTCAAGACGTCAACATACTAGTGTGTGCTTTATACCAGTAAGATTATTACAAGTAGTCAAGACGTCAACATACTAGTGTGTGCTTTATCCCAGTAAGATTATTACAAGTAGTCAATACGTCAACATACTAGTGTGTGCTTTATCCCAGTTAGATTATTACAAGTAGTCAATACGTCAACATACTAGTGTGTGCTTTATCCCAGTAAGATTATTACAAGTAGTCAAGACGTCAACACACTAGTGTGTACTTTATCCCAGTAAGATTATTACAAGTAGTCAAGACGTCAACACACTAGTGTGTGCTTTATCCCAGTAAGATTATTACAAGTAGTCAAGACGTCAACAAACTAGTGTGTGCTTTATGCCAGTAAGATTATTACAAGTAGTCAATACGTCAACACACTAGTGTGTGCTTTATGCCAGTAATATTATTACAAGTAGTCAATACGTCAACATACTAGTGTGTGCTTAACCCAGTAAGATTATTACAAGTAGTCAAGACGTCAACACACTAGTGTGTCCTCTATCCCAGTAGGATTATAACAAGTAAACAAGACGTCAACACACTAGTGTGTGCTTTATGCCAGTAAAATTATTACAAGTAGTCAATACGTCAACACACTAGTGAGTGCTTTATCCCAGTAAGATTATTACAAGTAGTCAATAAGTCAAGACACAAGTGTGTGCTTTATCCCAGTAAAATTATTACAAGTAGTCAAGACGTCAACACACTAGTGTGTGCTTTATGCCAGTAAGATATAACAAGTAGTCAAGACGTCAACACACTAGTGTGTACTTTATCCCAGTAAAATTATTACAAGTAGTCAAGACGTCAACATACTAGTGTGTGCTTTATCCCAGTAAGATTATTACAAGTAGTCAAGACGTCAACAGTCTAGTGTGTGCTTTATCCCAATAAGATTATTACAAGTAGTCAAGACGTCAACTAGTGTGTGCTCTATCTTAGTAAGATTATTACAAGTAGTCAAGACGTCAACAGACTAGTGTGTGCTTTATCCCAGTAAGATTATTACAAGAAGTTAAAACGTCAACTAGTTGGTGCTTTATCCCAATTAGAGTATTACAAGTAGTCAATATGTCAACAGACAAGTGTGTGCTTTATCCCTATAAGATTATTACAAGTAGTCAAGACGTCAACAGACAAGTGTGTGCTCTATCCCAGTAAGATCATTACAAGTAGTCAAGACGTCAACATATTAGTGTGTGCTCTATCCCAGTAAGAATATTACAAGTAGTCAAGACGTCAACATACTTGTGTGTGCTTTTCCCCAAAAATATTATAAGAAGTAGTCAAGACGTCAACACACTAGTGTGTGCTCTATCCCAGTAAGAATATTACAAGTAGTCAAGACGTCAACAGACTAGTGTGTGCTCTATCCCAGTTATATCAGTACAGGTAGTCAAGACGTCAACAGACCTACGTGTGCTTTATCCCAGTAAGATTATTACAGGTAGTCAAGACGTCAACAGACTAGTATGTGTTTTATCCCAGTAAGATTATAACAAGTTGTCAAGACGTCAACATACTAGTGTGTGCTTTATCCCAGTTAGATTATTACAAGAAGTCAATACGTCAACATACTAGTGTGTGCTTTATCCCAGTAAGATTATTCTAAGTAGTCAAGACGTCAACACACTAGTGTGTGCTTTATCCCAGTAAGATTATTACAAGTAGTCAAGACGTCAACACACTAGTGTGTGCTTTATCCCAGTGAGATTATTACAAGTAGTCAAGACGTCAACACACTAGTGTGTGCTTTATCAGAGTAAACTTATTATAAGTAGTCAAGACGTCAACACACTAGTGTGTGCTCTATCCCAATAAGATTATTACAAGTAAACATGACGTCAACACACTAGTGTGTGCTTTATGCCAGTAAAATTATTACAAGTAGTCAAGACGTCAACACACTAGTGTGTGCTTTATCCCAGTAAGATTATAACAAGTTGTCAAGACGTCAACACACTAGTGTGTGCTTTATCCCAGTAAAATTATTACAAGTAGTCAAGATGTCAACAGACTAGTGTGTGCTTTATCCCAATAAGATTATTACAAGTAGTCAAGACGTCAACAGTCGAGTGTGTGCTTTAGTCCAATAAGATTATTACAAGGATAAGACGTCAGCTAGTGTGTGCTTTATCCCAATAAGATTATTACAAGTAGTCAAGACGTCAACATATTAGTGTGTGCTCTATCCCAGTAAGAATATTACAAGTAGTCAAGACGTCAACATACTTGTGTGTGCTTTTTTCCCAAATATATTATAAGAAGTAGTCAAGACGTCAACACACTAGTGTGTGCTCTATCCCAATAAGATTATTACAAGTAAACATGACGTCAACACACTAGTGTGTGCTTTATGCCAGTAAAATTATTACAAGTAGTCAAGACGTCAACACACTAGTGTGTGCTTTATCCCAGTAAGATTATAACAAGTTGTCAAAACGTCAACACACTAGTGTGTGCTTTATCCCAGTAAAATTATTACAAGTAGTCAAGATGTCAACAGACTAGTGTGTGCTTTATCCCAATAAGATTATTACAAGTAGTCAAGACGTCAACAGTCTAGTGTGTGCTTTAGTCCAATAAGATTATTACAAGGATAAGACGTCAGCTAGTGTGTGCTTTATCCCAATAAGATTATTACAAGTAGTCAAGACGTCAACATATTAGTGTGTGCTCTATCCCAGTAAGAATATTACAAGTAGTCAAGACGTCAACATACTTGTGTGTGCTTTTTTCCCAAATATATTATAAGAAGTAGTCAAGACGTCAACACACTAGTGTGTGCTCTATCCCAGTAAGAATATTACAAGTAGTCAAGACGTCAACAGACTAGCGTGTGCTTTATCCCAGTTATATTAGTACAGGTAGTCAAGACGTCAACAGACCTGCGTGTGCTTTATCCCGGTAAGATTATTACAGGTAGTCAAGACGTCAACAGACTAGTATGTGCTTTATCCCAGTAAGATTATAACAAGTTGTCAAGACGTCAACACACTAGTGTGTGCTTTATCCCAGTAAGATTATTGCAGGTAGTCAAGACGTCAACAGGCTAGCGTGTTCTTTATTCCAATTAGATTATTACATGTAGTCAAGACGTCAACAGACTAGTGTGTGCTTTATTCAATAAGATTATTACAAGTAGTCAAGACGTCAACAAACTAGTCTGTGCTCTATCCCAATAACATTATTACAAGAAGCCAAGACGTCAACACACTCGTGTGTGCTTTATCCCAATAAGACTATTACAAGTAGTCAAGACGTCAACACACCAGTGTGTGCTTCATCCCAGTGAGACTATTACAAGTAGTCACGACGTGAACAAACTAGTGTGTGCTTTATTCCAGTAAGATTATAACAAGTAGTAAATACGTCAACACACTAGTGTGTGCTTTATCCTAGTAAGAATATTAGAATAAATTTGTATTATTTCAGAAAAAGAGGATGACAATAGCTCTTTATCACTCATCTGTGGTGAAAGAGACTTTGCCAGTTAAAGTAATATTTGGTCATTTGATGTTCACTGACCAAATAAGGTCTGTCCACAATATACTCCGAGATTTATTGGGATATAATATCAAATGATGCATGTAGTGTCATAGTGCATCATAGTGCACAGTTTTGAAGATTAATGACAACAATACAGCATAACGTTTATCCGATGCTGTGGTTATATATAACTACAGTGTACTTTGGTCAATATCCAACGATACTCATATAGTGCACACATGATAAAACGGCATCTGGGCGAGCAAATGTCACTTTGACTCTATGAATACAGATTGGTAGTTTTATAAATATTAAGTATGACGGTACTTTAAACAATATGGCCATCTGAAATGTTGAAATTAACTATACACCTTTAAAGTTAGAAAACACAGATTGTTACTTATTGTTTTCTGTTTTCAATTATAAACCTAAAATTTGCTAAATCAGTAATGACAAATGTATTGGAATGTTACTCGAACTAGTAACATACCTATTTCGCAATATTTCCGATACATGAACAGTCCAATTCGATTCCGAACAAAATTTGGCTCTGTGAACACCGTGCTGTTGAACAGTTGACATTCTTTCTTGACAGGGTTATATACAAAACTGTTGCAAGGTGTTGGTGTACAGGAGCTGCACGACGACATGCATTGTGATATAGATATCACGGACATTGAGTACGACGGTTGTAGATCTAGGTAAGTGTTCTTGTCCAGTGTATACGTCCAGTTTGAAGGACACCCTAAACAAAAGATATACACCTTAATCAAACAATATGAAGTGTGTCGTGTCTTGGAATAACACAAAACTAACAGCCCCTTTAGTTTGTGTGTACATTATTTGTGTTTATACTGAAGTGTTTTCGAAACGTTATCTGAAATGCTTGACGTCAGCCCATGTATTAAGATGGCTTTGTATTTCATCTCAGGCACCCTTTACAGAATACAGCAAGTTAGAACAACAAGATATGGCGCAGGGTACCATCGAACTCGGATACATTTTGTATTTGACGCTTTATACTGACAAGTATTGATCAGCGCCTACGCTTTGTTTCCTAAAAATTCTGTTTTACTCAGTTCTTTCAAATCTTTCCTCCTAATTCAAGCTTTTTCTATACAAACAGAACGGTACACTGCCTCTAAACACAGCAGCAAAATAAGTTGGCAATGTGCCGCGACGTTAATCTTTTAGAAAAAAAGCGTCAAAAATGGTCAAGAGTAGATGTGCGTGCGTGCGTGCGTGCGTGCGTGCGTGCGTGCGTGCGTGCGTGCGTGTGTGTGAACGCATCCATGTTGAAGACGTTAATGTTCTCGAGGGTCGTTTTCCGTACTCGCCTTTAGATATGTACAAGTGTTTTTATTTGTGCGTGTTTTTTTTTAAATAATAACGCCTAAATTCACAAAAACATTGGCTATATTTTATCCTAAGAATTGAGTAAATTCAGTACCGCATACCCACCTCAGAGGGAGAAGGACACACTCTCCCCTAAGGGGGAATACATATACTAAAGTATCGTTTATCTACAAAACACTTATAGTTACGCAACATTGTATTCACCATTGCAAGCCGTTCGTTTTGGAAAGGAAGCATTATATTTACCTGATTTCACCAGCGTGATTCTCACACTCACTTGTGTCTCTGTTCTGTTACAATGACGAGCCTCGTACTCATGCTGGCGATTATTAACTACCACGTTCATTATAAATATGTCCGATATAGAATTCATGAACGCTAGTGGAGCAGACACAACGATGATTCCATGACTATTTACTTTAAAAGGTAGATAGTTGCCTGTAATTATAATCACAAGTTGTAAAACACACATTACAGCACTAAACGATGCATTATGTACTTTAGCTGTACTTACCAAATAACGTTGTTTTTCATTAATATATTGTTTGTATTACAATTCATACAGTACTTTGAGAATAATTTTGTCATTTTTAAAAATATAAAAGAAAATCTTATTATAATGCTTGAAACATAAAAAGTGGAATGTCATTAACCTTTGCTTATAGGTGTAACCACTGTTCATTTACCTTTGCTTATAGGTGTAACCACTGATCATTTACCTTTGCTTATAGGTGTTACCACTGTTGATTTAATTTGAGACGCATTTTCCATCGCCAAAGCGGTGCACCTAACGGCACCAACTTCCTCCCCAACAGGTGCGGTTTCCCTGACAACTAGTTGAATTCTGTTTAAATCAAAACAATGTAACTCATTTATTGACAAATAGTGTTCCGTTTATATTCTAAACAAGAGGGACATGATGTCTCCGATTCGCTGACCTTGCACCTAAGGTAACGTGTAGTATACATTACACACTGAGATGGCATTAGTGGAACACACAAACATATTTAATAAAACTGTTTATGCTATCTGCTATAGTTTACCAACAGACGATATATTGATCACGTCTTAAAAAAAACAGTATTAAAAATAACGGCTACACAACGCAGTAAAATCTCTTATTATGAAAAGTGGGATTTAAAATATAACGGAGATTGGTATACTTTTTATCAATATATATTTGTTTGGCAGAAATTGGTCATGGCTGATTTTACACAGTGAATTATTTAAGAAGTATTCAAGAACTTTCATTAATTTATATCCAGGGCTATCGGAAATATTTGTATCGAACAATATATAATAGTTTGACAGCATTCATGATTTATATTTCAGGCACTTGCACACAATTTAACAATGCAGCACATTTCGGACAATCGGAAATTATACAATCTTGATATTATACAAGAAAAAGAATGTGTGAAATCGAAAAATAAACGTGAACGTGCATCTTCGTGTTTTGCGTGGACAAATCTCCTAGTCGGAATGGAACAATCAGACATTTTAACAAAGTATCAATACATATTCCAGACGATCAAAAATAAATCAATTCATATTCTGAACAATCGGAAATGTATCAATACATATTTCGGACAATCGGAAATAAATCTATACATTTTCCGAACAATCGAAAATAAATCATTACATTTTTCGAACAATCAAAAATAAATCAATACACATTGTAGACGATAAAAAATAAATCAATTCATATTTCGAACAATTGGAAATATATCAATACATATTCCGGATAATCGGAAATATATCAATACATATTTCGGACAATCGGAAATATATCAATACATATTTCGGACAATCGGAAATGTATCAATACATATTCCGCATAATCGGAAATAAATCAATACATATTCCGGATAATTGGAAGTTAATCAATACATATATCGGACAATCGGAAATATATCAATATATATTCTGGACAATCGAAAATACTAATGTTATATTCCAGATAAATTCCAATCATAGGTTCGATGCTCTACCACTGGACCTGACTCTCCAGTAAATTGTACGAGATATATATTGTACGTATTGGGCCATACTGATATTACAGAGTGAATTGTAGAATAGAGAAAAGACTTTACTTTGTGTGCCATCGTGACATTAGTGAGTGAATTGTAGAAGAGAGATACGTTACGTTGTGGGACATACTGATATTACTGAGCGGATTGTAGAAGAGATACGTTACGTTGTGGGTCTTCACGACATCACTGAGTGGAGTGTAGAAGAGAGATACGTTACGTTGTGGGACATACTGATATTACTGAGCGGATTGTAGAAGAGAGATACGTTACGTTGTGGGATATTTTGATATTACTGAGCGATTGTAGAAGAGAGATACGTTACGTTGTTGGTCTTCGCGACATCACTGAGCGGATTGTAGAAGAGAGATACGTTATATTGTGGGACATACTGATATTACTGAGCGGATTGTAGAAGAGAGATAGGTTATGTTGTGGGCCTTCGTGACATCACTGAGTGGAGTGTAGAAGAGAGATACGTTACGTTGTTGACCATCGTGACATTACTGAGCGGATTGTAGAAGAGAGATGCGTTACGTTGTGGGTTTTCGCGACATCACTGAGTGGAGTGTAGAAGAGAGATACATTACGTCGTGGGACATACTGATATTACTGAGCGGATTGTAGAAGAGAGATACGTTACGTTGTGGGACATTCTGATATTACTGAGTGAATTGTAGAAGAGAGATATGTTGCGTTGTGGGACATACTGATACATGTATTACTGAGCAGATTGTAGAAGAGAGATACGTTACGTTGTTGGCCTTCGTGACATCACTGAGTGGAGTGTAGAAGAGAGAGTGGACCATCGTGACATTATTGAGTGGATTGTAGAAGATAGATACATTACGTCGTGGGACATACTGATATTAATGAGCGGATTGTAGAAGAGAGATACGTTACTTTGTGGGATAAACTGATATTACTGAGCGGATTGTAGAAGAGAGATACGTTACGTTGTGGGACATACTGATATTATGGAGTTGCTTGTAGAAGAAAGATACTTTACATCGTGGGCCTTCGTTACATTACTGGGTAGATTGTAGAAGATACATACGTTACGTTGTGGGACTTTGTGGGACATTCGTTACTTATGTATTGTAGAAAAACTTGACTTACGTTGTGGGACACACCAACGTTGCCGAGTGGACTGGTGTCACAATCAGGTTTATTTTCATCTCCACTTTGTTGCCAACTATGTCTTCGGCCCTCTTGTGTAATGCAATGTTTGGATTACTGGTATTGGCCAGGGATTTTACAAGAAATATGTTTCCTGTACCTGATTTGATTGTGAAGTAATCTGTATACCCTGAAACTGTAAAGGCATTATGCAAATTACAACTAGTTGCTATGATACACAGTTAATCATCTTCTGCGAAAATAAACAAATAGATATCTCATGAGGTTTGACGTTTTGAAAGCCATCATTCCAGGATCAAGGTATCTAAATCTGAGCTACGAATTGTTTTATTCATTCATTCCTCGAGAATAATCTATTTTTATTTTTCGAATATCGACTGTCAAAAATATCGATTGTCTAAAGTATCGAATGTCAAAAATATCGACTGTCAAAAAAAATACCATAGTTCAGCAACTTTACTACAGAAGCGCCGATAAATATGATAAGATACGTGTATGCAACTACAACAGACATACACACACAATGACCACCATGATAGTATTGTCACTAGTCTTTATATACTAGGGAGAAATGAAGCTAGGCAATGGTATCAAATCATTATAAATTGTTTTATGTAGTATTACGTAACAGTCGTACCGGATAAGGAGTAAGTGATGGGTAATGTACCGCCAATAGCCGGAACACTATCGATTGACAGCGGTAAGGACAGCGGCTCCTCGCAAACATGTGTCGCCATCTCAGTGTTTGGGAAATGAAGTTTGTTTCCTGAAATACACCTCTCTCAATAGTGTTTACATAACTCATAAACGCAAGTTTATAATCACTTATGTAACTGATTTGTTTCACATGTATTTGTAATTTTCTTCACATATAGAATAAATGCTCAACGAATGGAAACAACCTATTTCGCTTTTCTTATTTTTATGTTTTAGTCAGTTATAAATAAAATTACATAAAGATCTTTGTTTATAAACGAAAGTAAACTTGTTCGTATAACTTACCATACGCATATTGAAGAAAGACCTGCAATGTATAATAAGTAAAAAACCGAGATAATTCAAAATAAAACTTGTCCAATGTTGTGTATTTCTATACAAAACTTTTAAAAGCAACAAATGAACTATTTCTCTATTTCTGAAACTATACAAACCGCCAGGTATTCCGACACTGAGCACAGACAGGGGGCGGGGCGCTCGTGTTGCTGAGAATAAATTGTCGCAATGGAAAAAATGGAACAAAAAACATCATCAAAAGTGGGGGAAACTAATGAATTAATGATGTCAACATTGGTACCAGAGTTTAATAATATTGAGAATTAGATTTAATGAGTTCATGAAACATTATTCTTGATATGAATAAACTCATTTCGTGATTTTTCTGACTTATTTATAACAATAGGTTTTTTATCTAATAGGGAACTTGGTAATTAATAAAACGACGGAACGGTAGAAACCCGTATGCTCAAAATGATGACTGTGTTGGTTTGATCCCTAGTACACGTGCTGGTAGTTACGGGGAGCCATACCGAAATCATTGAGTACCAGCCACGGACGGAAACAATGAACTTGTATTACACCGTTAACATAATAACGACAAAGATAATCGCAGCCCCGTTATCTCAAAGAACAACACCTATAAATGCTGTTTTAATTAATATGTAACGATTGAACATGTAACTGGTTATGTAAATATTGTTTAATTAATTGTTTTTCTAGTTGTATCTAATTGTTTTTAGGTATTCATTTCCACAATTTTTTATTCTATAATAAATACAAAAATGTAGTCCTCATTTTGAACAGCTAGAGTATCAGGGGACGTTTATGGTATATTTCCTCTCACGACTTATATACTATGGACTTACATGCAACACATCTGGACTGGACCGACAATTTACATACATGAACTGATAGTTTTTTATGAGTAGGATCCAGTTAAGGATTCATGACCATTCATATGCTATATAAAGGACAGATTTATATACCCGTTGGATCATAGAGATACAGTAAATTCATATATATCTAATTTCATTAAGGGAGGTAATTAAATTCACAACAACGGAATTTACTATTTTTGGGATCATTTCAGATGCGCATTAACAATGTATGATATATATATGGAGATAATTATTTGTGAATAACCAAGACATGAATGTACAGACCAGACTACGGCGAGCGCCGCGCCTAGCCACAATGCAAACCACAGACACAATATCAAGGCCTCTGCCAAACCAATAAATTTGGTGTCGACCATGATTTATATACTATGGATTTACATGCAACACATCTGGGCTGGACTGACAATTTACATACGTACATACATACATACATACATACATACATACATACATACATACATACATACATACATACATACATACATACATACATACATACATACATACATACATACATACAAAGCAAAAGCTGACATAACATATATCAGTGGTGTTACAATGAAATTTTTATAGGATTTTAACAGACGCATCTATTTTCTTTTTTAAAAAAAAAACTTAGGTGTCACTGTCTTTTAAAACAAAACAAGCTGGTAAACCTATCAGTTATTGTCCATTTTTATGTGCCATTCCTGCTTTGGAAAAAATAATACTTTAAAAAAGATTCTATGTGGATTTTTTAACCTTGGAAGTCGTAGACCTTATTTAAGATAGAACATAGAACACAATTCAACTGTGTAGTGAGACCTGAAGGACAACTGCTCCAAATAATTCAATGCTGTATGTGGTTTATACTGAGGATACATTCGTGGTGGCCATTTTTAAATAGTTTAGTAAATCAGTATTTTAGCGTCAGTATATTTTGATTATAATTTAGTAGCACAAGGGAGTGCACTGTCAACAAACATTTTAGTACATGATATCATACCAAAGTAGAACAAACTTAGTTTTGCAATGTTTTGCTCTGTTTAAATTGGCCAGATTGGCGACGAAGAAACAACGGCCAATCAGAACAAGGAACTATAGAAAAGGTTTCTCTCTAATTCCCTGATCAGAATTATCATTACTCCTGGCTATCGCACTGAATTCATGGTTAAAAGCAAAAACACGCAACCTTGTCAAAGAGTCACCATATAAACTTTCACATACACGCGCGCGCGCATACATGCACTTTCGCGCGCATACACACGACTTCCACACGCATGTACAAAGGACATATAAAACAAATATTCAAAGAAAGTTTTACATACCATAACTAGACACATCCAAGCTGCCCCCATGCAGGTTTGCATTTGTTTATTTTATTCGATATTCAAACAGCATACAAACCATACAGCTACTGTTTTCCTCTGAAATAATCCTCGTGAATTTTAGCCCGAGCGGTTTTAAAGGACAACAGGTGTTAACTCCTATCTGATAAATGACTCTGATATCAGCAGAGCGCCCAACTTTATTATGAATCTTTATTGGACATGACAGCATACGGCATGCTATTTCCCGTGCAGCTAGGAAACGCGGGAAATAATCGACGTTCTCGTTATATAGAACTGAAAATAATTCCAGAAATGTAAAACAGACTGGCAAGACATGCGTTTTCACATTTATTTTAATTAAACCTGTCCACTCACACATGTTCAGTTAGTGCGTCACGATAGTGACCTACAAGCGCAGCTCTTGAAGCCAGGATAAAAACATGAAATATATATTACAAGATTATGGTTTTACTACGGTCACGCTGACAATAAAATTCGACTTAAAACATGCTTCATAGTCATAACTGAATTGTGTTACATATCATGCAATAGATAACAAAATGTCCCGTATATATACATGTAAAAACTTTGTTATCTCTAAGCAAACCCTATTGAAGTGTGCCGACGTCATGTCATTTTCATCTTAGAAACTCTTCAATAACGACTATCGATGTTTCAAATGTCAGAAAACACCCTGCTTTTTTGTATATCACCAAGAAAACAAATGTCACAAATATAAATAAGGTAAATATTTTCCCTTCTGTCTTGCTCCTGGCGGGAACCATGTATGACAATTAGCCAAACTTCGTCAGTCGAATTGGAATTGCAACAGAACTTAAGGAGGACTGGCCCATACAATTCTGTTTAATTTATGGTGTAAAATGGTTGCAAAAAAGGAAAGACCCACTACAAAATAAAAGTAATTTCAAGTCTTATAGTTTTTCTATCATGAATAAAAAGGTGAACATTCTTAGTTGTATTCAACGGTTTTAAGCAGGCCATAAAACTCTAACAGGCTTATTGGAAATTGAACCAATTGACTTGTGCTTAAATTGGTCAATTGGTCAATATAATTACAACGTCATTATTGATCCGAATCGCCATTTTGTACGATTTGTATATAAATTTATCTTCAGCATCTAATTTACACCATTTCTCAGTAAAACAAAGCTGTGTGCGTCCACGATAATTTCTAAAAATATCCGAAAAGTATTTGTAGCCTAAACATTACCACAAATTTACTGAAACAAAAAAGAAACGCATAGGTGGTTTTGTGCAATATTTGTTTCATGGATTGCATTAAATGAATAATAATTTCTAATTTGTCTATTGAGTGTTTGACAGACACTATAAAGTACATTAGTAACAAGTGATTAGCGCTTACGAAACCAAGTACGAAAACAAGATTGCCTGTGCACAGTCACCCACGTGATAATTTATGCAATGGTTCATATGTTAAAACATTCCCTTACAATCTTCTTTCAGAAGGGTCGTTTTCCCGTTCTGAACTTATGTAATTATTGGGATTTGTCGTTGTTGTTGTTGTCGTTGTTGTTAGGGAGCAAATGATAACTGCAATTATATATCAACAAGTGTGTATTTCTGAACTCTGAACTGCCAAATCTTTGCGTTCAGTCCTTTATATACACCTCATTTAGGACATAATTACAGGAAACTGTTTATATAAGTTGTCATTTCAATCATTTGATCTTGATTTGGTTTTCCTTAAGGCACAAATAAACTTATTAACATTTCATGAACTTCCGTGTTATAAAACTGTAATGATTCCATCTTATGATATATAAAATAAAAATTAATATTAACATTTCAACAAATATGGATAACATGTCATATAATATTTCAATAATAATTGTTGAAATAATACCATAAAACATGAAAAATATAATATGTACAATTTCACAAAATAAAATCTTTGTGAAACTTCTTACACATCCGGACCACATTGAACACCTTGAAATGTTAAAAGACGATACCACGAACTTCACTTTGTCGTTACGTAACTGCTTCAAATAATGCCGTAAACGCAGGTCGCAACACTGAATGCCAATCTTCCCAATAAGTCGACTCTGGCAAAGATTACGTAATACTGGCACGACCGCGGATAGATCGTGTTGTTGGCGCTCATGCGTGACGCCGCCGAGGCTAAACGTACCATACGTCCAGTTTACACAAGGAATCGATTCCAAACTGCCATTGCAACCTGGTCAACACAACAACAGAATACATCAAGATACTGAGAGAAATGGATTGCGCGAGGTTGACATTAAAGCCTATAGACCATACTATGGAACACCATTAGCACCACGTAGGAGACGTTAGGGTAGACATGCGCGATACTGACTGGCAGTGGCTTCTAGTGATAGTGTTGATACTTCGGCGGTAGAGCGATAGAGCGTTAGCATTTCTTAATGAAATTCTGAGATCATATTCACCAATGATTATAATATGAAATGAAAATTTGTTGTTTTCGTATTAAAATCCATGTACAAATATCATATAAACATAGTTTCATTTAAATGAAGAGAAAAATACAAATCCAATAACACGTGATCAAATTGAATAAAAGTTGTGCACAACGTTATCAACATCACCAAGAAAACCCAAAACTGATATTTATCACCACAAGCAGCAGCAGTAGCAGCAGCAACAACAGGATAACTATATACAGGAGGTTACATAATAGTGTTTGATTAAATGACGGTAGGCATGATCGAGCCTAAACTTGTCTAATTGCCAATAAATGCCACGCTACTTCACTGTGTTTGGATAGTTTATAATTAACTATCAATTATGAATTTATCAGTAAAAAACAAATATATCAAAACCCATACAAGTCCAGTACTTTACGCTTCAGTATTGTAAACTATATTTTACCACAGTATTGGATACAGTATCTGTGCTGCTCCAGCAGGTTAGTGGTTAGCGTATTAGCTTAATAAACTAAAGGTTTATGGTTCAATACTCACCAGATAAAAAAGATTGGCATGTATCTACAAAATTCAAATCAGAAATTGATGACAACCAGTAAAAAAGAACGCCTGAAGTTACTAAGTGTCTCATATTAAAAGTACAATAACATGTAGTAATTGATCGTATTAAAACTACGAAAATAAAAAAAAATTGAATTGTAAGAGTTCATAGATATTCAAATATACTCAAACAAAACTGATATGATATAGCTCGACACCACTATCATGATGGTAATGGACACTTAGAAACTTAAAAAGCGTTCACGTGGAAGCGACGAGTACACCCTCAACCAAACAAGAATAACCTGATCTCAACCATCTTGCATAACCAAACAATTTATTAAATACTAGAACTCAATTATTTAGAAATTCTTTTATTCCATCGTGCATTTCTTCTTGGAATAATCTTCCGAAACACTTGCGCAATTCTGAAACTCTACCATCATTCAAATGCCAGCTTATGAATAATTTTTTTAAACCCATCAAAATACCATGTTTTTATTTAACAGGAAAATTATCCATTTTTCATGCACGTTTAAGAAATGGTTGCCGTAACCTAAATTATAATTTATTTGTATACTAAAATTATATTCAACTTGTGAAAAATGTGGGCACGAAAAAGAGGACTCTGAACACTATTTCCTGCAATGTCCTTTTGTCTCAGACGATGAAAATATTGTTATATTTTATGTCCAAACTTTATAAAGACACTAAACGTTTTGATAAACAATATATCTTATTAAGTGTTAGTATTACCTCACAGTTTAGCCCCTCATTTAAGGTCAGCATCGTAAGCGTATATTTAAACAATGTACCCTATTTCATTTTTTCTTCTTGCTTCCTGTATGAATATGTTTTATTGCCATCTTGATTTTTTTTGTAAATAATTTGTTGTTGGGAAGGGCCGATTTTAATGTTGGATAACTTGTGGCCCAACACTTTTTCTACTACATGTATACAAAAAAAAAAGAAATAAAATATCTTTAAATTAAAGTAACAATTTACAGGTTACCAATATAACTTACGTCCGTCAAATCAAAAAACATGGACAAAATTCACATATACTATCAAGGACCGAAATAGTGAATCCATTATTATGTTACATTTTGTCAATGTCGGCATGTAACAAACATACATTATTATCAAACTGGTGGTTTCAAAGGACGAGTTAATACTGTAGTAAGGTATTAAAGACCACTCCTTGACATCACGAGACGTTAAAGGCAACGCAAACCTTTTGCCTTTCTAATTTCTGTAATCATTTTTAATAACCAAAGACAAATGTCTTGCCGAGTTGCTAATACCTTATGTCAGACTCAGCCTTCATATTATGTCAGGCTCTCTCGTGAAACCATATATCAAACGCAACCTTTATACCACATGTCAGACTCAGCCTTGATACTTAATGTCAAACTCAGCCTTGATACCATATGTCAGATTCAGTCTTGATACGATATGTCAGACTCAGCTTTGACACCATATGTCAGATTCAGCCTTGATACTATATGTCAGACTCAGCCTTGATACCATATGCTAGATTCAGCCTTGATACTAATGTCAGACTCAACATTGTTACCGTATATCAGACTCGGCAATTATACCATATGTACTCAGCCTTGATACCATTTGTCAAACTCATCCTTGATACCATATGTAGCCTTGATACAAAATGCTAGCCTTGATACCATGTCAGCCTTGGTACCATATGCCAGACTTAGACTTGAAACCATATTTCAGACTCAGCCTTGATAATATATGTCAGAACTAAATCTTTATATCATATGTCAAGCTCAGTCTTGATACCATATGTCAGACTCAGTCTTTATATTATATTATGTCAGAATCAGTCTTGATTCTATATGTCAGACTCCGTCTTGATACCATATGTCAAGCTCAGTCTTGATACCATATGTCAAGCTAAGTCTTTATATCATATGTCAAGTGCAGTCTTTATATCATATGTCAAGCTGTCTTTATATCATATGTCAAGGTCAGTCTTTATATCATATGTCAAGCTCAGTCTTTATATCACATGTCAAGTTAAGTCTTTATATCATATGTCAAGCTCAGTCTTTATATCATATGTCAAGCTCAGTCTTTTTATCATATGTCAAGCTGTCTTTATATCATATGTCAAGCTCAGTCTTTATATCATATGTCAAGCTCAGTCTTTTTATCATATGTCAAGCTGTCTTTATATCATATGTCAAGCTCAGTCTTTATATCATATGTCAAGTTCAGTCTTTATACCATATGTCAAGCTCAGTCGTTATACCATATGTCAAGCTCAGTCGTTATACCATATGTTAAGCTCAGTCTTTATATCATATGTCAAGCTGTCTTTATATCATATGTCAAGCTCAGTCTTTATATCATATGTCAAGTTCAGTCTTTATATCATATGTCAAGCTCAGTCTTGATACCATATGTTAAACTCAGTCTTTATATCATATGTCAAGCTGTCTTTATATCATATGTCAAGCTCAGTCTTGTTACCATATGTCAAGCTCAGTCTTGTTACCATATGTCAAGCTCAGTCTTTATACCATATGTCAAGCTGTATTTATATCATATGTTAAGCATAGTTTTTATATCGTATGTCAAGCTCAGTTTTTATATCATATGTCAAGCTCAGTCTTGATACCATATGTCAAGCTCAGTTTTTATACCATATGTTCAGTCTTGATACCATATGTCAAGATTAGTCCTGATACCATATGTCAAGCTCAGTCATTATACCATATGTCAAGCTCAGTCTTTATATAATATGTCAAGCTCAGTCTTTATATCATATGTCAAGCTCAGTCTTTATATCATATATCAAGCTGTCTTTATACCATATGTCAAACTCAGTCATGAAACTATATGTCAAGCTCAGTCTTGAAACCGTATGTCAAGCTCAGTCCTGATACCATATGTCAAGCTCAGTCTTTATACCATATGTCAAGCTCAGTTTTTATATTATATGTCAAGCTCAGTCTTTATACCATATGTCAAACTCAGTCTTTATACCATATGTCAGACTCAGTCTTGATACCATATGTCAAGCTCAGTCTTTACACCATTTGTTAAGCTCAATCTTTATACCATATGTCAAGCTCAGTATTGATACCATATGTCAAGCTCAGTCTTTATATCATATGTCAAGCTCAGTCTTTATATTATATGTCAGACTCAGTCTTGATACCGTATGTCAAGCTCAGTCTTTATTTCATATGTCAAGCTCAGTCTTTATATCATATGTCAAGCTCAGACTTTATATCATATGTCAAGCTGTCTTTATATCATATGTCAAGCTCAGTCTTTATATCATATGTCAAGCTCATTCTTGATACCATATGTCAAGCTAAGTCTTTATACCATTTGTAAAGCTCAGTCTTGATACCATATGGCATGCTCAGTCGTTATACCATATGCCAAGCTCAGTCTTTATACCATATGTCAAGTTCAGTCCTAAAACCATGTCAAGCTCAGTCCTGATACCATATGTCAAGCTCAGTCTTTATACCATATGTCAAGCTCAGTCTTTATATCATATGTCAAGCTGTCTTTATACCATATGTCAAGCTCAGTCGTAATACCATATGTTAAGCTCAGTCTTTATATCATATGTCATGCTCAGTCTTTATATCATATGTCAAGCTCAGTCTTGATACCATATGTCAAGCTCAGTCTTTATATCATATGTCATGCTCAGTCTTTATATCATATGTCAAGCTCAGTCTTGATTCCATATGTCAAGCTCAGTCTTGATACCATATGTCAAGCTCAGTCTTTATACCATATGTCAGACTCAGTCTTGATACCATATGTTAAGCTCAGTCTTTATATCATTTGTTAAGCTCAATCTTTATACCATATGTCAGACTCAGTCTTGATACCATATGTTAAGCTCAGTCTTTATATCATTTGTTAAGCTCAATCTTTATATCATATGTCAAGCTCAGTCTTTATATCATAAGTCAAGCTGTTTTATACCATATGTCAAGCTCAGTCTTGATACCATATGTCAAGCTCAGTCTTTATTTCATATGTCAAGCTCAGTCTTTATATTATATGTCAGACTCAGTCTTGATACCATATGTCAAGCTAAGTCTTTATTTCATATGTCAAGCTAAGTCTTTATATCATATGTCAAGCTCAGTATTTATACCATATGTCAAGCACAGTCTTGATACCATATGTCAAGCACAGTCTTGATACCATATGTTGTGCTCAGTCTTTATACCATATGTCACGCTCAGTTTTGATACCATATATCAAGCTTAGTCTTTATATCATATGTCAGACTCAGTCTTAATACCATATGTCAAGTTCAGTCTTTAAATCATATGTAAAGCTTAGTCTTTATATTATATGTCAGACTCAGTCTTGATTCCATATGTCAAGTTCAGTCTTTATATCATATGTCAAGCGCAGTCTTTATATCATATGTCAAGCTCAGTCTTTATACCATATGTCAAGCGCAGTCTTTATACCATATGTTAAGCTCAGTCTTTATATCATATGTCAAGCTCAATCTTTATACCATATGTCAGACTCAGTCTTGATACCATATGTTAAGCTCAGTCTTTATATCATTTGTTAAGCTCAATCTTTATATCATATGTCAAGCTCAGTCTTTATATCATAAGTCAAGCTGTTTTATACCATATGTCAAGCTCAGTCTTGATACCATATGTCAAGCTCAGTCTTTATTTCATATGTCAAGCTCAGTCTTTATATTATATGTCAGACTCAGTCTTGATACCATATGTCAAGCTAAGTCTTTATTTCATATGTCAAGCTAAGTCTTTATATCATATGTCAAGCTCAGTATTTATACCATATGTCAAGCACAGTCTTGATACCATATGTCAAGCACAGTCTTGATACCATATGTTGTGCTCAGTCTTTATACCATATGTCACGCTCAGTTTTGATACCATATATCAAGCTTAGTCTTTATATCATATGTCAGACTCAGTCTTAATACCATATGTCAAGTTCAGTCTTTAAATCATATGTAAAGCTTAGTCTTTATATTATATGTCAGACTCAGTCTTGATTCCATATGTCAAGTTCAGTCTTTATATCATATGTCAAGCGCAGTCTTTATATCATATGTCAAGCTCAGTCTTTATACCATATGTCAAGCGCAGTCTTTATATCATATGTCAAGCTCAGTCTTTATACCATATGTCAAGCTCAGTCTTTATACCATATATCAAGCTCAGTATTGATACCATATGTCAAGCTCAGTCTTGATACCATATGTCAGACTCTGTCTTTATATTATATGTCAGACTCAGTCTTGATACCATTTGTCAAGCTCAGTCTTTATATCATATGTCAAGCTCAGTTTTGATATAATATGTCAAGCTCAGTCTTTATACCATATGTCAAGCTCAGTCTTTATATCATATGTCAAGATCAGTCTTTATATCATATGTCAAGCTCAGTCTTTATATCATATGTCAAGCTCAGTCTTTATACCATATGTCAAGCTCAGTCTTTATATCATATGTCAAGCTCAGTCTTTATATCATATGTCAAGCTCAGTCTTAATACCATTTGCAAGCTCAGTCTTTATATCATATGTCAAGCTCAGTCTTTATATCATATGTCAAGCTCAGTCTTTATATCATATGTCAAGCTCAGTCTTTATATCATATGTCAAGCTCAGTCTTTATACCATATGTCAAGCTCAGTCTTTATACCATATGTCAAGCTCAGTCTTGATACCATATGTCAAACTCAGTCTTGATACCAAATGCCGAGCTCAGTCTTTATATCATATATCAAGCTCAGTCTTTATATCATATGTCAAGCGCAGTCTTTATATCATATGTCAAGCTCAGTCTTTATATCATATGTCAAGCTCAGTCTTTATATCATATGTCAAGCTCAGTCTTTATACCATTTGCAAGCTCAGTCTTTATATCATATGTCAAGCTCAGTCTTGATACCATATGTCAAGCTCAGTCTTGATACCATATGTCAAGCTCAGTCTTGATACCATATGTCAAGCTCAGTCTTGATACCATATGTCAAGCTCAGTCTTGATACCATATGTCAGGCCTTGACACCATTAATTTGTCAGTAAAAAATCATCATTTCTTTAAAATTTAAAACAGAAATTACCACCCAGTTACAAACAAGCCCTTTCATTTGATACCAAAATCACAAAACCATTATGTTCAGGATGAGTTGTTTCCAAGATTTGGAAAATGCCAAAAGTGCCATCAGAAATTTAGACCAGCACCTGCAGTCACATCTATCGCATCTACAAGAAAAAGGTTAACGGAACGAAGACGGACGACAAACAATTTACCATGGCATAAGCCCTGCTGGCCTTTGACATCAGACTTTTTTTTCTAGTTATGTATTCATGCTGAAAAGGCCATACACATGAAGTCAATGAATGTTTCATTTTATGTTATTGATTGTTTTTGCGAGTTGATTACAGTATTAAACATTGTTCAGAAGGATGAAATATCTATGCAATACATTTCGCAGTTCTGTTACATACAACCTGACACAAGAGTTGAATGAACACAATTTTTTTTTTGCAGCATGAACATTTTATTTTATGTTATTGATTGCTTCTGGGGAGTTGATTGCAGTATTAAACATTGTTCAGAAGGATGGAATATGTATTCATTACATTTTGCAGTTCTGTTACATATAACTTGACACAAGTGTTTCATACTTATTTTTTGCAGCATGATTTATGTATCAGATCCCCGATCTCTGTACTGATCACAATTTGTAGTATTTCATTACACCATGGGTATTTTTTGTCAGAGCATTTAATATTAATAAAGTATTACATCCTTTCTCTAAATATACAAGTAAGCATAACACTTCAGTTTGGGATTAAAACAATGGTAAAGGCTGATTTGGTTTAAACATATTTTATTCACTAATTGTATACATGGAAAATATACCATATATCACGTACATCCCTCGGAGAGTGCTATTGAAAATTGGCAACCAGAGATTATATTTCACAGGAATGTGATATTTATTTCATTATACACAAAAAAAAACTTACACAGTAACATGTATATGCAGATTTGTGTCTTTTAATCAGGGCACTTGTTTCAGCCAAATATTTTTTGTATTTAGTGAGCACAATTAGATTATGTATAAGTTGAACAATCTTTTTTCCAAATCTTTAATAATCTACTAGTATTTGAAACTGATCTATCACAAAAACATGATTTTGGTTTGCAAATTTGTTAATATTTGTCAAATGCTTTTTTTTATTAAGAAATGTTGTTGTGCATCATATTTTAAAACTTGATCTACCAAAAGTTATTGAAAATTATCTAAATATTTGCTGTTTTAGCAAAACTAAATTTGCATTTACATCTATTTTCTCAATTTAAGATATATTTTGTTGTAAAATTTGTCAGATTTTCAAAAGTAAAACATTTTTTATTGCCCATTGAATGAGATTGATATCCTTATATATAATTTATAGACATCTGGTTGAAACTATACTTATAAAATACAAAATAAAAATTAAAACATATGCTGCTTACAATAGCAAAACCTTCAAATTCACAATTTTTCTTCCTCAGAAAATCATAAAACAGCTGTACACCGACTCCCTCATACTGGGAATAGCATTGTACCTTTCCAGAAAGTGAAGCAAAGCATTTATTATTCATTGTTTGTCAACTTTTCTCATCTGACAGATAAATTAAAAATAAATTGGACAATTTCAATTAAATACTGAAACACAAAGAGCATTTCATGACACAGATTTTCAACAAAAACAGAGTATGGGAAATTAAACATTTAAGTTGAGGTATAATCAGGTCATAATAAAATAATTGCTTGATTTTCATCCAAATTTGTTTCAAAATAGGGGTGAAGGTGCAATTTCATTTTTATTTTTTAGATATTACAACGAAAATGTTGCATTTAAAAATCAAAAAGTTTTAAGATGCAGCTTTGTTTTTTGCATATTACAGTAATGTTATGAAAAAAAAGATTTGACAATAAAATATACTGGGAAAAAACAGGGGTAGGGCGATGAAAATCTAGCAATTTAATTCATTATGGCCTAACACAAAAATAGTTTACAAATGTGGATACGATTATGAAGTTTACAGCTTTTGTGAATCAGTCTCTCTAAACCCTAAACTTAGAAGGCTATAGTAACAGAAGAAAACTATTTGCAAAGAAACTGCACCCCCACACACTCTGATGTTTATGAGGCATTGTTTACAAGTTCAGGCAAAAACGGAATTGAACTATGAATTTTGCCTTTTTAACAAACATGTTGATAATATTTTTTAAGGTTTTTCTTGTGTGTCTTTCATACCCACACATCCTGTACCAGAGGCTCCATGTACTATAAATTCATTTTGCAGGTGTGTTACATAAAAAATTATGCTTACTTGTTACTCCTTTATTACCTGCCTATCTGTATAGGTCACTAAGAACACAGTTTGACAGCCTCCTGTATGGATTCGTGTTGCCTCCAATACAGAAACATGGCACTTTGTTGCCTGGTGGCAACCTTTAATTGCATAACATTGTGAAAAACATCAAATTGCAAGTGAAACAAGCTGAACCAAGGAACAATTTATAGAACATAATTCAGTTTGATCATCATTTGCTTTGCTATTGTCTTAATTTGAAATGTTTATCACAGACTCTTTTTATTTAAACATGAACCTAAACATTGTGATATTTGTCATCAGTCCATAGTAAATATTCTTGATGCAATATCATCTATGATCCAGTCTATTCCTTTCAGTAAGTTCTCCCCTGTCACTGCACTGCAGTCTTGTATCAACCAGTGATGTGTGGTGATTTCATCCAGGTTCAAACCCTGTTACAAGGGAAAAGGTATACAGAGTTACTCTTTACTCAATAAGCACTGGACTCTTCCAAATTCAAAAGTCACACATAGTCAATTTCCATCAATAAATACATTTTACCTTTTTATTCTGATAAAGCAGAAAACAGTGCAGAACCTGTTCTGATTGCTCCTTAAGCATTCTATATTAGAGGTGTTCAAAGGTGTCCATATGAAGTAAAGGGTTAAACCAGAGAGCCAAAATGGCCCTTAATCATTTACATGTTACAAGGGCCATGAAAGAAGTAGAGAGAGCAGTCCCATACCTAAAACAGTATAATTTGCATGTCTATGCATAAATTTTCACCAATTAATAGACAATTATTTGCATACCAAATTCTGTGAAATTGACAACATGTTGTTTTGAAATGACCTCACATAGAAAAACACCACGGCGGACATGAAGTTCATGTGGAAGCGTGAAGACTGCGAGTATTAATGAAGAAACTATTCACTAAAAAACCACCACTAGAAATATTATTCAATGTGCTACAAAAAGTAATTTCAACATAGTAATGTTGACAACTTATGATGGGCAAAAGGCAATCATTTTCCATTTTCAAATGTATCTTCTTTTAATTTTATTTTCAGCTGTTGTGTTCATAATCGATTTCAAACATAAGGAAAGTTACAGAACAGTGGATGTGTGCGCAGATGTATAGATGAAGGAACCACTTAGAACACTATAAGCTCTCTGCGTGGTCAGTAGAGCTAACAAGTTAAGTAGAAACTGTCCCTGGTTAAGGAATTATATCACAAAATCATTTTCAAGTAACTGATTAAATTCTATCACCTTTCTAATTTCATCTGCAGACAAAGCTCCCGGTAGATCCTGTTTATTTGCAAACACGAGGAGTGTAGCACCCGCCAGCCTCTGAAATAGTTTGTCAGTGACAGTAAACAAACAATTAAAGTGACCTGTTCTATCTACATATAAACAAACAATTACAGTGACCTCTTCTATCTACATATAAACAAACAATTACAGTGACCCGTTCTATCTACATATAAACAAACAAAACAATTACAGTGACCTGTTCTATCTACATATAAACAAACAATTACAGCAACCTGTTCTATCTACATATAAACAAATAAGGAAATAGAGCCGTGTTGTGGTGAACCATTGCTATCTTTATTTACATTTAGTTCAGTCTCTGAAAAAGAACAACCTCCTTGTCATTGTTGTCAAACAAAATCACTATAGGCATGAGAAACTTATAGCCGGGACACAAAAGGATGGATGCGTGCACCGATGCAAACACACATATACACTGAACCGCCATTGTCAGTGTGACAACTATATCATAATCTAGCTCATGGCAATCTGTGTAGACAAAAGGATGGATGTGTGCACCGATGCATAGACGCACATACACTGAACCGCCATTGTCAGTGTGACAACTATATCATAATCTAGCTCATGGCAATCTGTGTAGACAACAGAATGGATGCGTGCACCGATGCATACACACATATACACTGAACCGCCATTGTCAGTGTGACAACTATATCATAATCTAGCTCATGGCAATCTGTGTAGACAAAAGGTGGTTGGGGTATCGCAAACATATTACTAAAGGAAAAATATGTAACAGAAAAAACTTTCACATTGTAACAAAATTAACATTTGCCGAAGGTATCATCTTACAAATCAAATACATGTATCACTAGCCTGAGCATGGCAACATACCCTTTTCAAGTAGGGTGCAGAGTGTTGGTCCATCATGCTAGAGGTAGTGGGTTCAATCCACAGCCTAGCCTGTTGGCCTCTCAAACCAAAAAATATCGGAGGAACCGATGGATGCTCCCCAAGAGAGTGTTTGCCTCTGTACGGGCTACTTGGTTGAAGAATACCAAACTGTATAGCAGGAACAATATGTGGGTCTGCACTTCACAGAACTAATTCACAAATCATTTAACCGGAACAAAATGACAATATGCGCAGATCCTAGCTAGTTTTACAGAATTAAAACCAGAGGTTGTAGGGAAATAGCATCACGACAACAATATGCACATTTCCACTTGGTAATGATGCATCCTAACAAGTTTCATAAAATTCCAACAACAGGTAGATGAGAAATAGAGCGGAAAAGAATTTGGTCACAGACTCAATCCAAGGGCCATATCTCCATGAAAAATCATCGAACCGAAACACAAACATAGCAAGTTTCATAAAATTCCAACGTGAGGTTGTAGAGAAAAAGCGCGGACAATAATTTGGTCACAGACTCAATGAAAGGGCAATAACTCCATGAAAAATCATCGAACCGAAACACAGACAATATGCGCATCTGCACTTGGTAATGATGCATCCTAGCAAGTTTCATAAAATTCCAACATGGGGTTGTAGAGAAATAGCAGACAATAATTTGGTCACAGACTCAATCAAAGGACCATAACTCCATGAAAAATCACCAAACCGGAACACATAGACAATATGCACATCTGCAATTGGTAATGATGCATCCTAGCAAGTTTCATAAAATTCCAACCAGAGGTTGTAGAGAAATAGCATGGACAAGAATTTGGTCACAAATAGAATCAAAGGGCCATAACTCCGTGAAAAAACATCGAACCAGAACAGAAAGACAGTATGCGCATCTGCACTTGATAATGATGCATCCTAGCAAGTTTCATAAAATTTCAACCTGAATTTCCGGTGGTTTCTGACAAGAAGATTTTTTAAGTTTTAACTAATTAAACTTGCCCCACCCCTTGGCAGCCATGTTTTTACAATAGCTTATATACAAAAATAACCCCACCCACTGGCCGCCATGTTTTTTGACGAATCACTACGGTTTGAACAAACTTGGTAAAGGGTCCTCCAAGGAACATTTCTGTGGAATTATTTTAAAATCGAGCCAGTAGTTTCTAACAAGAAGATTTTTAAAGTTTTTAATAATTAAAATTGCCCCACCCCCTGGTGGCCATGTTTTTTGACGAATCAAGATGGCTTGAACAAACTTGGTAGAGAGTCACCCAAGGAACATTTCTGTGAAATTATTTTAAAATCGAGCCAATAGTTTCTGACCAGAAGATTTTTTAAGATTTTACTAATTAAACTTGCCCCGCCCCCTGGCGGCCATATTTTTTTATGAATCAAGATGGCTTGAACAAAATTGGTATAGGGTCACCCAAGGAACATTTCTGTGAAATTATTTTAAAATCGAGCCAGTAGTAAGTTTTTACTAATTAAACTTGCCCCACCCCCTGGCGGCCATGTTTTTTGATGAATCAAGATCGCTTGAACAAATTGGTAGAGGGTCACCCAAGGAATATTTCTGTGACATATTTTAAAATCGAGCCAGTAGTTTCTGACAAGAAGATTTTTTAAGTTTTTACTAATTAAACTTGCCCCATCCCCTGGCGGCCAGGTTTTTTGACGAATCAAGAGGGCTTGAACAAACTTGGTAGAGGGGCACCAAAGGAACATTTCTGTGAAATTATTTTAAAATCGAGCCAGTAGTTTCTGACAAGAAGATTTTTTTAAGTTTTTACGAATTAAACTTGCCCCACCCCCTGGCAGCCATGTTTTTTGATGAATCAAGATGGCTTGAACAAACTTGGTAGAGGATCACCCAAAAAACATTTCTGTGAAGTTATATAAAAATTGGCCCAGTGGTTTCAGATGAGAAGTTGTTAGAAGCTAAAAGTTAACGAAGGATGACAGACGACGGACACCAGGCAATCACAAAAGTTCACCTGTGAGCCTTCGGCTCATGTGAGCTAACAAAAAGACTCACGATTCAATACTGTGCAGGTCCTTCTCAAAATTAAACATAATATCTTTTCAAGAAGATCTGGCAAAATCCTCACTAGGAGTAGTTGAAACGATCTCAAATCCTAACATATCTTTAGATATGTTTTATAATATTTTGAACAGCATTCTAATGAAGCATGCACTTTTCAAAGAAAAAAAGAATAATACAGGAATATAAACAGTAATGGTTCACAAATGAAATTAATGAGGCAATACAACACAGAGACTTTTTACACAAAGATAAAACAAGAATTCCGCGGAATGATATGTCTTGCCATGTCTGCTTTGACCGTTGATACACACATAAGAGAGAAAAAAATTAAAATATTGTATTCATGCTAGAGTTATCTAACTTGGTTAATGTAGTAGGTTTAATGACTAAGAAATATTGTAGGAAGTATTGTGTGAAGATTCGATCAAATACATTTAGTGATTTTTGAGATATGAGCTTGACGGTAGTTGCACACAAAACTTTAACAAGTTTTTATAAGTAAAACATATTTAAAAAAAAAACTTTAACGAGTATTTCTAAGTAAAACATATTTAAAACAAAAAAAAAATATTTCTAAGTAAAACATATTTAAAAAAAAAAAAAAAAAAAAAAAGTTAAAGAAAAAAAAATAAAAAATAAAAAAAAAAAATATATTTTTTAAAAAAAAAACACCTTAATCTCGTCGCTCCTTAGTCGAGGCGAGACAAAATTGATGACTATAAAATTGTGAGAAACACTGTCACTTCAATGATACAAAAAAGTAAAAAAGAGTATTACAATAAAGCTATACAAAATAACAAGAGACCAAGTATCTTGCTAAAGAGCTTAAATGACATCACAAACTCAAACAATAGCATCATAATTATACCAAATAAATTGATAACTAATTCAAATACTGAGATCGAAGGAAAATTAAATATACTAAATGCACTAAACGATCATTTTGTCAATATTTCTGATATAATAGAAAAAAAACAAATTTTGTAAAGAACAATTTTAATTATTTACATCAATATCTTAATGAATGTCTTACGTATAAAATATTTGATATAGAGAAAATCACGCCTTTTAAGGTAAAGAAAATTATCGATAAACTTGATATATCTGTGACAAATTTGCACAGTTATGCAAAGTTACTTCCCTTACTATAATAGACGCCATTTGCTTTTACAATAATAATATAAATAGCGATTACTGGTATATTGTGAACATTTATCATTTCTATTCTATCAACAACCAGTTAAGTTAGTATGCGATATCAACACTTGTTTGTGATTAGTTAATTAAACAATTAAAACATAGAATAAGTAGTTTAAATCTTTTATAGTGTGATTACTTTGGGATTGGGGATATTCAAATTAGGCACTCATTGAACATAACAGTATCAGTCAGTGCTCATTAAATATGCAATACTCATTGGGGCGTCTGATGCTGGGTGTGCGGTGTAAGTGACTATATAAGCATATGTTTCAATGTTACTCGGGAGTCCATGCCAGACCGTCAAAGTGTTCACATCGTAAAAGGACCAAGGAGCATTACGTGTTACTACTGGAGAAAAGGTGACTGGAACTTTGAGCCAAGAGCATCACAAACTAGCTCCCAGGTTCTCATATAAGCTAGTAGTTGATGGCAGAGTTTGGATTGTAGTCTGTCTATATTCAATAGATGGAAGAAAGGTTTTCACCACAAACTGTAGCCAGTGTTCTCTCTAAAGCTTAGCTTTACAGAGAGGGTGAAAAGTAGTTGGTGACAAAGTTGTAATCAGCTGAACACAGATAGTTGATCAAAGTTTACATACTGTTTATAGTTTACATATTGTTTATAGTTTACATATTGTTTGACTGTAAAACGAATCATTTAAAGAATCATTTGTAACTAATCAACCGGCAGGCAGCCCATAGAAAAAATATTATATCAGTTTACTGAGTTCAGCTATTCTTTTTATATAGTTGAGCATTTATGCATTACCGCTCATGCATGTTAACATATTAAGTCATTTTGACTAACACAAACTCGGTACACGTTACATATCAAAATCAACAGGCCTGGACGGCATAGGACCTAAAATATTACAATACTGTGGTGACCACATTACATCTGTAATAGCATCGATAATAAACAACAGTATAGTGAGTGGAGTATTTCCAGAAAAACTGAATGAAGATTATGTTTTTCCTATATTCAAAAAAAGAATTAAAGGATCCTCCCTGCAATTATTGCCCAATATCAATACTACCAACTATTTCAAAAATTTACGAGTGACATATTGCCACACAATTACAAGAATTTTTCAAAACTACCAATATTCTTCATGAAAAACAATCAGGATTTCGTCAAAACCATTCATGTCATACAGCCTTAACAATATTGATAAATACATGGCTAAAAGATATTAATGATGGTAAATATGCTGGTGCTGTATTTCTAGATCTACAAAAAGCATTTGATCTAGTTGATCATGAAATCTTACTTTACAAACTGACACTTTATCATTTTACTGATAGAACATTAAATATTTTCAAATCGTATTTGTCCAATCAAACACAAATGATTAAGGTGAAAAATATGTATTCACAGAAAATGATTGTGAAATCTGGTGTTCCACAAGGATCTATTCTCGGGCCACTTTTGTTTCTTATATATAAATGACATGCCAGTTGTAACAAGGACAAATAATATTGACATCTATGCAGATGATTCCACTGTATATGAATCTAATCGAGATTTATCAATAATTGAATCTATATTACAAAACAGATTGAAAAATATTGTTGATTGGTGCAAACTTAAAAACATGGCACTATATCCTGGAAAATCAAAATGTATGATATTAAGTACAAATTATAAAACAAAACATGCAATGAATATTAAATTGCAAACTGGTAACACTTCAACTGAAAATGTAACAGGACAGACTATATTAGGCGTATATGTTGACAATAATCTAACTTGGCACAACCATGTAAAAAATGTTATTAACAAAATCAATTCTAAAATAGCACTTTTGTGACGAATTTTGTATTTCCTTTCCCCTGATATGAAAATACTTTATTATAAGGCATACATAATGTCTACCATCGATTACTGCAATACCATTTGGGGACTTATTTCCAAAACTGACAAATAAGATACTTAGAATACAAATAGAGCTGCAACGATAATCATGCAACGTTAAAGTTTGGATAACTTACTTACTGAATTAAACTGGCTCTCATTTGAAAAAAGATGTTATTACCACTTAGGTGTATTGATATATAAAGCTATAAATGAACTTACACCTGATTACAACACCAATATTTTGTCATTTGCAAATAATGAAAAATATAATCTTCGATATAAACAAAATAATGATCTTGTCCCAGTGAGACCTCAAACTTATTATTTAAAACAAACATTCAACTACAAAACTGAACATTTGTTGAGAACAATTCCAATTGACATAAGAAAAAAATAACAAATTATGCACAGATGCACTTTCAAACAAAATCGTAAAAAACATCTTTTACAAACACAAAGAAATATAAACTACTCAGCCTCAAAGTAAACTGTATGCATAATAGTGTATCTGATAATTGTTTTTATTATTCTAATTTGAGTGTATAATTTCGTTGAATAATTTACATTACTTTTATAATTAAAGTTAAATGTGTTTGTCTAGTTCATATTGATCAATATCAATTTAAACTTCTTGATTAATTATTATCTAAGCAATTATTCAGCAAGTAGGTCTAATATTGACAATCTTTTTATTATTGTTTTTATCATTGTTGTTGTTGTTGAAGGCCATATTGAAAATAAGTTATATGTGATATAATATTATGTACTTTTAATATGTAACCTTCGAAAAATAAAGTTTTATTATTATAGATATACCTTTGGCAATAAGGGGTGGGTGAGTATAGACATGTATAGGCATGATTTATTGGGAAAAAATGTTTTTAACCAATTTTAGAATCCTGAAATATCCTGATATATTCTCTTTAATGTTTGAAAACATTTCAGGTTATACAGGACATATCAAGTTTTACTGTTAAATGAAGACCTCAAAATGAATCTGAGTAGACACACCATCCTTTACAGCAATTACTGGCAAACTTTCTCACATAAAAGTTTTTGAACTCTACGACCTCAGTGGAGAGAGGTAAATGACCATAAGATGGCGCCTTAGACCAAGGAGGACCTCTTAACCCTTTACTTCATAAAGACGCCTTTGGACACCTCTGATATTGAAAGCATTTAAAATTCACCACGTATCAGCAATGGGTGAATTATGTTTAAATTAACTAACAGAGTGGAAAACAGTGCAGGAAGTGTTCAGATTGCTCGTTACGAGCAATCTGAACTCTTCCTGCACTGTTTTCAAAGGCCTTCTGTGATTGTTGCGGGAAAACGAGTATATATGGAGTAAAGGGTTAAACAAATATAAATCTCCTTAACTTTATGTTTCTGTGAGGACTTCATTAAACTTAATCCAGTGGTCTTTGGTAAACATGTTATAAACAACAGATGGATGAATGGACAGATGGATAATTGACGATGGAAAGACATGTTTACAGAAATGGCTGAGCCGTGGTCCATAAAATTAAAATTAAAGCCATGTATAATACCTCTTCCACCAACAAGGAGTGTAACTCTTGTTTACAATCCTGTAACCTCATCCTGTCTGCACTATCTACCACCCAAATAAGTCCATCTGTACTCTCAAAATAGTTCCTCCAATATGATCGCAGCGATTTTTGTCCACCAACATCCCAAACGTTTAATTTGAAACTGTAATAAAATCATGCACATGTAATGCCTTAAAACTTACATGATAATCTTTCCAACAGTGGAAGATGTGGTTCAAATATATTGCACCTGACTACCATAACATAACATAGTGAAAAAATAACAGCCATGTCATAGATCCACCACGGCATAACAAAGTGATTATAAATAAAATCATTCATGTAATAGGCTTCTATGACATAACTAAGCCATTGTAAATAAAATGTCCATGCCATAGGCTACCATGACATAATATGCAATTGTTTATAAACCTTTAATGTCAAACGCCCACCATGGCATGACACAGAGATTGTAAATAAAATCATTCAAGTCATAGGCTACCATATCATAATAAAGTCATCATATTAAAATAAAACTTTCATGTAATAGGCTACCATGACATAACAAAGTGATTATAAATGAAACTGTCATGTCAAAGGGCTTTCATTAAGTTTTGAAGTCAGAGGGTGAAAAGAACAAGAGGGCCAAGATGGCCCTATATCACTCACCTGACTGACCTTGAGTCACTCAATTTAAGTAGATTATATAATACATGTACACTCACAATTCCAGAAAAACCGAGAAGGGCAAGTAGTTAGAATTCAGATTTGTTTTGAAGATGTAAAAGATGTGTAGAAGAGTTCAAACTTGGTAGAGGTTCACCCATGGTAAATGTCAGTGATATTACATCGAAATCAGGTCAGTAGATTCTGACAATAAGGCTTTTGAAGTTTTTACTATTGCTACCTATATAGTAAACTAGCACCTCACTGTTGCGGTCATGTTTTTTAACAAATCACAACGGCTTGAACAAACTTGGTAAAGGGTCACCCAAGGAACATTTCAGCAAAATTATTTTTAAATCGATCTGGTGGTTTCTGACAAGAAGATTTTTTAAGTTTTTACTATAGCTTATATAGTAAACTACACCCACCCCCTGGCCACCATGTCTTTTGACGAATCACTACAGTTTTAACAAACTTGGTGAAGGGTCCTCCAAGGAACATTTCAGTGAAATTATTATAAAATCGAGACAGTACTTTCTGACAAGAAGATTTTTTAAGTTTTTACTAATTAAACTTGCCCCGCTCCCTGGCGGTCATGTTTTTTAACAAATCAAGATGGCTTGAACAAACTTGGTAGAGGGTCACCCAAGGAACATTTCAGCGAAATTATTTTTAAATCGATCTGCTGGTTTCTGATAAGAAGATTTTTTAAATTTTTACTATAGCTTATATAGTAAACCAAACCTACCCCCTGGCAACCATGTTTTTTGACGAATCACTTCAGTTTGAACAATCTTGGTGGAGGGTCCTCCAAGGAACATTTCAGTGAAATTATTTTAAAATCGAGCCTGTAGTTTCAGACAAGAAAATTTTTTAAGTTTTTACTATAACTTATATAGTAAACTAACCCCACCCACTGTCCGCCATGTTTTTTGACGAATCAAAATGGCTTGAACAAACTTGGTAGAGGGTCACCCAAGGAACATTTCTGTGAAATTATTTTAAAATTGAGCCAGTAGTTTTTGACTCCAAGATTTTTTAAGTTTTTACTATAGCTTATATAGTAAACTAACCCCACCCCTGGCTGCCATGTTTTTTGATGAATCAAGATGGCTTGAACAAACTTGGTAGAGGGTCACCCAAGGAACATTTCTGTGAAGTTATATCAAAATTGGCCCAGTGGTTTCAGAGGAGAAGTTGTTAGAAGCTTAAAGTTAATGACAGACGACGGATGATGGACACCAGGCGATCACAAAAGCTCAACTTAGCCAAAGGCTGATAGGTGAGCTAAACAGTAAAAGGGGGTTCTGGGGATCCTCCGCTAAAAACAGAAGAAACCCGGCTGAAAATAGCTGGATGTTCAAATAAGAATAGCTGGCGGAAAAAACTCGGTCCCCAGCTTCTAATTACAGCCCTGTGTCATAGGCCCGCCATGATATACCAAAGTGATTTAAAATAAAACATTCATGTCAAAATGTGTATGATAATATTGGGCCATACAATGTACATCCAAATAATGTGCAGGATGAAACTGGGCCATACATCCCAAATGTATATGGTAATATCAGAACAGTGTCAAACTTCTAGAACATATCGACCCTGTGATTATTTTCAATCTTTTTCACTTACCCTCTGTGTTCTAAGGTCTTGATGTTAAATCCAAGTGTAGGAGATATAGTGTCTATGTCTTCACCATTAAACTTTTTCAGAATAGTTGTCTTTCCTGCATTGTCCAGACCTCTACATCTTTGTTAAGAAAATAGGTAATTTTAGTGTATTAATAATTTTGGCTGGTCAACTCTTGAGAAAAAGATTTTTAAAAATTTACAATGTTATCCCTTTTTTGGCCCCTGATGGCTCCTTAGGCATATAGATATTAAATATCCTTTAAAGGGACCAGTCTCAACTGTTGACTAAATAATGATCCAGACATCAAGATAATTGAAATAATACCTAAATTATATTAACAAGAACAAGTTCCTATTCTCTCATAGTTTATAGCCCTAGATGTAAATTACGAAGTCCCTTTTACTGGGTTCCACTGGACCCTATTTTCTTTATCTTAAAAACCAATACTAATAAGAATTATTTATACCATTTAATCATTACGTGAGCACACCTATCTTCTCAAGTAATTGATAGCATTACCACTTAAATCATCGACGAGAGATTAATGACAACTGAGACGCATATCATATATCATCATCACAGAGATTGTGGCCAGGCTGGGATTTGAACTCATGACCCCCGGACTGATTGTCAGATGTGCTACCGACTAAGCTAACTGGGCCCAGTTGGATAGCTTTTTAAACGATTTAAAAAAACACACAAAAAAGTTTTTAAATGCTTTTAAACTTTTTAATATACTGGTGATCCTGGACATGTGTACGGCAGTGTTGGGCAATCCTGCACATCGCGGTTCTTTCAACTACCTACAGTGTCCCAAGGTTTTCTTCAATGGTAGTCCTTTATGGAGATTTGGTTTGAACAGTGTCATTTCATGTCCATGTGTAAGGCTGACATCAGAAAGTATGAAAAATAGTTTGTAAGTCTCAACAAAATTACCCTTGACCACCTCTGGCTTATGGAATATAGATTTAGAGCTTTTACGCACTAATAGTATGGAAGTGTTTTGCGCTAAGGTAATGAGACAAGTAACGTACCTTTGGACTCTTTCTAAAGTCTCAGTGTCTTTCACATAATATGGGCACTGTTACACAGTATTCCATAATCATTTTAATGGGTCTCACAGGTATTATCAATAACTTTAAAACTGTTTATGTAAATATGTTTAAATTTACCACAAGCATGTCTTTTTTAATGCAAACTAAGTAGGTCAATGTCAGTGATGCAAACATTTTTAATATGATGGTGATCAGTTTACAGACTATAATCAATACTTTTAAGTATTACTGAAAAACAAAACTGACCCAACAAGATATAAATATGTTTATGAAGTTCACTACTATAACATCAGTAGTCTGTTCAGAAACTGATTTAAGCTATGCTAATCATAAAACTTTACCAAACTATAAAATATTAACCAAGTCCATTAAGTAGGTCAGTGATGTAAACATTTTTTAACATGAGAAGTTTACAGAATCAGTTACTGAAAAACAAAAAATATCCAAACACAAGCAATAAACAAAAAAACATTATCTAAAGTTTTAAAGCCCAAATGTATGCATGCTATATACATTGTTTGTATAACATGATATGGATGTATAAACTGATAAGAATGTATAGCATGTTATGGATGTATACCATGATATGGATGTATAGCATGGTGAGGATGTATAACATGATATGGATGTATAACATGATATGGATGTATAGCATGGTGAGGATGTATAACATGGTATGGATGTATAGCATGGTGAGTATGTATAACATGGTATGGATGTATAGCATGGTGAGGATGTATAACATGATATGGATGTATAGCATGGTGAGTATGTATAACATGGTATGGATGTATAGTATGGTGAGGATGTATAACATGGTATGGATGTATAGTATGGTGAGGATGTATAACATGATATGGATGTATAGTATGGTGAGGATGTTTAACATGGTATGGATGTATAGCATGGTGAGGATGTATAACATGATATCGATGTATAGCATGGTGAGGATGTATAACATGGTATGGGTGTATAGCATGGTGAGGATGTATAACATGATATGGATGTATAGCATGGTGAGGATGTATAACATGGTATGGGTGTATAGCAGGGTGAGGATGTATAACATGATATGGATGTATAGCATGGTGAGTATGTATAACATGATATGGATGTATAACATGGAAAGGATGTATAACATGATATGTATGTATAGCATGGTGAGGATGTATAACATGGTATGGGTGTATAGCATGGTGAGGATGTATAACATGGTATGGATGTATAACATGGTGAGTATGTATAACATGGTATGGGTGTATAGCATGGTGAGGATGTATGCCATGATATGGATGTATAGCATGGTGAGGATGTATAACATGATATGGATGTATAGCATGGTGAGTATGTATAACATGGTATGGATGTATAGCATGGTGAGGATGTATAACATGGTATGGATGTATAGTATGGTGAGGATGTATAACATGGTATGGATGTATAGCATGGTGAGGATGTATAACATGATATGTATGTATAGCATGGTGAGGATGTATAACATGATATGGATGTATAGCATGATGAGGATGTATAACATGATATGGATGTATAGCATGGTGAGGATGTATATCATGATATGGATGTATAGCATGGTGAGGACGTATAAAATGGTAAAGATGTATAGCATGGTGAGGATGTATAACATGGTATGGATGTATAGCATGGTGAGGATGTATAACATGATATGGATGTATAGCATGGTAATGATGTATAACATGGTAAGGATGTATAGCATGGTGGGGATGTATAACATGATATGGATGTATAGCATGGTGAGGATGTATAGCATGGTATGGGTGTATAGCATGGTGTGGGTGTATAGCATGGTGTGGATGTATAGCATGGTGAGGATGTATAACATGGTATGGATGTATAGCATGGTGAGGATGTATAACATGGTATGGGTGTATAGCATGGTGTGAATGTATAACATGGTATGGATGTATAGCATGGTGAGTATGTATAACATGGTATGGATGTATAGCATGGTGAGTATGTATAACATGGTATGGATGTATAGCATGGTGAGGATGTATAGCATGGTGAGGATGTATAACATGGTATGGGTGTATAGCATGGTGAGGATGTATGCCATGATATGGATGTATAGCATGGTGAGTATGTATAACATGGTATGGATGTATAACATGGTGTGGATGTATAACATGGTATGGATGTATAGCATGGTGAGTATGTATAACATGGTATGGATGTATAGCATGGTGAGTATGTATAACATGGTATGGATGTATAGCATGGTGAGTATGTATAACATGGTATGGATGTATAGCATGGTGAGTATGTATAACATGGTATGGATGTATAGCATGGTGAGTATGTATAACATGATATGGATGTATAGCATGGTGAGGATGTTTAACATGGTATGGATGTATAGCATGGTGACGATGTATAACATGGTATGGATGTATAACATGGTATGGATGTATAGTATGGTGAGGATGTATAACATGGTATGGATGTATAGTATGGTGAGGATGTATGCCATGATATGGATGTATAGCATGGTGAGGATGTATAACATGGTATGGATGTATAGCATGGTGAGTATGTATAACATGGTATGGATGTATAGTATGGTGAGGATGTATAACATGGTATGGATGTATAGCATGATGAGTATGTATAACATGGTATGGATGTATAGCATGGTGAGTATGTATAACATGGTATGGGTGTAGAGCATGGTGAGGATGTATGCCATGATATGGATGTATAGCATGGTGCGGATGTATAACATGATATGGATGTATAGCATGGTGAGTATGTATAACATGGTATGGATGTATAACATGGTAAGGATGTATAACATGACATGGATGTATAGCATGGTGAGGATGTATAACATGATATGTATGTATAGCATGGTGAGGATGTATAACATGATATGGATGTATAGCATGATGAGGATGTATAACATGATATGGATGTATAGCATGGTGAGGATGTATATCATGATATGGATGTATAGCATGGTGAGGACGTATAAAATGGTAAAGATGTATAGCATGGTGAGGATGTATAACATGGTATGGATGTATAGCATGGTGAGGATGTATAACATGATATGGATGTATAGCATGGTAATGATGTATAACATGGTAAGGATGTATAGCATGGTGGGGATGTATAACATGATATGGATGTATAGCATGGTGAGGATGTATAGCATGGTATGGGTGTATAGCATGGTGTGGGTGTATAGCATGGTGTGGATGTATAGCATGGTGAGGATGTATAACATGGTATGGATGTATAGCATGGTGAGGATGTATAACATGGTATGGGTGTATAGCATGGTGTGAATGTATAACATGGTATGGATGTATAGCATGGTGAGTATGTATAACATGGTATGGATGTATAGCATGGTGAGTATGTATAACATGGTATGGATGTATAGCATGGTGAGGATGTATAGCATGGTGAGGATGTATAACATGGTATGGGTGTATAGCATGGTGAGGATGTATGCCATGATATGGATGTATAGCATGGTGAGTATGTATAACATGGTATGGATGTATAACATGGTGTGGATGTATAACATGGTATGGATGTATAGCATGGTGAGTATGTATAACATGGTATGGATGTATAGCATGGTGAGTATGTATAACATGGTATGGATGTATAGCATGGTGAGTATGTATAACATGGTATGGATGTATAGCATGGTGAGTATGTATAACATGGTATGGATGTATAGCATGGTGAGTATGTATAACATGATATGGATGTATAGCATGGTGAGGATGTTTAACATGGTATGGATGTATAGCATGGTGACGATGTATAACATGGTATGGATGTATAACATGGTATGGATGTATAGTATGGTGAGGATGTATAACATGGTATGGATGTATAGTATGGTGAGGATGTATGCCATGATATGGATGTATAGCATGGTGAGGATGTATAACATGGTATGGATGTATAGCATGGTGAGTATGTATAACATGGTATGGATGTATAGTATGGTGAGGATGTATAACATGGTATGGATGTATAGCATGATGAGTATGTATAACATGGTATGGATGTATAGCATGGTGAGTATGTATAACATGGTATGGGTGTAGAGCATGGTGAGGATGTATGCCATGATATGGATGTATAGCATGGTGCGGATGTATAACATGATATGGATGTATAGCATGGTGAGTATGTATAACATGGTATGGATGTATAACATGGTAAGGATGTATAACATGACATGGATGTATAGCATGGTGAGGATGTATAACATGATATGTATGTATAGCATGGTGAGGATGTATAACATGATATGGATGTATAGCATGATGAGGATGTATAACATGATATGGATGTATAGCATGGTGAGGATGTATATCATGATATGGATGTATAGCATGGTGAGGACGTATAAAATGGTAAAGATGTATAGCATGGTGAGGATGTATAACATGGTATGGATGTATAGCATGGTGAGGATGTATAACATGATATGGATGTATAGCATGGTAATGATGTATAACATGGTAAGGATGTATAGCATGGTGGGGATGTATAACATGATATGGATGTATAGCATGGTGAGGATGTATAGCATGGTATGGGTGTATAGCATGGTGTGGGTGTATAGCATGGTGTGGATGTATAGCATGGTGAGGATGTATAACATGGTATGGATGTATAGCATGGTATGGATGTATAACATGGTGAGGATGTATAACATGATATGGATGTATAGCATGGTGAGGATGTATAACATGGTATGGATGTATAGCATGGTGAGTATGTATAACATGGTATGGATGTATAGCATGGTGAGGATGTATAACATGATATGGATGTATAACATGGCATGGATGTATAGCATGGTGAGGATGTATAACATGGTATGGGTGTATAGCATGGTGTGAATGTATAACATGGTATGGATGTATAGCATGGTGAGTATGTATAACATGGTATGGATGTATAGCATGGTGAGGATGTATAACATGATATGGATGTATAGCATGGTGAGGATGTATAACATGGTATGGGTGTATAGCATGGTGAGGATGTATGCCATGATATGTATGTATAGCATGGTGAGTATGTATAACATGGTATGGATGTATAGCATGGTGTGGATGTATAACATGGTATGGATGTATAGCATGGTGAGTATGTATAACATGGTATGGATGTATAGCATGGTGAGTATGTATAACATGGTATGGATGTATAGCATGGTGAGGATGTTTAACATGGTATGGATGTATAGCATGGTGAGTATGTATAACATGATATGGATGTAAAGCATGGTGAGGATGTATAGCATGTTATGGGTGTATAGCATGGTGTGGATGTATAACATGGTATGGATGTATAGCATGGTAAGAATGTATAACAGGATATGGATGTATAGCATGGTGAGGATGTATAACATGGTGAGGATGTATAACATGATATAGATGTATAGCATGGTGAGGATATATAACATGGTATGGATGTATAGCATGGTGAGTGTGTATAACATGGTATGGATGTATAGCATGGTGAGTATGTATAACATGGTATGGGTGTATAGCATGGTGAGGATGTATGCCATGATATGGATGTATAGCATGGTGAGGATGTATAACATGATATGGATGTATAGCATGGTGAGTATGTATAACATGGTATGGATGTATAACGTGGTATGGATGTATAACATGACATGGATGTATAGCATGGTGAGGATGTATAAGATGATATGGATGTATAGCATGGTGAGGATGTATAACATGAAATGGATGTATAGCATGGTGAAGATGTATAAAATGGTAAGAATGTATAGCATGGTATGGATGTATAACATGGTATGGATGTATAGCATGGTGAGGATGTATAACATGATATGGATGTATAGCATGGTAAGGATGTATAACATGGTAAGGATGTATAGCATGGTGAGGATGTATAACATGATATGGATGTATAGCATGGTGAGGATGTATAGCATGGTATGGATGTATAGCATGGTGAGGATGTATAACATGATATTGATGTATAGCATGGTGAGGATGTATAACATGGTATGGATGTATAACATGGTGAGGATGTATAACATGATATGGATGTATAGCATGGTGAGGATGTATAACATGACATGGATGTATAGCGTGGTGAGGATGTATAACATGGTATGGATGTATAGCATGGTAAGGATGTATAACATGGTGAGGATGTATAACATGATATGGATGTATAGCATGGTGAGGATGTATAACATGATATGGATGTATAGCATGTATGGATATATAACATGGTATGGATGTATAACATGGTGAGGATGTATAACATGATATGGATGTATAGCATTGGAAGGATGTATAACATGGTAAGGATGTATAGCATGGTGAGTATGTATAACATGGTATGGATGTATAACATGGTGAGGATGTATAGCATGTTATGGATGTATAGCATGGTAAGGGTGTATAACATGGTATGGATGTATAGCATGGTGAGGATGTATAACATGATATGGATGTATAGCATGGTGAGTATGTATAGCATGGTATGGATGTATAGCATGGTAAGGATGTATAGCATGGTGAGTATGTAAATATGGTATGGATGTATAGCATGGTAAGGATGTATAGCATGGTGAGGATGTATAACATGATATGGATGTATAGCATGGTGAGGATGTATAGCATGGTATGGGTGTATAGCATGATGAGGATGTATAACATGATATGGATGTATAGCATGGTGAGGATGTATAACATGGTATGGATGTATAGCATGGTGAGGATGTATAACATGGTATGGATGTATAGCATGGTGAGGATGTATAACATGGTATGGATGTATAGCATGGTGAGGATGTATAACATGGTATGGAGGAATAGCATGGTGAGGATGTATAACATGATATGGATGTATACGATAGTGAGGATGTATAACATGATATGGATGTATAAAATGGTACAGATGTATAACATGGTAAGGATGTATAACATGGTAAGGATGTATAACATGATATGTATGTATAACATGATATGGATGTATAACATGATAAGGATTATAACATGGTAAGGATGTATTACATGGTAAGGATGTATAACATGGTAAGGGTGTATACCATGATATGGAGGAATACCATGGTATGGATGTATACCATGATATGGAGGTATACCATTGTAAGGAGGTATACCATGATACGGAGGAATACCATGATATGGATGTATACCATGGTATGGATGTATACCATGGTATGGAGGTATACCATGATATGGAGGTATACCATGGTATGGAGGTATACCATGATATGGAAGTAGAGCATGGTATGGATGTGGTTATGAAGTTTATACACAAAAAGTATTTTGTAACAAAAAGTATGAATGTTTTAAATGTGATTTAATAAATCAATTCATACATTCTTAATGTTCATCTTCATGTACATCATACGTCGGCACAGTCACACTTGAATATTACACTATGTGTGATGCTTGGTCAATAAAAGATTATGAAAGGAGAGACAGTAAAAAGAGGTTGGATGGTTAAAAGCAAGGACACTATATAAGTCTTTGTTAAAAGATAGAAATAAGAATAAAGTGTGTCCAGCTACATTTTTGCCTCTTCAACTCAAGTCAGGGGCTTCTCCAACATCGGCAGGCAGGCTGTTCCATGCTGTAGTAGTTCATGAAAAGAAAATAATGTAATATGATGTTGATGTAGATGGCAGGGCGAAATTTCCTGGAGTGGGAGGATCTGGTATAGCCCTGGACAGGGGTTAGATACTGGCTGGCTTGGAAATCTTAAACATCATGATCATCTAGACTTTGGTCCGACTGGATGATATCTGTTGGTCACATATATGGTAGCTTTCCTTTGTATCATCTCCAGTTTATATGTCTGATCCCAGGTGTACATGTCCCAGACTGTGGAACTGTACTCCAAGTTTGGTCGCACAAGTGTTTTGTAAGCCGTACCCATTACCTCTTCATTGCTGATGTGCAAGCTGCATTGAAGGAACCTGAGCATGCTACTACTCTTCTTCGCAGTCTTGTCATTTTAAAATGTGTGCTTTCACCAAGACATTCACTACTGCGAACAGTTTCAACTTGGTGAACATCGGTAAACACAGCTGCATTCAGCACCTTTAAACAGCAAACATGTTTAATGCACGGTTCCTTAAATTTGTAAAGAGCGTGAAAACTTGTGTCCTAGACAGGCGAGGTATCCCATTAAAATGGCAAAACGAATGAGAGAAAAGCAGATAATATTTTCCAGATTTTCTTTAACTTGGATTTACTTTAATTATTAATCGGGCTGTAGAATAGTTTGATCTGTATTTATCACACAGGACAAATGTTTTATGTGCGTGAAAACCGGCAACATCGTGACGGCATTAGTCATAGTCTAACCAAAATGTTAACACGGTCTGAAAATCAAGTTACTTGATTAATAGATTCCCAACGGTTTAAAGGATACAACATCAGTAAACGAACTTCCCTCTCTTTCTGTTTCATTTTCTTGAGAATTGTTAAAAGTCCCATTTTCCTTTATAAGCGAATTATCAAAAATATTAACTATTTACTGTTGTAGTTGTTGCCGGAAAGAAGTCGTGTTTATCTCGCGGAACACGTGGCCTCAAGCCGGAACATTTGCTTGTTTTGATCACAGGGGTACGGCACCTAGCAAGAACCCTCCTCAACACTACGGTGGGGAAGCAAAGAATTCAACGTCATGAAACGTCATCACTGATGAGTTGTCCCAACCCAAAAATGAAAAAAAAAATGCGTTGATTCATGCAAGGAGTTATATAGGGGAGGATAGAAAACTGACTGTGATTTTGTAAACGCTCGCGTATTCACGCAACATCTCGCAATCTTATTTTTACTTCTATTCATTTCAGGATCACAAATCAAAATTCTTACATTGCAGAATGAAATTCTCATCAAAACAAGACCATTCCCAGAAATGTGTGTTTAAAATTGTTGAAGAACTTTAGAATACAAAATTTGTATACTGCAGCTAAAATAACGACACATTACAATAAAATTTCCTTCAAACTTCAATATCTTTAAGTCAAGATCATTTTGCGAGATCAAAACATGCTTAAACATCTACGATTATATACAACCAAGAAATTTGAAAGACAGGACTCGCAACTGGCGCCGATATCTGTGATTGGTATGGGAAAACGCGTATCTATGGAGTAGAGAGTTAATTGATGTTTAAAGTGGAGCTTTATAATTATAAAGTACGAGTATAATACAGTATTTGTGCACGTCAGTCAATAGCCCCTTTTTAACCCCTTACTCCATAGATACACGTTTTCCCGCACGAATCAAAGAAGGCCTATGAAAATAGCGTAGGAAGAGTTCAGATTGCTCGTAACGAGCAATCTGAACACTTTCTGCACTGTTTTCCACTCTGCCAGTTAATATAATCATAATTCACCCAATAATTCAAAAGCCTTCTATATTAGGTGTCCAAAGCCTTCTATATTAGGTGTCTAAAGCCTTCTATATTAGGTGTCCAAAGCCTTCTATATAAGGTGTCCAAAGCCTTCTTTATTAGGTGTCTAAAGGCTTAGAATATTAGAGGTGTCCAAAGGCGTTTATATGAAGTAAAGGGTTAATTAACTGATAATTTTCTATGATGTGACGTCATGTTACATACATCCTGCCATAAACACCATGTCATAAAACCTGGGGTGATAGATTCTATTTTTAGTCACCCTGCAACTGATGTGTCGTCGTAAGTGTTTTTTCCCTCGCGCTGCGAAACTAGTCATTTTGGCGATCAAGATATGTTGGTTACGTTTCCAGTGGACAGCATCGGCATGGTCGCTATTCCTCCCGGTGCTGCACCCCTGGCTGGATAAGATGACTATTTTGTCTAAGTCGGTTGAGTTGTCTAAGCTGATTCTTGTAGATTGTTGATTTCAGAAAGTTCCCCGTTGGTTCCACTGCTGTTTAGTCTTGGATAAGCTGTTTGCTGTACCGCTGTCTGTTGAGCTGCTGGTTCTTTGAGTCAAAACGATCCTTTCTACGGCCACATTTAAAAACATGTTAAGCAGCATTAAAAAATCAACCCATGTAAAATGGATGCGACATAGATGATTAAAATCATTTGTAAATATAAACCTCTAAGCTTGACAAATATCTAAGTTTCACCCACGTAGAAGGCTGGAGCTCCGGAAAATACGTCCTACCGCTTTGACAGCCGCATATAGAGTGATGACCACTGATGCTGTAAATGTGAGGAGGTTGGGCTTAGGACACTGTTTGCATTAATCTTGTAAATGGTTTACAATTTAATTGCTTAGCATATGTTACTTAATTGTTTATATGTCTCTGGTTTGTGATATAATGTTAGGGATGATTTAATATTGTATTGAAATCGAGACTTTGTTATAGTGTTTGTTTCTATTTTACTTATTATCATGTTCATTTCTTGTAATAACTGATACTTTTCCTAAATAGACAATGGCAGACTTAATGTAAGGTTTCAATTGCTGGTATGTGTTTCGTTTATACTTTGTAGTATTGAAATGATTTGTATATGCTTTTTAACTGTTCATTATTAGTGAAATTAGCATTTGATAAATAAAGTTGGATAACTTAAAGGGAGAATATCAGGGAAAAATGTTATAAATGTCTTACAAAATAAAATTATCTTTAAAGTAGATAAAAGCATCTTATTATCATTAAGACATACCATCCAAATAGTTTGGTATGTCAAATCCAACAAAACGTGACAATCAATATTCAAACTGGAGTACAAAACTTGAAACCAAATCCCCATTCTAAAAATTGGCAGCACTTGAGTATCTTTACATCGACATTTGGTCTGTTTCTAAGATGAAACACGTTTACTACGTGTAAACCTGTATAACGGATACTGAAATAAAAATGTAACCATGTGACTCATTTATTACGTCATAAACTATGTTGCGATTTTAAGAGAGAAATCCATTTTTGTCTAACCTAGGCGCTTAGCCCAAGTAAGGAAATCCCCTTTCAATATATTATTTTTGCATATTTAACTAGATATTCTTTTGGCTATATATAAAGACATGATATATTAGAGAAAAAAAATGTTTTAGCCAATTTTAAAAAATTCTGATTGATAAATTCCTTTTAAAACTGCCAATACAATGTGGTAACAGTGTCAGGATCCCCACCAGTATTTATCTTGGAGTTATTTTCGTTTAGAAAAGCGTGCTAGCTAACACCTAGGACTTATGTCTTGCTTACACTAAAGAAATATACTGAAGGAGTATTATATATGAAAAGTGAAAATATGAAAGTTTACATGAATACGTGTTTAATAGTGTAATACCAATGGCGTTTAAAGCATCTACATCATTTATTATAATATTATGCATTGTTCAGAGAGCCGTATCCAAATATCATGTATAAGCGAATGCTTGAATTATAAGAAATAAACAACAATAAAGACATTCTGTTTAATAGTTATAAAAATGTGATCATCATGAAACATTCAATGCAATAACACTTGTATTTCAAGTTGGTGATAATTGCATATAGTTTTATAGCTTTAATACCGCTTCGTTGCTAACAAAAATGGCGGCTATTAAACGTGCAAATTATCGAAATACTCGGATAATCTCGTGAAATCTCTTCGTCAGCTGTCTAAACCTTGAATGGGACAATTACATGGTTTCATATACATTTTCAGACAAAGAACCGAGCTACATTAAAGGTTTTGCCTAAGTCGCGTCAAGAAATCAATATCGAGGGAAAATGGACGGAAACATCATCAGCGGAAAATGTTCTCCTGTCAGACTCACGGAACTCTCTGCGGCGGATACCTGGTATATGGACGGAACCTTTTATTCAAGCCCATCATGCTTCTACTAGTTATACACAATTCAGGCTATGGTAAATGGATACATATGTCTTCTAGTGTATGGGCCCCTCTCAAACAAAATCCAAGTGATTTGCAGACGTGACGACAATAACAATATTAGACTTACCAACAACAATTATGATTGATTTTGAAGGATATTATTTTCATTATACTCAGTGTATCTGGAGGAAAGTACAGTCATTTGGACTAGAATCTGAATATAAAAACAATGATGAATTTAAGACATAAGTATGCCGTGCTGGCGCACTGTCATTAATCCCCATGAGCTTGGTAGAAGACGTGAGGCTCAGTGCGTTAGAAGATGGTAACAGTGACTCACCAGCAGTCATTAGATTTAATTTCTATGTTACAGAACAGTGGGTTGTAGGGGATAAAGTTATATGGAATCATTTCGACATTGATGGCCCACGCACAACCAACCATCTTGTAGGTGGGCATAACAAAGTTAACAGTCTGTTTACTCACTGTATAATACAATCACTAAACAAACCAATAATGGCATGTTAGATTTAGCCTTATAAGAATAAATTTGTACTGAATACTGGTAAAAAACAAACAGTTAAAATTGGGTCAATTTTGTTGAAATACATTGTATCATTCAATAAAAATGTTAAAACTATTCATATGTATATTGAATAAAATAGCAAAACAAACAGTTAAGATCAGGGCAATTTAGTTGAAATACATTGCATCATTCAATAAAAATGTTTAAACTATTCATTTGTATATTGAATAAATTGACAAAAATAACCCTATATATTCTTATTATTGTTGATTAATTATTACTATAAGAAACGTATAACAATTTTTTCTCAAAAAGAATAACCCACAAGAGCAATTATCACCACTTAAATCTATTGGGGGCGGTTGTGTAGTGGTTAGAGTGTTGGCCGCTCACGCCAGAGGTTACATGTTCGATCCCCATCTCGACCTGATGCCTCTCATAAAACAATACTCAGTACTGGTTCTATCCAGGAAATGGACTTCAGAGTGGTTCATATAAGCTTTGAGCATTCATCGCGATCGAGTTTAAATAAATTTGTATAAACTAAATATATTGTTATGCCCGAACAATACAGTTCCTTCATCCCAACTACTTTTTTCTATTTTAAACAATAGAGGTTTGGAAAGTGATCGTAAAATGTTGTATATACTCGAGACTCCATTGCTGGGATATTTACACTGTCTACAAATAATGGGATTACTTGTAATACTCTTCACTGGATATCTGATTGTCTAACTGATAGAACCCAGACAGTTGTCCTTGAGGGAGCCGCCATGTCAGACAAAGTTCCTGTAACCTCTTGTGTTCCTCGAGGGCATAGGGCATAGTTTTGGTCCCATCCTCTTTTTAATATAATTATATAAAGCTTTTCCAAATTATATTCAACATAGTACCCTAACAGTATTTCCTGATGACAACATCATTTGTAAAGACAAATATGATATTTCAAAGCTAAAAACATCCAACCAGATTGCAGCATCTGGTCGGTGAGAGCAAGATTGGCTAATGCCGAAAAAAGTAACATCTTAAATGTCACACAAAAATGAACTCTATTGAATTTTCATATAAACTATAACTACATGACAATATACCCAAAAAAGTAACCATCGCAAAATACCTAGGCATAACAGTATAATCTAAAATGGGATAACATATTAACTTGATAACCAACAAAGCTAACAAATCACTAGGATTCTTACTGCGTAACTTTGAAATAAATTCCACTAAAGTAAACAATCATGTATACAAGGCACTTGTCCGACCAAAATTAAAATATTCATTCACTGTTTGGGAGCCGGGACACTCACTCAAAAACGCAGATAAACCAAATAGAAAATAGAATATGGTTTAATCATTGATTCTAAAGAGTAATGCCTGTTAAATATAGAATGATACGAACTCGTCATCTCTCTACTAAAAATTGATAAAATAGCACGCAGAGAATTAATAATTTGGATTTTAGATATTACAGGCAACTGCTTGTGTTAAGAATTTTAGAATCATCTGCACACATCATACATTTTGAGGATTTGAGATCTAGAATCTCGTTAAACATACATGCTGAATAAAAAAAGGTCCCGAAACAGATCCGTTAGACGTATACATAAGTTCTATACGGAGGTAGTAGGTAACGGACATGTCATATTAAGTTTTAAACTTATTTATTATTTTACTTGATTGTGAAAAAAATTATTACAACTTATGTACATCATACTCGGAGTTTTCATGAGTCGAACTAGTACTTAGAATATGCGGTAAAAGTCCCTTGCCCAAGGACACCACATATAGCCGTTAGGTAGGACCGAACCTGCAACCCTTCGATCCTGAGTTCGATGCTCTACCACTGGACCATGTGATCCACTCATATTAAGTAGTGTGATACAGACAATAGTTTATATTCATATATATTATACTTTCTATTTGCCAAGTAAGTCGATTAACTTGAGTTTTACCAAGATTACGATACTAGTTTTTATGAAACTGGCACGGTAACCGGAAAAAACATCAAAATTAAAGAAACGCCGTAATTTATGTCGTAAAAAATGGTCGCTTTTTGGTAGAACAAATATTAAATAAAAATGAAAAATAGTAAATAAAAGTTTATTCTACAATTTTTTGATAAACTATCACCAGATATATGTTGAAAATCAATTTTAACACCACTATTAGATAGTGTCGTAATTATTTTGTTAAACTCTTTACGGCAACAGAAAATGGCAGCATCCTCCCAGCAGCCGCTGGAGAAGATCTGGTATTTTGACGTTTCTGATCCAACAAATCATCCAAAAGGTTTTACCATTTACAAAGTTACTTCAAAGGTAATAATGAATGTCAAACTTATGCCACCTAAATAACTGACACAGCAAATCAAATATAATTAGTTTAATCAAGGCTGTATTCTTGTGCTTAGACTTAAGTACATGTATCTTGTGACGTCTTTAAAACTTAAGATATGTTGTTTTTTACTTTGCGACAGAAACATGTGTTACAATTTAATGTATTCATTGTGTCAGTATAACCATATTGGCTTAGGAAACAGGAAATGCATAATGGCAGTCATATAATCCTTTTTTCTTATTTAAAATGCATTTTCCTTATTTTTAATGCTCATTACTTTATTTTAATGGCGTTATTATTAATACTAACTTTATGGATGACTTATTGATAGCTGGAACTCATCATGTGTCTGAAAAGTTTGGGAAATTCTTGCGCGACGTCATTTGGCATTGTTAACGTTATGTAGTGAATGTATATAGGTCACTTCCAACAGCCTCTCAGTTAAGCTAGCTTTTACAGTGATATGGTTGAAGTGCACTGACTGTATTGGAAGTTAAGCAAATGAGTACAGGGTTAGTACTTGGATGGGTGACCGCTGTCACTTTAATGGCGACAAGGATTAACTTTCGAACCTGCGTCTGCACGAATCTCTCTTTCTTTGGGATGGGGCAGAATATGGTCATGAACTGCGGGAAGCCACAGACTGCAGTTGGGGCTAAGCCCTAAAGGTTAAAGAGGGGATGAGTGTAGTGAATGTACATAGGTCACTTACAACAGCTTCACTGTTAAGCTAGCTTTTACAGCAATATGGTTAAATTGCACTGACTGTATTGGAAGTTAAGCAATGGAGTACAGGGTTAGAACTTGGATGGGTGACCGCGGTCACTTTAGTTACATCATTTCCTCTTTAATGTTTTGACGTTACATAATTTCCTGCCAGTTGTTTATTTAGTTACAAAATGAAATGACCTTACAAGATGTGATTTAGTTTCGAAAACATTACTGCTATATTCCTGATGAAGGCATAAGCTGAAAATTAAAAAAAAGTTTTTAATAGATATTAATATTATATTTTCTTCCCTTCGGATGATCCATAGTAGAATTCATGCAACATTTTAAATTCAAGATCATCTTGCATGTTTAAAACAGTATGAAACATATACGGTTTCATACACCTTACATTTTATGTAAAAGATATCAGTTGCCTGTGATATTTGAATGATTAAGTTGCCAAATTATTAATTCTTCACATGCTTTTTTGTAAACATTAAGTAGAAAGATGCAAGTTTCCTATCCTTCTATTAAAGTTTTTGCCTGAAACAGAAGTGTTCATAAGATTTATGTTTTAATAGCCATTATTGTGTTACAGAGCTAGAGAATCCTTTGGCTTAACCAATTACCACCCACACAATTAATAACAGAACATTTCCAAGCACATTAGAATGATGTCCATTTTGCAAATCTCCACACTCAGACTGTCAATGAGAGATGTGCTGGTATGGTTGGGTATATGGCTGGTATGGTTGAGAGTTGTGCTGGTTTGGTAGGGTATATGGCTGGTATGGTTGGCTATATGACTGGTATGGTTGAGTATATGACTGGTATTGTTGAGAGCTGTGCTGGTATGGTTGGGTATATGGCTGGTATGGTTGATAGCTGTTCTGGTATGGTTGGTTATATGGCTGGTATGGTTGGGTATATGGCTGGTATGCTTGAGAGCAGTGCTGGTATAGTTGGGTTTATGGCTGATATGGCTGGTATGCTTGAGAGCTGTGCTGGTATTGTTTGGTTTATGACTGGTATGGTTGGGTATATGGCTGGTATTGTTGAGAGCTGTTCTGGTATAGTTGGGTATATGGCTGGTATGGTTGAGAGCTGTGCTGGTATAGTTGGGTATATCGCTGATATGGCTGGTATGGATGGGTATATGGCTGGTATGATTGAGAGCTGTGGTGGTATGGATGGGTATATGGCTGGTATTGTTGAGAGATGTGCTGATATGGTTGGGTATATGGCTGGTATGGTTGATAGCTGTGCTAGTATGGTTGGGTATATGGCTGGTAGTGTTGATGAGAGATGTGCTGATATGGTTGGGTATATGGCTTGTATGATTGAGAGATGTGCTGGTATGGTTGGGTATATGGCTGGTATTGTTGAGAGATGTGCTGATATGGTTGGGTATATGGCTGGTATGATTGAGAGCTGTGCTGGTATGGTTGGGTATATGGCTAGTATTGTTGAGAGCTGTGCAGGTATGGTTGGGTATATGGCTGGTATTGTTGAGAGATATGCTGATCAATATGTTTGGGTATATGGCTGGTATTATTTAGAGATGTGCTGATCGATATGGGTGGGTATATGGCTGGAATTGTTGAGAGATGTGGTGGTATGGTTGGGTATATGGCTGGTATGGTTGAGAGATGTGCTGGTATGGTTGAGTATATGGCTGGTATTGTTGAGAGATGTGATGGTATGGTTGGGTATATGGCTTGTTTTGTTGAGAGATGTGCTGATATGGTTGGGTATATGGCTGGTATTGTTGAGAGATGTGCTGATATGGTTGGATATATGGCTGATATGGTTGAGAGATGTGCTGGTATGGTTGGGTATATGGCTGGTATGGTTGAGAGATGTGCTGGTATGGTTGGGTATATGGCTGGTATGGTTGAGAGATGTGCTGGTATGGTTGGGTATATGGCTGGTATGGTTGAGAGATGTGCTGGTATGGTTGGGTATATGGCTGGTATTGTTGAGAGATGTGCTGATATGGTTGGGTATATGGCTGGTATGGTTGAGAGATGTGCTGGTTTTGTTGGGTATATGGCTGGTATTGTTGAGAGATGTGGTGGTATGGTTGGGTATATGGCTGGTATTGTTGAGAGATTTGCTGATATGGTTGGATATATGGCTGGTATTGTTGAGAGATGTGCTGGTATGGTTGGGTATATGGCTGGTATGGTTGAGAACTGTTCTGGTATGGCTGGTATGGTTGGGTATATGGCTGATATGCTTGAGAGCTGTGCTGGTATGGTTGGGTCTATGACTGGTATGGTTGAGTTTATAGTTGGTATTGTTGAGAGATGTGCTGGTATGGTTGGGTATATGGCTGGTATGGTTGAGAACTGTTCTGGTATGGTTTGGTGTATGGCTGGTATGGTTGGGTATATGGCTGGTATGCTTTAGAGCTGTGCTGGTACGGTTGGGTCTATGACTGGTATTGTTGAGTTTATAGTTGATATTGTTGAGAGCTGTTCTGGTATGGTTGGGTTTATGGCTGGTATGGTTGAGAGCTTTGCTGGTATAGTTGGGTATATGGCTGATATGGCTGGTATGGTTGTGTATATGGCTGGTAAGCTTGAGAGCTGTGCTGGTATGGTTTGGTCTATGACTGGTATGGTTGAGTATATGGTTGGTATTGTTGAAACCTGTTCCGGTATGGTTGGGTTTATGGCTGGTATGGTTGAGACCTGTTCTTGTATAGTTGGGTATATGGCTTATATGGCTGGTATGGATGGGTATATGGCTGGTATGATTGAGAGTTGTGCTAGTATGGTTGGGTATATATCTGTTATTGTTGAGAGATGTGCTGATATGGTTGGGTATATGGTTGGTATGATTGATAGCTGTGCTGGTATGGTTGGATATATGGCTGGTATTGTTGAGAGATGTGCTGATATGGTTGGATATATGGCTGGTATTGTTGAGAGCTGTGCTGGTATGGTTAGGTATATGGCTGGTAGTGTTGAGAGCTGTGCTGATATGGTTGGGTATATGGCTGGTATTGTTGAGAGCTGTGTTGGTATGGTTGGATATATGACTGGTATTGTTGAGAGATGTGCTGATATGGTTGAGTATATGGCTGGTATGATTGAGAGCTATGTTGATATGGTTGGGTGTATGGCTGGTATTGTTGAGAGCTGTGCTGGTATGGATTGGTATATGGCTGGTATGGTTGAGAACTGTACTGGTATGGTTGAGTATATAGGAAACAAAGTTCTACTTTTTGACAAATTTACAACCAGGTAGTTAGTTCATGTGACGTTGTACTTAGAGCTGCAAAATTTTCCGACAGCTCTGTATGAATATTATTATATATCCTTGTGTTTTTTAGGATTTTCCAGTGAACATACCAGAGAGTTTAACAGAGGTAACATTTTATTAACAATTAAATTCTTGTGCAATTTTGTTTAAATTTCTATTGCATTTAAGGCTCAGTTGATCAGATCATGGTGAGCTTTTTTTATCACTTGTTTTTTTTTGTTGTATATTTGTTGATCTAAATTTGATTGAACAACATTTCTCAAATTTAGCCTATTATTATTATTTGATCATAAATTACCATGACAATATTAAAAATATGGTTTTGGTAACCAAAATGCAAAATCCTTAAAATCTTCTTTTGATTTTTGAGTAGTGATGGGCAATTCTTTTTAGCTTGACTACTTTTTAAACCACCAATTTGGGGGTGCCTGCATCCCACCTGTAATATCCGATCATAAATTCATACATTACCTTTATATCCTCCGCCAAGTTTTGGATCAGCTGACACATGATTGTTTGGTTGTGGATTCAATCCTCTGTCATGGCTATGTGTGGTCTCCTTGGGCAAGACACTTTTTCCGCATATGCTTAGTACTGGTTCTAGGTAGACTTCGAGTGTGAAAATTTGTTTAAGTTGTAATAACTTGTTTCACAATCGAAGTAAAATAAATAAATTCAAACTTACCTGGAATCCAAAATTGGTTAATATATTTTCTGGTATCCCAAGCCTACTGGACAGTGGACATATATACCAGTGCATCTGCTACCCACTTCCTCTCTGTTCCTGGTAATACTACAGTCTCTGGGTATCTTGTAAGGTAATCTACAACTGGTTCAATAGGTCGAACCCAACATGGATGGAGTCTATCAGTTGCATACTAGTATCTCCCTATAAATATTCTCTAAATCCTTTAGCACTTATACATAACCTTCAGTAATAATTTCTGAACTAACAGCTCACCTAATACCCAATTATTTGTCAGAAATGAATGACTTAATTATGTGCAACCTTCGTTATTGCCTTGCGACATTTCTTTGGAAGGACTGATACACTTTCTTCTGATCCTTTTGTATTCCCTATACAGTAACTTGACTTAATATAAAACTTTACCTTTCTTCACTATTGAACACAATTTGTCAGCAAAAGTAAAGATAAAAGTTCATAATACTGAAAACTGAAGGGTGTTATCAAATTGACCTATTTCTCCCATAGTGAATATTTCTAAAACTTCATGTTTTCTTTTGCTTGAAGTATACTGCAGTGGTAGTTTTTCAAATTGGCTACCTCATCAAACATGTGAAATGACCACATTTTGGTGAGACATTAAACAACAGTCAAAATTTGTTGGCCGTGACTTCAGAAATACTTATAGATATACCGGTACATTCCTTTTTGGGTTAGGTCCAGGGGTTCATATATGGCAATGACCTACATTGCACTTGTGTATATTGACTATTTTCACATTTCAGACTTATCATGCTTTTGCCGTGGTTGTGATATTTTGAGTGAAATTTGTATAAATTTATGTAAAATTATCTAAGATAATATCAGTCCAAGGATGACAATGTCTAGTAATGTCTAGAAATGAGCATTACTGTTCAGTGTTTATTAAGTATACTATATACAGAAATAATGGTCAGTACCATTTCTTAAAAAATGCAAAATGGGGTTTGCTATCCAGACTTTTGAAACAAGCACTTGTCACTATGCAGATTGTAAATTTATGCTTTATCTGTCATATTTAAATGACACTAAATCTCAGCACATGATGTATGACATACGTACATATGGAGATAATTATTTGTGAATAACCAAGACATAAATGTACAGACCAGACTAAAACGAGTGTGCCTAGCTACAATGCAAACCATAGAGACAATATCAAGGCCTCTGCCTAACCAATAAATTTAGTGTAGACCATGACTTATATACTATGGAATTACATGCAACACATCTGGACAGGGTGGACAAATTTACATACATAAACTGATAGCTTTATATGAGTAGGGTCGAGTTAAGGATTCGTGACAACTCACATGCTATATAAAGGACAGATTTATTAACTCGTTGGATCACATAGATACAGTGAATTCATATATATTTAATTTCGTAAAAGGAGATATTAATTATCTCCTTTTACGAAATTAAATATATATGATAAATATATATGAGTTCACAACAACGGAATTTACGATTTTTGAGATCGTTTTCAGATGCTCATTCACAATGCATGATATATATATGGAGATAATTATTTGTGAATAACCAACATTATGTGTTGATTACCTGAAGAGTATTGTATGTAAGATGTTACATTATGTGTTGATTATGTGTAGAGTATTGTATGTATTATGTTATGTTATGTGTTGATTACATGTAAAGTATTGTATATGTAAGATGTTACATTATGTGTTGATTACATGTAGAGTATTGTATGTAAGATGTTATGTTATGTGATGATTACGTGTAGAGTATTGTATGTAAAATGTTATATTATGTGTTGATTACGTGTAGAGTATTGTATGTAAGATGTTACATTATGTGTTGATTACGTGTAGAGTATTGTACATAAGATGTTACATTATGTGTTGATTATGTGTAGAGTATTGAATGTAACATGTTACATTATGTGTTGATTACGTGTAGAATATTGTATGTAAGATGTTACGTTATGTGTTGATTATGTGTAGAGTTTTGTATGTAAGATGTTACGTTATGTGTTGATTACTTGTAGACTTTTGTATGTAAGATGTTACATTATGTGTTGATTACTTGTAGTCTGTTGTCTGGAAGATGTTACATTATGTGTTGTTTACTTGTAGACTGTTGTATGTAAGATGTTACATTTTAAGTTGATTACTTGTAGACTTTTGTCTGGAAGATGTTACATTATGTGTTAATTACTTGTAGACTGTTGTATGTAAGATGTTACATTATGTGTTGATTACTTGTAGACTGTTGTCTGGAAGATGTTACGTTATATGTTGATTACTTGTAGACTGTTGTATGTAAGATGTTACATTATGTGTTGATTACTTGTAGACTGTTGTCTGGAAGATGTTACGTTATGTGTTGATTACTTGTAGACTGTTGTATGTAAGATATTACATTATGTGTTGATTACTTGTAGACTGTTGTCTGGAAGAGGTACAATGACTTCAAACACCTGCATAAATCCATGCTCAATTTACACAAGGCTTTACATAGGAGAGATGAGTTTCCTGCCTTTGCAAAACCAAAATTATTTGGTAAGTTAAAGACGTATTGTTTGATTATTGATCTGGTGGTGGGGAGCCAGTTTTACTGTAATCTGTATGACACATCATCTAGTACTAGCGTCTCTCTGGAAGAGTATTCTCGCGATGTGATATGTTCTGTATTCTGTTTAACAATCCTGTAAAGATACAGAATGGTTGGAATTCCAGCAGCATTTATGTAACCATCGTCAGTGTTATAATACTTGTCAACGTTTGTATAGGAATGACATATATTTGATTTGAATAAATTATATATAATTAAAATTAAAAATAACAACATTAACAGTTTATATTAACTTCCATTATGGGACTGAAGCAGAAAAGTGGGATGACCTGATTTTTATTAGCTCATCTCAATGAAAAACACAAAGAGCTATTGTCAAGACCCTTGTGTCAACATCGTTGTCCATTTAAAGTTTTATGTTTAACTCTAAACTAATATTATCTCAACTACTATTATCTAAACTACTATTACAGTGATTAAACTTCATAAGAGCATTCATATTACTCTCTAAAACCATTGGTTTTTGTTTAACTGGCATTTGATTTTTGTTTTTGTTTTTCAACCCATTTTTTTTATTACCAGTAATGATTATTATTGTGTAACCTCATTTGACAACCAATGGAATTGCTTTAATTTTCAAAATTTTGTCACTCTTATTTTGTTAAAACAACAAGCTATGCTTAGAAACGGCCTCTGCAATGGATGGCTTTCAAACATCCATCTTCTCAGCTTTCATCATAGCTCTGTCCAGAGTTAACATAAAATGTCAGTCAAATGATGTTTATATTAGCACTAAGCCAGTTTGTTTCCATTAAGTAAATAATTAACAATTAAGTTTTAGTTAGGTTTCTTAATTGTTAAATTTTTACTTAATGAACACTAACTATTACAATGTTTTTGCTATTCCGTAATCAACTTCATAAACACATTCATATTATGTTATCTATACAATGTATGATCTTTCAATAGTTTTAGGTTAAAGTTTTTTGTTTAGTTCTGATTTGATTTTTTTAGTCTGTTTTGTTTTTCAGTATTTAATAGTATTGATTCTTTAATAGCCATCATGTTAAACAAGTTCAGATCACCGATGGAATTAGTTGAAACTTTATATTTCTCAATGACTTCTGCTGTAGTGACTTAACTTCATAAATACATTGATCATGTTTATATTATTTTATATATTTACAATATGTGTATTATTTCAGTTACCAATGGTGAAATTTACATTGCAGTACTTTTACTCTTTTGCAACATTAATGACAAAGGAAGATGAGCATCTGTACACACATGTGATGCTCTTGTTTTGAGTAGCTTTATGGTCCCTTTTATATTTAGAAAAGTTGATTAAAAATTTATGCATGCTAACAACTACTAATCATGCATCAGTGACTGTTTAGGCAGAATAATTGTTCCTTTCATACTTCAGATATTTTGAATAAAGGGTTTTAGAAAGCTCATATATCAGAAAGTACTACTGAGATTGAGTTCATGATAAATGGTAGTGTTTACTGTTAGTATTAATGAAAAAACTCGAAGTGACGTGCACTATAACCGTAACATGCAATTTGTTAAATGTATGTTGGTAACCTTTTTTTTCTTAGAAAATTGAGTTATATTTTTATATCATCATTCTTATCATTGTTCAGTTCTTTGCCATCTGGGCCCAGTTGTTCAAAGCTTGGTTAGCTTAACCCTGAATTAAGTGGAATTTTCAAATCACAATATTTTATTTAAATTACAACTTTTTAGGTTATTATTTTAGTGAAAATTGTGAAAATATGCCATTATGTTTCTAAAAATGCATTTAAATTGCCATAAAATCATTAAGTATAGAAAATATTGAAGTTACAAAATTTCACTTACCCTAGGGTTAGGCTAACCATGCTTTGAACAACTAGACCCTGATAGCTATTGTTCTCAAACAAGTGTCTAGCAATTGAGCACGCTGTACTCTCAGCAGCTATTGTTCAAAGTATTTTGTGTGATCATTATTCAGTTTACAGTTTTGAACTCTTTTGTTGATATTCTTATTTTTTTTATGTCAGGTCGTTTTGATGAGGGTGTGATAGAAGAGAGACGTTCCAGTGCACTAGAACTTCTTAACTTTATTGGCCAGCAGTCACATCTATATAAATCACAAATATTTCTCAAGTTCTTACAGGTTAGTAAAATATTGATACTGTCACAGTATTTTTGTCTAATGTTTTTTCAAAGAAAAACAGAAATACAGGTGTTACTTTTCTGTTGGAAACCTGGAGTTGTGGCCCTTGGATAGTTCAAAGTTTGCGATGTGCCCTCTCGAGTAATTGTAGTCCAATATTCACTAAACTTGGTTACAATATAATATGGATAAAATATCTTTGCCAAGTTCGATAATCAGCCAATAGCCCAGTGAATGTGTTAATCTAAAGTTAACTCTTGAGTTGTTTGAAACTTTCAGAAATGTTGACTTTCACTTCCTAACTCTAGTAAGTATGATCAAATCTTTTCTAAACTTGCTTAGAATGCCCAACAGCCCTAAGAATCTGAAGTGATAGCCTGTAGATTAGGCAAAATTTGCAAAAATGTCCCCTCTATAACTTTTGAACTCAGTAATATTGATCCAATATTCATTAAACTTGGTCACAATTTATTTATTGGCAAAATGTTTTGACCCAAGTTTGATTTATCCATACCAATAGCCCATAGAGTCAGGAGTTATGGCCCTTGCATTGTTTGATATATTGAGGTTCCATCTCTATAGCTTAAATAATTTTGCTTTAATCTTTACCAAACTTGAACAAAATGTTTATTTATAATGCCCAGATAAAGTACAATAACCAGACTGGCAAAATGTCAAGTTTTGAATATGTGAAATAGGCATTTGTCACACAAATGTGCGTCTGACATAAACAGATTAGTTTTGATACAAAACTTCTAAATGGGTCTATGTATTTCATATTTTCCATGTACTTGTATTATAAAATACAGGCCAAGTTTGATTTAATCTTACATGAGCTATGAACACTTTTCAACTTAATTTTTGGTAAAATAATTGTTTCTGATCCATTTAGTTCACCAGTGAGCTTTTGTGATTGCCGTGTCCATATGTTGTCTCTTTTGCCTCAGGCAACTTCTTCTCTGGAACTGTAAGACAAATTTTCACTAAATTTGGTGCTATGGATTTTTTTTTTGGTCTTCTTTTTTATTATTTTTTTTCCAGTTACCTATTGGTAACCCATTTATTTACCACGTAAATAAGTGTGTTGTGTGCCGGGGTGGGCCATCCCAACACACACTTTACATGTAAGTACAGATAAATAAAAATTTGCTCTTATTCTGTACTCTCGTTTTTTATACTTATATATACTTTTGTGTTAAGCATTTTGAAATGACGCTCCCTGAAGTTTTTCAAATCATGACCTAGAGCCCTGCCTGCAAGGCCTGGGGGTTTGATATTTTGCATGTAATATCAACTTATCATTTTCTCTCAAGTTTAGTCAAGCCTTACCATTTGTCGGATTTTGATGAATCATAGAAAGCTCAAAGTATTTATTTTTAGCTCATTTCAGTGGAAGACCCACAGATGAGCTTTTGTGATCGCCATGTGTCCGTCCATTGTTCTTCTGTCATCCGTTCATCATTATTTTCTCTAAAACTGCTTGACAGATTTTCATTTTTGTTGTGATGCATTGTAATATAATGCTCTCTAAAGCTTGATCAAATCATGACACAGTTGTGTTTTTTTTTCTCAAAAATCTTCTCCAAGTGCAAGGTTTAGAGCTTTGATATTTTGCATGCAGTATTACCTAATCAGGTTTATTGAGCCATGGCCCTTTGGTGAAAATTAACCCTGTCCCACGGTCTTATCGTTTCAATGAAGGATAATTTTCATTTAAAATTGTGAAATTTCAAAAATCTTCTTCTCAAGAACCAAAAAGCCAATTTTTTTATATTTGGTATAAATGATCCATATGAGTAGCAGTTACAACTCTGCTCACCTAAGGGGGCTAGTGTCCATTTGGGTCCAGTAAGGGGGATTATTATTTTTAGATAGGAACATTAGTGGAAAACAAGGTTTTATAATTTATCAATCATCTTGATATCTGGAGAATTGTTTAATCTTAATAGTTGAAACTGGGTTCTTTAAAGCAGATTTAATATCCATAAGGAAGTAGCAGGGACCCAATAGCAATAAAATTTTGAATTTCAAAAAATCTTTTGAAGAAGAACTGATTAGCCAAAAATTGTTTATTTTTGGTATAAAATTTAATGGTCTCAATGAGTAGGGATTTCAAATGAAGAAGAAACTAGGGTTCATTAGTGCCCATTGAGGCGACATTGATTTTTATATGAGAAGGTTTAATATGGGAAAACAGATTATTGTCATTTTCTCATCTATAAGCTCTTCCTGAGCTTAGTCCATTGAAAATTTGACATGTGAAATCCAGTGAGTGTCTTAGGCTCACTTGGACCTCTTGTTGCTTCTGCAGGGTGGTAAGGTGATAGAAGGTCTATCTGGTAAGATCCTGAAGCCAGCTAAATTGGACAGCCTTGTTGATATAGCCTCTAATGGCCAAGAGCCTGTAGTTATGCCTGCCAAGGCCACCACCACTGATGGGAAGATGTCATCATCCAATGACATACAGATGTCAGATCCAACTGTCACAGAGGTCACACTAGGGTAATTTATACCGACTGTTTAGAATTAAAAAAACAAATTTACAGGTGTTTTATGATATTTTGGGCAAGTCTAATTAACTGAATTGGCAGTTGTAATTTATGTTTGATTGATTGATTGATTGAATATTTACCGTCATTTTTATGCCATTTAGGGCTAACAGACAATCAGTTAACCTAACCACTGTTTCCTGGGATCCTGAAAAGTTAACCAGTATTTGAGCACACCCTATCTCCACAAGTAACTGATAAGTTTCCCACTTGAATCATTGGAAAGAGACGAATGAGAATGAGACACACTGTTGTATATCAGTCAACACGGAGACTGTTGCCGGATGGGGATTTGAACTCACGATCCCTGGATTGATAGTCAGACGTGTAACAAACTGAGCTAATTGGGCCTAGTAATTTTTGTTTGAAGTTCATAACCAACATTATATGTACATGTAGTTTTCATTTTATACTTCAAGAATAGCATTATACTGAATATACGCATCTTTTCCCAATATCACATTTACCTCCGAAATGCATTTTTGAATTTCAAATGAATTAGTGATGTGGAATTTCAAACACCTTCAATCCTTGGAAACAAGTCTAGTTCAATGAGGTGGGAGAACTTGTTTTAGACAGAATTATTGCCCCTATTGTACATAGAAATTAACTTAAGGTGTTTTAGAAAACTCCTATCTCAGAAAATACTGTTGGGATATAAATAAAAATTAATTGCTGTGTTCAGTATTGAGTAAAAATTCACAAGGAAAATTGCCTGATCATTACTTGTGTTTTGTTAAAATTATATTCCTTTTTATACTTAAAGATTTTTATAGCATGCACCATAATACATGTATATAATTATCCGATTTCAGTCATTCACTGCTCTATATATTGTTCTGAGACAAGCTTTGAAAATGCAAGTTTGCTGCCCTCAAACAGCTCTTATTTTAACCAGTAGTCACACTATACATTGCATAAACATGAACAAAACATATCATAATTAGTATAATACATTTTCATGCATTTCCCTGATATGCCTTGATGTATTGCACCAGTCCAGAAGAATTCATTTCAAGCAGATGTTGAGGATCATTTTCTGCCAAATCATAAATGCTGCATGTTACAGGAATCAGTCTGATCCCTCTCAATCAATGGTTCGATCATAGTTGGCTGTAACCGTTATTTAAACTAATGTTTTAATTTTGCCTAGATTGTAACAACCATTACAACAAATGATGGAATGTTATAATTGACATCACAGTTAAGGGAAATGAGAGGGAATAAGAGAAATAAACATTTTGCAATGATTAGTACTGGAATAAAGGACTGGAATAAATGATCAAATTAGCATATTTTAAGTTTTGATGGTATGTTTTGTTTTATATGGCTGAAAAAAATTATTCATTTCATTGCTTATGACCTTTAAAGGGAGTCTATCAGAATCAAACACTATAAATGTCTTAAAAAATAAAATAATTATCAAAATGATAAAAAGCATCTCATTATCATTAATAAATATGAACCAAATAGTTTGGTATGTCAAATCCACCAAAATGTGACAAAATCGATATGTAAATTGGAGTTGCAAACACTCGTATGAAACAATATTTACTACGTGTAAACCTGTATAACAGATCAAATTTTAAATCCCACAACTCATTTAATATGTCACAAAATATGTTGCCATTTAAGCAGGAAATCTATTTTAGTCTAACCTGGGCACATAGCCCAAGTTAGGAGATCCTGTTTCAGTATATTATTTTGGTATGTTTAAATAGATATCCTTTTGGCAAATATAGTGGGAAAAAAATGTTTTAATCAATTTTAATATTTTGAAAAATCCTGAAATATTCCCTTTAAGGTAGATTTGATAATTTTCTTATTAGCTCTGTAAAAGTCAATTGGAATATGATAATTACTGAAAGAAAGAAAAACGAGAAACTTAAATGCTTAAATATAACTTGTAGAGATGAGAAAGATCAACGGAACAATGGAGAATCACATCTGGAAGGTGTTTGGATGTTTCCCCAGGTATCGGAGAATATAAGTCTCAACTCCTATGATGAGGACACAGATGCCACTGATGATGTGGACTCCACCCTGGGGACACCTCTACCTGAATCAGACATTGAGTTCTTTGACCCTTTAGCAAAGGATAATACAATTATGGCAGATGCTGGAAAATTGAAAACAAGTAAAAGTTGGATAATGGAAGCTGTTAATACATGTGCAGGTAAGTTATATTTTTTTAACTCACTTAAGTTAATAGACTCCAATTTGAGATTTTGTTGTCCCATGGATTTGCTAACGTAGAGGTATTGTCAGACTGTCCTTCCTCAAAAAGTGGTGCAGCTAACTAGTGTTGATGTACATAGGTACTAAGGGGCAGATAAGCTTTAGAGTTCCTAGCTCACTAGAGCCGAAAGCTCATGGTGATCTTATGTGATTGACCACACTGTATCTTGTATAACATTTTTCGCTGGATCTTTTGCCAACTCCTACAGTAGTTATATATCCATCAGAGTGCAGAAAAACTCTTGAAATGGCCAGATTGGAAAGTTTATGATAGGCCAACCTAAAAATAAATAAAGCTCCAAATGGCATAATTGTGTAATACAGGAACTTAAATTACATGCACTAATTATGTAAAATAGATACGTGAAGTGACCTAAGTCCTTTATATTGAAATAGTAATTATCCTTAGTATACCTAATACCGTGATATACCTATTACCGCGAATGCCCTTATAATAACAATCTGAAGACATGCGCAAAGCTCCAACTTTCTTTAGCGTCAGCATTTGTTTGCATTTCATATCGGCAACTGTTCATTACTCAGCATACTTAAGTAACCTTACTGTTTATTATTGACGCCATTCTTTACATTGTTGAAAAAAAATTAGACTTGCGGTATTAGGTATGACCAGTATAAATGCATTTACATTTAGGATTTATTAAATTATATATTAACCAGGTAACTTTTTGAACACGATGAATTATCTGAAAGTTCATTTACTGTTGTGTGTGCTCAAGAAGTACCTGCATTTTTCATTGTATTTTCACCAAAATTCGAAGACAAGTCAGTGGCATATAGTGTTTGACCTGTCTGTCATTCAATCCATCACTCTTTTGTATGTGAACTTTGTGATTTCAACTTCTACAATTTACATCGTGTTGTGGTAGAATTAGAAACCTGATGTGCAATATCACAGGACATTCCCAGTGTTTTGAAGTTTTATATATTTTCTCTTGTTTATTTTTTAGAACTGGAAAATGACGGGAATGTATTGCAATCAGAAAATAATGACCATGGGGGACTTCAGGTGAGGCACATACCATGTTATAATGAAACATAATTACACTTTGGCAAGGTTTTGAATCCTGTCTTGTATGTCCCATTTTTTGAGGTGCCAGACTTTCTAGTGCTCTTTAGTATTATAGTTGATTATCTGTTGCTCATTTCAATTGCACCAAAAAACTGCTGCCTCATAGTTTCAAACTACTCAAGAAAAAGAAGTTCTTGATTATTTTTGTATCTATAGGATGATAGTAACTTTTTAATGTTAATTAAATTTAAAATAATGACGTTCAAACATGTTTGAGTCATTATTTTTAGCTCATCTTTTTGAAAAAACAAAGAGCTATTGTCATAACTCTGGTATCGTTATCGTCGTCCGCTAAAGTTTTATGTTTAGCTCAGCTTTTTCTCTGTTTCTGAACAAACAACTCATGTTACAGTGACTAAACTTCATAAACACATTCATATCATGTTATACGAACAATGTATATAGCTAACTTACATAAATTTACATACTTTGGGCTCTAAAACCTTCGGTTAAAGTTTTTTGTTAAGCTCAGGTTTGGTTAAAGTTTTATGATTAGCTCAGCATTTTCTCTGTTTCTTAACAAACTACTCATGTTTTGGTGACCTAACTTCATAAACACATTTATATTATGTTGTAGAAACAAGGAATATGGCTTACATATAACTTTCTATACTTTGGGCTTGAAAATCTTAGGTTAAACTTTTTTGTTTAGCTTGGGTTTGAATTTTTTTTTTTTTTAAATCAAATTTATTTTTCAGTAATACTATTAATTCTGTAAGCTGATCACCATCAATTAAAAAAAAGTTTACATCACTGACCTTGACCTATTTAATGGATTTCTGCCTGAGCCCAACCAAGACACCCACCCTGCTGCCCATATTTTTTTTTAAATTTGTTTTGCATTAAAAATTCTCTGCCCCATTTCAACTTTGTTACCGACCCAAAGACCCTCATCCCAACCCGCCTCACCCCCCACCCCTCCCTCCACCAATTCCCCAGCATTCTTTTTTTTTTATTTTAAATTTTGTTTGTATTAAATCAAATACTCTGCCCCATTTCAACTTTGTTACCTACCAAAGACCCGCTTGCGGTGCTCTTGTTTATATTTGATGTCTCAATCTGCACAAGATTGCTATTGAATGGAGCGTAGCGAAGGCTGAAATGCAGTAGTGTCCATACTAATTAGCATATCTCATAGCAGCAATGAAAATACTCTCTGAAGCAAATGTTACCCGCTTCTCTGCTTGAAAAGTTTAACCTGTCGTTAATATTGATTTCGACGTTCAATAAAGAAATGTTTAACATTATCACAGAAAAGTCATGTAATACGCCCTTCGTCGTAGAGATTCAGATTCAGATAATTTCATATAAAGGATGCTAAAAGTCGGCGCATAGATTACTGCAGTCCCGTTTATTAGGCATGTTTTAAGACTTATCTATATTAATGTTTACTTTTATAAAATTTATATTTATTTCGAAATAAACAGATACCTAATGAAAATATTCTTCATTACAGAATCAAACATTAAAAATACAAACTTATCAGTTGTATTTACTTGATAAAATATTACAAGTTGCCATTAAAAAATCACTCGTTTATTTTTATGGCAACAATATTTAAATATAGAATAGAAACATATATATATGCACCATTAATGCATCATCGGATTACTCTGGTTGTCAATTTTATACATCGTGATGGATGGAGTGTTGTAATTGATACCTTGGGGTATCCAACGATGCATTAATGAACACAAAACTTAAACATTTTTCAGTACAGGATAGGATACCCATCCCTTACCCACCCAATCTCATTTCTTGTTTCATGTATTTCTGAAAGAAACACTGAAATGTGTCTATGTTTTTTATTTGAATTAGCTATGATTTTCTAACAAGAATTGCTTCATGAATGGTCAATACCAGTATTTCCCCCTGTGGCGAGCATATTACTTTCAATCCTTGATTTGTGAGTTTGTATCCCAATTTGGCCACAGTCTTTGTTGATTGATATATGACATTATGTCTCATTGTCACGTCTTTCATCGCTGATTCAAGTGGGAAAGTTATCTGTTACTTGCTGAGATGGGTTCACTTGAGTACTGGTTAACCTTCAATGATCTCAGGAAAAATGAAGTTAGGTTAAATAATCATCTTTTAGCCCTAGATGGCATAGCAATGGCTCAATATATTCAAACAAACAAGCAAATGGTGCCTCTCAGGACCTTGAGTCCTTTGATTTATTTCTGCTGATAACATGTTCATTTCTTATCCAATTTGTGCAAAGTTAGCCAGATCATATACTTTAAAAATAGAAATTTTAGCAAAGGTTTGAATGAATCTCGTAAACATTAATCCTCACATAAATTCTCCCAACTATCATAATACAAATCAAGAAAATCTTCAATGTGTTGAATTGGAAGCGGCCATATTTATACTACAGCAATACAGTCAAACCTGTGTAAGTGGTCACCTCTACTAAACAGTCACTTGTCTTAATCAGTCACATTATTTATGTCCCATTTATATTCTTTCAGAGCGACAAATTATCTTGTATTTAGCAGCAACCTGTCTTAAAAGGGCACTTTTGCTCCTTCCCTTGACTGGCTGCTTATATTAATAAGGGTCAAATACAATAAATTACTTGATTATTATAAGGAACATAATAAGGGATATAATAATATATATATAATGTATTAATCAAGAGCTATTGCATACTATTCTTTGTTATCCCCCGGTGATATTAAATGGGGCACTGTCGTGCATTCACAACTTTTCTGGATCACAACTCCAAAATCATTCAAGGTATCACATAACTGTGTACACATGTCCAGATAGTGATCTAGTAGCCTCTTTTGCTATTGAGGTGTTTTCATTTTCAGTATTTTTTTCTGTTACCAGGAAAACAAAAAGCCAAAAATGACAAAATTTACTGTTTCCAGAGCACAACTCCAAAACCGTTTAAGGTAACTTCACGAAACTTTGTACACATGTCAACCTAGTGGTCTAGTAGTGCCTTTTGCTATGGGGGAATTATGGAAACAGATAGCCAAATCTCCATAACTGTTCAAGTAACATCAGGAAGCTTTGCCAGCCTAGTGGTTTAGTAGTATCATTTTGGTATTAGGGAGTTTCTATTTTTAATATATTTTCTGTTACCGTGGAAACAAATAGCAAAAATGATTAAATTCTCATAACTTTAAAACTGTTAAAGATAGTTTCATGAAACTTTGTACACATGTCAACCTAGTGGTCAGGTAATGCCTTTTGCTGTTAAAGTTTTCATTTTCAATATTTTGCCCCATTGGTGCAAAAAGGTACTAAGTGCCTTTTATTTCATATACACTTGGTACCTTACTGCTCTAATAGGGTGATTTGTTCTGTTGCCATAGCAACAATAGCCAAAATTATGAAACTCTTCCTTTTTGGTCCACATCTGCAGAACCTAGTGGCCTGGTTGTGCTTTTGCTGTGAAGTATTTTTTTTCACAAGTATCAGAACATCTAAATAAAATATATCATGGCAGGGGATACTGATGACTACTTTTTGATGTACATAGAAGTAGAAATTGTAGAAATAAAGTCAAGATATTATGGCCATCTTTTTTGCATGCAAGTGTTTCTTCGGTTTGTATTTGTATTATTGAACTTGTCTATTTGTAAGATGGTAGTAAATACGGAAACCCCCAGAGACAAGAGTAACAGCTTAACAGACCCCATCTCTGATGTCCTCACGTCATCAACATCCAGTGAAAAATCATCCAGTACACTGGATGTCAGTGAGTTTGACTCCCTGAATCGGAGTACTGGTAGCATCTCGTCGCAGATCACTTGTGGTAAAGGTGACCTAGATATCTCACAGCTGACTTCAGGGTTGACATCAGGCAGTTCAACAAGTCTAGATTCTTCATCAAGTAATGTCTCTACACCAAAACATATGGTATGTAATATATTTTATATTTACCATAATTATTAATACATTCAGCAAAACTTAAGGAAATTATACTTAAAAGTCTTGATTACTATACCAGTAAAGGAAAATGGCAATTTTTATACGAGTTTTAGAGAAAATGACAATCTTTATCCCAGTCTGAAGGAAAATGTTTTTTAATGTTATGTTCCCACCTTAAAAAATAACAGCATCTGATAAAATGTCCAATTGGACATGTACTAGTTGAAGGTTTCTGCAGCTTATAGTGATTGCATTTCCATCTGTTCAGGTGATAAGGTTTCCTCTAAAATAACTTGTTGGATTCAAATCTTTACCAGACTTGTTTAAAATAAATTGAATGTTCAAAATGTTTTTTTTAGATTAATTTCCATGTCAAAGTTCAAAAACCAGCCATGTTGAGTTTGTTATAGTTGAGCATTTTCATTTGCATTTCATTAGCATGGATTTGAAATGCACTTCAAAGACGTATAAAATGCATTTCTTTTGTAAATTTGTTTGGTGTACTGAAACAATTAAGTCTATGATATGCATGACTACCTGCTACACCTGAAAGGTCCATCACTGGCAGATCATTGTTCTATCCAAGACCAAGATTGATAAATATCTCTTATGGTATTATATAAAGAGACTGTATAAGGGGTCATTCTGTTGTGCCACACCAGTATGGTCCATTGCTGGCAGATCATTGTTCTATCCAAGACCAAGATTGATAAATATCTCTTATGGTATTATATAAAGAGACTGTATAAGGGGTCATTCTGTCGTGCTACACCAGTAAGGTCCATCGCTGGCAGATCATTGCTCTATCAAAGACGAAGATTGATAAACATCTCTGATGGTATTCTATACAGAGGCTGTATAAGGGGTCATTCTGTCGTGCTACACCTGTAAGGGCCATAACTGGGAGATCATTGTTTTATCCACGATCAAAATTGATAAACATCTCTGATGGTATTCTATACAGAGGCTGTATAAGGGGTCATTCTGTCATGCTACACCTGTAAGGTCCATCACTGGCAGGTCATTGTTCTCTCCACGATCAAAATTGATAAACATCTCTGATGGTATTCTATACAGAGGCTGTATAAGGGGTCATTCTTTCCTGCTACACCTGTAAGGTTCATCACTTGGAGATCATTGATCTGTCCAAGACCAAGATTGATAAACATCTCTGATGGTATTCTATACAGAACATGTGTAAGGTGTCATTCTGTCGTGCTACACCAGTAAGGTCCATCGCTGGGAGATCATTGTTCTATCCATGATCAAAATTGATAAACATCTCTGATGGTATTCTATACAGAACATGTGTAAGGGGTCATTCTGTCGTGCTTCACCAGTAAGGTCCATCGCTGGGAGATCATTGTTCTATCCACGATCAAAATTGATAAACATCTCTGATGGTATTCTATTCAGAGGCTGTACAAGGGGTCATTCTGTTCTGCTACACCTGTAAAGGCCATCACTGGCAGATCATTGTTCTATCCAAGACCAAGATTGATAAACATCTCTGATGGTATTCTATACAGAACATGTGCAAGGGGTCATTCTGTTGTGCTACACCTGTAAGGTCCATCGCTGGCAGATCATTGTTCTATCCAAGACCAAGATTGATAAACTTCTCTGATGGTATTCTATACAGAACATGTGTAAGGGGTCATTCTGTTGTGCTACACCAGTAAGGTCCATCGCTGGGAGATCATTGTTCTATCCACGATCAAAATTGATAAACATCTCTGATGGTATTCTATACAGAGGCTGTACAAGGGGTCATTCTGTCATGCTACACCTGTAAAGGCCATCACTGGCAGATCCTTGTTCTATCCAAGACCAAGATTGATAAACATCTCTGATGTTATTCTATACAGAGACTGTATAAGGTGTCATTCTGTCGTGCTTCACATCACCTGTAAGGTCCATCACTGGCAGATCATTGTTCTATCCACGATCAAAATTGATAAACATCTCTGATGGTATTCTATACAGAGGCTGTACAAGGGGTCATTCTGTCATGCTACACCTGTAAAGGCCATCACTGGCAGATCCTTGTTCTATCCAAGACCAAGATTGATAAACATCTCTGATGGTATTCTATACAGAGACTGTATAAGGTGTCATTCTGTCGTGCTTCACATCACCTGTAAGGTCCATCACTGGCAGATCATTGTTCTATTCACGATCAAAATTGATAAACATCTCTGATGGTATTCTATACAGAACATGTCGTCTGTTAAAAACCAGAACCTGGTATCTACGTTTTTTGAAATTGTTCAGGAACGTGAAAAAACGTTGTCAAATGTTTAAAAATCCATATTTACACAAAATTCTTAGCAATTTGACTCATCAATACATGCTTTAGTAATATACATATGTTTCAAATTATTTGTTCTTCAAATGATGACATATAAGACTATTTAGGTTTTGGCAGAATAAATTTAGTTAAAACGCAGTATTTATGAATAGGTTAAACATCGTATCTACCGATAAGAGGTTCTGGTTTTGAGCAAAATGAAAAGTGTTCTTTATTTCAGCCAACCATACCCTGGTATCTATAGATGCATGTATTTAGCATATGTGAATAACAGACATTTCTGAAAATATTTTATGCCAGAACCTAGTATATAACTATACCAGTCTTTAGCTTTAAGGACATGATAACAAATTGTATATAAATGGAGAAGCAGAATGTTGTATTAACCAAAACAATATTTTGGCATTAACAAAAGGAAGAGTTAAGTACTGTTTTTATTTTGCTATATAAAAGTATACATGAATACGATGGTATGGCAGTACAACTTGATAACCAAAATCTAATAAGATAAAGACATAACACTGTAAATTGCCATATGCTGTTCTGGTTGTAACAACTCACAGAAATACTGATACTTTTTAAAACAAAACATGTTATCTGGTGGGTTGATAACATTTATAATCATGATTAAGTCATTTAAATGCATTAGCAATTAAGAGTTTTTTTATCACACACAATGTGATTATATTTCTCGTAATCTACAGACATGCAATTCAGGTATATAAGGCTGTAATTATGTTTTCTTTTAATGATGAAAGAAACATTTACACAATTTTTATACACACATTTGACATACTATTACATAGCATTACAATCAGACCTAAAATCGTGCCTTTTTGCAATTCATGGTTCTGATATCATTATAATCATTTTTCCTATACACCCTGGATATTTCTAGTTTCAAACAGTTTAAATACTAAGACATTGAGTTGAGAATTTTTAAGTACATGAACACTGAATATTTAAATGAATGTTTCTTATCACCGTGCATCTGTCTTGTCTTCTACCATTACATGTATATAGACCTATGCTGTTACATGGGACATGTTTAAGTTTTAGTACTCGTTGAATTTGGATGGTATTCCACCATTCTTTCACAAAGCAATCTTGTCCTTTTTCTTGGCACTTGATATTTGTAATTTTGCTTTGTACAAATACAGCAGTTGTTCTTTTGACTATTTACTACGCATCATCTTCACTTTCTGATATTCCCTTAATTCGTCAAAATCATATTTGAAGTGGCACGTATCTGGACCATCTTTAATGATTCGCTCCACTATTTGCTGGTTTATTTTGTTTTTGCCCATTTTCCGTGTTGTTGTTCTGGGTGTTTTATATCTGACATTCTTTGAAATCCATATGTTCCGGGGTCACTATGTAGTATGGACTTTTTTTTGCAGTGTCATAGATAGCACAGTGTCCCACTAGCTTGTTAAAAAGATATTTGATTTTGACTTCTTTACTTCAATAGCTGCGTACATACAATTGCATATCATGTGCATTATGCCCACTCTCAAGACATTGATGGTCATTTATTTTGATGTTAGGTATTGTTTTTACAGAAATATAGATACGTGTGACCATGATCTGATTTCTGTTTTGCCTAGGTTATACACCTGAGTATAGAATTACGTGTTCAACTGAAGATTCCGAACTTGAAAGATTGAAATGTTTGATTTCTGATCAAAGATAATATGCTACCCTTTTGTCACCTGTACCATGTATAGGCAAGATATAACAACACCATTTGTTTATGCAATACATCACATTTACTAGTGAACATGGTGTGTACACGACTGATTGTAGGGTACAAGTGTGAACTTTGCTTCTCTGCCTTGCAATCTTGCTATCCTTGTGTTTTTGTTCGGGGCAAATGTTACAGCATCACTATCATTATTTGGGATGTACCGGTTGGTATGTACACTTAATTAAAATTTGAAATGTATTTTAATATTTTTCTTGTAGGCATTCGCTTTGGATTTTAGTGTTTCTTACTATCACTTTTATCTCCAAGTTCACTTTCCATTGTCTTTCTCGCAGTTTTGTTTACTTCTGTGATATACTTCTCTTTTATGGTTGTTGTATTGTTACATTAGTTTTCTTCTGTGACAGTACTTACATTATGCAACTTCTCTTTTATGGTTATTGTATCATCAAGTTTGTTTTCCTCTGTGACAGCCTTTAATTATCCGTCTTCTCTTTCATGGTTGTTGCATCGTTACATTTATTTTCCTCTGTGGCAGTACTTACATTTTCCGATTTCTTTTTTACGGCTGTTGTATCATCACGTTCGTTTTCCTCTGTAATAGCACTTACATAACCTGACTTCTTTTTGATAGCTGCATTATCGTTACACTCATTTTCCTCTGTGACAACACTTACAATGTCCTTCTTCTCTTTTATGGTTGTTATATCGTTACACTAATTTCCTCTGTGACAACACTTACAATATCCAACTTCTCGTTTATGGTTGTTATAGCGTTACACTCATTTTCCTCAGTGACAGCACTTACAATATCCAACTTCTCGTTTATGGTTGTTATAGCGGTACACTCATTTTCCTCAGTGACAGCACTTACAATATCCAACAACTCGTTTATGGTTGTTATATCATTACACTCATTTACTCTGTTACAACACTTATAATTTCCATCTTCTCTTTTATTGTTATTTTATCGTTACACTCATTTTCCTCGTAACAGCATTTACAATATCCAACTTCTCTTTAAGGGTTGTTATATCATTACACTCATTTTCCTCCGTGACAGCACTTACACAATCCAACTTCTCTTTTAGTTTGTTATATCATTACACTCATTTTCCTCTCTGACGACACTTGCAATATCCAACTTATCTTTTATGGTTGTTATATCATTACACTTATTTTTCTCTGTGACAATACTTGCAATATCAAACTTCTCTTTTATGGTTGTTATATTGTTACACTCATTTTCCTGTATGACAACACTGACAATATCCAAACTTCTTTTTTATGTTTGTTATATCGTTACACTCATTTTCCTTGGTTACATCAATTAAAATATCAAACATTTCTTTTATGGTTGTTATTTCGTTACGTTCATTTTTTTTTTTGTTACAGCAATCATTTCATTTCCAGATATGTTTTCATTTTGAACCAAAAACTGTTCTATCTGTGTGGCAAAGGTATAAAAGTCGTTATCATTATCATATGGCTACATCTAGAAAATTATTTACTGATGATAATTCTTTATTTTAAACTAACCATTTATCATGTTTCTATAATTTGAGCAAATGCACGATAACCACAAAAAGTGTTACGGTGACCATAGTAATAATTGATATAATTATTCAGTATTAGTACAATTTTAATTAATGAATTAACTAATTGGTTGACATATACAGGAATAATTATTGAAATTTTGGTAATTATTTATAATATCTATTTTTAGTACAATAAATACTTATCTAATTGCATTTATGTATAATATTGAGTGATGCATAAAATTACATACCTTTAAAATTCATAATTTTGAGTCACTTTTTTAATTTTTCTAGATTGTGTTCATACTATTGCTTATCATCAACACAATAACAATTAGATGAAATCTGATATACCAGGTTATCAACACCAATTTGCACCTCTTTGGTCAAATACTTGCTTTTAAAATGTTTCATTTACAAATGATATGGACTGGTTTTTACCACACCAGGCATTGTCACTATTTCTCACACAGCCATACAATTGTATTGTTTAATACCAGGGTATGGCTGAATATTGTTTGTATTTATTTACTAGTAGACATGTGTATCCCCAGATGCTAGGTTTTGGCAAAATTGTACAGATGATTATAGTTCTCACATGTTAAAGCTGTAACCTGTCATAGTCATATACTTTGTTCTGGCTCTGGGGATTTTACCGATTTCTTCCTGGTAGTTAAAAACCAAAATATTGTATGCACAGGTGATATACTCTGGCATGCAAATGAGTTGCATAAATGACAAATATACATAGTATCTTCATCTACAAGATTTTGGCAGGTGAAAATCAGATTGATTTTAGATACAAGGTTTGATCTGTAATCAATATCTTCAAAACTAATTAAGATATAAGGCTGAAATTTTGAGACAAAATGTGTTTACAAGATATCATACTAATAATTTGAAAACCCTATTTTCGGAAATTTGGGTAGATACCAGGTTCTGGTTTTTAATAGACGATGTGCAAGGGGTCATTTTGTTGTGCTACACCTGTAAGGTCCATCACTGGCAGATCATTGTTCTATCCAAGACCAAGATTGATAAACATCTCTGATGGTATTCTATACAGAACATGTGTAAGGGGTCATTCTGTCATGCTACACCAGTAAGGTCCATTGCTAGGAGATCATTGTTCTATCCACGATCAAAATTGATAAACATCTCTGATGGTATTCTATACACAGGCTGTACAAGGGGTTATTCTGTCCTGCTACACCTGTAAAGGCCATCACTGGCAGATCATTGTTCTATCCAAGACCAAGATTGATAAACATCTCTGATGGTATTCTATACAGAGACTGTATAAGGGGTCATACTGTCGTGCTACACCTGTAAGGGTCATCACTGGCAGATCATTGTTCTATCCACGATCAAAATTGATAAACATCTCTGATGGTATTCTATACAGAGGCTGTATAAGGGGTCATTCTGTCCTACTACACCTGTAATGTTCATCACTGGGAGATCATTGATCTATACAAGACCAAGATTGATAAACATCTCTGATGGTATTCTATACAGAGGCTGTGTAAGGGGTCATTCTGTCGTGCTACACCAGTAAGGTCCATCGCTGGGAGATCATTGTTCTATCCACGATCAAAATTGATAAACATCTCTGATGGTATTCTATACAGAGGCTGTACAAGGGGTCATTCTGTCATGCTACACCTGTAAAGGCCATCACTGGCAGATCCTTGTTCTATCCAAGACCAAGATTGATAAACATCTCTGATGGTATTCTATACAGAGACTGTATAAGGTGTCATTCTGTCGTGCTACACCTGTAAGGTCCATCACTGGCAGATCATTGTTCTATTCACGATCAAAATTGATAAACATCTCTGTTGGTATTCTATACACAGGCTGTATAAGGTGTCATTCTTTCCTGCTACACCTGTAAGGTTCATCACTTGGAGATCATTGATCTATCCAAGACCATGATTGATAAATATCTCTGATGGTATTCTATACAGAACATGTGTAAGGGGTCATTCTGTCGTGCTACACCTGTAAGGTCCATCGCTGGCAGATCATTGTTCTATCCAAGACCAATATTGATAAACATCTCTGATGGTATTCTATACAGAACATGTGTAAGGGGTCATTCTGTCATGCTACACCAGTAAAGTCCATCACTGGCAGATCATTGTTCTATCCAAGACCAAGATTGATAAACATTTCTGATGGTATTTTATACAGAACATGTGTAAGGGGTCATTCTGTCGTGCTACACCAGTAAGATCCATCACTGGCAGATCATTGTTCTATCCAAGACTGACATTGATAAACATTTCTGATGGTATTCTATACAGAGGCTGTATAAGGGGTCAGTCTGTTTTGCTACACCTGTAAAGGCCATCACTGGCAGATCATTGTTCTATCCACGATCAAAATTGATAAACATCTCTGATGGTATTCTATACAGAACATGTGTAAGGTGTAATTCTGTTGTGCTACACCTGTAAGGTTCATCACAGGGAGATCATTGTTCTATCCAAGACCAAGATTGATAAACATCTCTGATGGTATTCTATACAGAGGCTGTGTAAGGGGTCATTCTGTCATGCTACACTTGTAAAGGCCATCACTGGCAGATCATTGTTCTATCCAAGACTGAGATTGATAAACATCTCTGATGGTATTCTATACAGAGACAGTGTAAGGGGTCATTCTGTCGTGCTACACTTGTAAAGGCCTCGCTGGCAGATCATTGTTCTATCCAAGACTGAGATTGATAAACATCTCTGATGGTATTCTATACAGAGACAGTGTAAGGGATCATTCTGTCGTGCTACACCAGTAAGGTCCATCACTGGCAGATCATTGTTCTATCCAAGACTGACATTGATAAACATCTCTGATGGTATTCTATACAGAACATGTATAAGGGGTCATTCTGTTGTGCTACACGTGTAAGGTCCATCACTGGGAAATCATTGTTCTATCCAAGACTAAGATTGATAAACATCTCTGATGGTATTCTATACAGAGACAGTGTAAGGGGTCATTCTGTCGTGCTACACCAGTAAGGTCTATCACTGGCAGATCATTGTTCTATCCAAGACTGACATTGATAAACATCTCTGATGGTATTCTATACAGAACATGTATAAGGGGTCATTCTGTTGTGCTACACCTGTTAGGGCCATCACTGGCAGATCATTGTTCTATCCATGATCAAAATTGATAAATGTATCTAATGGTATTCTATACAGAACATGTATAAGGGGTCATTCTGTCGTGCTACACCTGTAAGGGCCATCACTGGCAGATCATTGTTCTATCCATGATCAAAATTGATAAACATTTCTGATGGTATTCTATACAGAGGCTGTATAAGGGGTCATTCTGTCGTGCTACACCTGTAAGGGCCATCAATGGCAGATCGTTGTTCTATCCAAGACCATGATTGATAAACATCTCTGATAGTTTTCTCTACAGAGGCTGTATAAGGGGTCATTCTGTCCTGCTACATCCGTAAGTTCCATCACTGGCAGATCATTGTTTTATCCAAGACCAAGATTCTGAGCAACTTATTGATTGAACTAATTCACAGTTTTGAGACCTTAAATCCATATGTAATTATTACTATTGTCATTTTTATTACTATTGTATTTAGTACAACTGTATTTACCATATTGCAGTTCTTGTTGTGGAGCGAACCACTTCCACAGTTGTCTGGCGATTAATTTGAAACTTTGCATACATGATCAACATTAACTGAAGATGTGTGTGACACAAATACTGTGACACTGACTTTTTTCTTCTTTGTTTTCTTTTCCATACATCTATTTGAGTAATATATAATGCACTTAAACACTTCATATCACAATGTTAACATTGACACTTCATACACTTGCTGTAATGGTATATTGCAGTTCTTGTGTGATGGACTTGATACTATGCAAACATCAAGTGTACGTGTGTGTGACACAAATTTTGTGACACTGACTTTAATGTGGGTGTGTTATTCATCTTCAGTGATAGGTGTAGGTTTTTTCCATGTGTACACAACTTTCAACAATGTAGTCATTCCTAAAAGCTAACCGTTTTGTATGATTCATTCTTTGAGAATCCAATCATCGGCATTTGTAAATACTAGTAACAATATTTTATATATTTTTATTTCTAATGTTTTCTTTCAGAAACCAAGAAAGAGTTCCATAAATAAATCATTGTTGCGACAACGTTCAGGAACTAAGGATAGTGTATCAACAATGGATCTTGGCAGCACAGACGACTATATTCATTTAGCTGCTCATCAGATATGTAGAGCCCAGGAATATGAGGCCAATAACAACTTTGAAATGGCCTTTGCTTCATACAAGAGCTGTGTAGGGATACTACTGCAAGGTGTTCAAGGTACTGTCAGCTCAGCATTTGGATTAAAAACACATTTAAGCACTAAATTCAAAAACAAAATTGCTCATAGAACTCTGCGTGCATTTAGAAACCTGCCACAGTAATTTATGTTCATGTTATATGTGTTGTTTCTTCAAACACTTCAGTACAAATAAGAAACCCCTATCATAACTTAGGTGATCAATGTCAGAATGCTACTGCATGTTAAAACTTAGATGAGATGAGTTCTGGAACCAATCAAATTTGGCTAAAATGGAATTTAAGATTTATACAAAACCGCAGTTGTTATTTTGAGTTACTGTGTGTCTGTGGTATAAAACATTGTTTGTCTGTTATTGGCATTTTTACATACTTTCAATGATGTAGCCTGTCTCTGTCTCTGTCTCTCTGTCTCTCTGTCTCTCTCTCTCTGTCTCTCTCTCTCTCTCTCTATGTCTAAATCTCTCTCTCTCTCTCTCTCTCTCTCTCTCTCTATGTCTAAATCATTACTTCTATGTAAAAGTTCACAATACCAGGTGACAAGAACAAAGGTCGCCGTGATGCAGTACGTAGGAAAACAGCACAGTACCTGATGAAAGCTGAAGATCTGTACAACAGACATCTTGCTAAAGAAACATCAGATGAACATAGGTGGGATGTAAGTAAATGTTTGTTTTGAATTTGTAATTGGATGTACAATTTTGAAATTACTACCAATTTATTGTGTAAAATTTTAAATTTATCAAATCAGTTTGAAGATTTGTTTAATGAATCATACTTTCACTTAGTAATTAATGTTTAATTTTGAATTTTTGCCTCTTATGTAGTGCAGTTAATATATAAACACTCGGGTCCTGTTATAAAGTGGTTGACAGGATCCACAGAATGAAACTGCGATATATACACGCAACCTTGTTACAGAGAATATAAGGAATCATGTTATAGAAAGAATTGTCAAGTTGGTTAATCACACCAGTTGTATTATGTCCCCAGATCTCAAATGAATAGGATTTAACACCATTTTCAACACATATCAGGTTAGTTTTAGTTTATACTAATTTATTTTAGCTTGATTGCGATGAAAGCTCAAAGCTTATATGAACCGCTCTCGAGACCACTTCCTGGGTAGAACCAGTACTGAGTGTTTTTTTATGAGAGGCATCGGGTCGAGCTGGGGATCAAACCCGCAACCAAATTTCAGGTTATATATGGCAAATCCAGTTTTATAGACGGAGGAAGACCTCAGAATGAATCTGAGTAGAACCACCGTCCCTCCGCAAGTAATTGGCAAACTATCTTACATAAAGTGGTTGAAGTGAGCGGGACTCGAACCTACGACCTTATCAGTGAGAGGTAAGTGATCTTGAGACAGCGTCTTAGACCACTTGGCCAGGGAGGACCCCAATCTGGAATGAATGCTGTTGTTTACATTGTGATATGACATGGGTTTAAGGGCAACATATATTACTTAGATAGATGTATTGAAACATACACAGAAGAGAAAAAACATTTATTTGTTTTGTGATAAAACTAAATTTTGTTGCCATTGCTGGGTAACTTGGATGTAAAAACCGTGTCTTATTAAAAACTCTCCCTTAAGATGACAGATGTGACAATGTTATATTATTTGAGATTTTTCAGATTGTTAAATTTTGTATCAATCACAGATTTGTGTCTTAGGTCAGAAACAATAATTATTGATAAAGATAAAATTTGTATGACTGTTATTGACAGCAATAAAATTTAAGTACAGTCAGATACCATAGCTATTGACAAATATAAATTTTTATCTTAAGTCAAATCGTTATTGACATAGACAAAATCTCAGTTTTAAGTCAGAGAATATTTGACTAATTTGAGCTAGAAATTCAGAGATATTTTTTATGAGACTGGTCAATGCAGATTTAAATAGTTCATAAAATAATTATTTTCATTTTAGATGAACAGTACTTTAAGTCCGTCAACAGAGGTAGACCCTGCTCTGACTTTTATACGAGGTCCAGTGAGTGAGCTGAAGAACTTTAGGGTACTTGGCACAATTGATAAAGTCATACTGGTGTTGGATAAAACAACAGAAGAAACATACATTATCAAGGTATGGAAAAGAAGTCACATATTACGAGGATCAGACTACCCTCTGCAAGGCTATGTCTAAATGCTTTTCATCTCACCCAGATTGTTCTAGCTAGAGTATACTAGAAATCAAGAGGGCTATTGTACCTATTCACTGGTGTCGGCATACATTTTATATACAACAATATATTGGAACAGTTAATCTGTTTATTTGAGTACAGTAAGATAAAAAAAACACTTATTTACAAGATGCTAAATATTTATCTTCTTTTGGGCTTTAAACAACAGAAAAATTATAAAAGAGGATAAAGGCCAATTCAATACATCTGACTACCAGGTGGAAAAAACCTCCCCAGTCTGGTGCATGGATTTGACTGGTAGAGCTAATGTTCTTAAGCAAGTAGCTTTGTACTGAATGGGGCTTAACCTCAGTGGTGAGAGGTAAGTGATCTTGAGGCAGCAACATAGACCACTAGGCCATGCCAGAGAGGACATCCCATGGAGATTTGAAGGATTCCTACATGTATATACATGTGAATCATGTTGTATTCTTATCACCATATAGATTCGTACAGTTCTTTAACATGCTCAGACAACATTTTTGATATACACAGGACTGACAGAATTGCACATTTATAACAAAACTGATCAACTACCTACTGGTCAATCACATTCTACATTAATAAAAAGTAAATTTATACAAATACGGTAAAACAAAGAAAAATAAAATATATTTTCTTTCATTCAGTAATAAAAAGATAAATATATTTTCTTTCATTCAGTTCACTCTTTCTTTCATTCCATCTCATTATATGATGAATATGTAGGAAATATATATATTTGGATTTTAACACATCACACTCTAGTAAATAAAAGAACATGAGGAATATGAGGAACAATATAATTTATTTACTTGATATTTTTAACCAGTAACAACACTGCACTGTGCAGAGACACAAATAAAATGCACGAACATAATATGATATATCTTCACACATTGCATCAATCTTGCTATTCAGAAGAATTTGTTCCACAGACAGATGTTGAGAGTGGATTTTCCATCATAGTTGCTGCCAGATCATAGTTGCTGCCAGATCATAAATCCCCCCCCCCCCCACACACACACACTAACGCAAGTCTAAATAAACTTTACATCAGATGGCGGAGCATCAATATTGATGTCACAGCTAAGGGAGATAAGCAAGACAAGCTTTTTGAAAGTTTGTGCTTTACAAATCAGAATAAACTGTTAAATTAGCATATTTCGGCAATGTTTTGATAGTATCTTTCGATTTTTGATTGGATATTTATGCTTTAATATTTTTTTGTTGCAGAGGGTGTACAAGTCCATGTCTGGAAACAGGAATAAACCAAACATTCTGCCCACCGTATGTCCGTACATGGTCAATCTACACAAGTTTTACGAGACTTCCAGCACCATTTTTCTCTTACTACAGTATGCCAGTGGGGGTAAGCTTTGGGACTATGTTGGTGCATATTTACAGTATGCCCAGAATCATGGGAAGGAGGGTGGCCCCAGAGGAGAAATAGATGGAATTGAGGCTCAGGATTTTCAGAATATTTATACTGGATTCAAAGTACACCAAGATGATAATAAAAATCTCTCTTTTATAAGTGATAATTTAAGTGCCATTAAAGGTTCAGAGAAAAAAACGACAGAAGCTGAGTTAGCTAAATTTGAAAATGGAGACACCACAGTAATGTTTTCTAAAGACACAGGTGATGTGTTTATAGGTGAAAACAAAGAGCATAGTGTAAAAGAATTAGAAGTTGAGGATTTTAAGTTTGAAATTGAAAAAAATGTTGAACCAATTGATGAATGTGATTTATTAGAAAAATCTAGTCTAAAGCAAAAATCAAAAGTATCATACAAAAGATACCAAAGTTTTTCATCTGAAGAAAATGCAGAAGATGATTTTAGTAATAGTAATTTTAGTCCCTTTTCTCTTGAACGTCAGAGTTCTCAGGGTGGTGGACAGTTTCAGGATTTACTTGAAACAAAAAAAAATGAAACGACTTTGGCAAATTTTAGTATAAATAGTTTTGATAGCAGTGAAGGAATAGTTAGATTGGACAGTACAATGTCAGATCATATAGAAGTAATACATGAGGTTAATGAGCATGTCTGTGATAATGATGTGTTCACTGGGGATATCCAGCAACAACCATTGACAGTAAATGCTGCATGCCCACAATTGGCACTTGATGAGGCTAAAACTAACAATACAGACAACACAGACAAAATATTAAGTAGAGGACAAAATATACCATATAATGAAGAAAACCAGACTGACACTACCTCTGTTGATATTATTCAAAGCTCAAGAGAATTGTTAAGATCGGTCGAGCGAACTTTGTCACAAGTTGATAATGACAGTGAACATTCAGAATCCAAAACTAACTTAGAGGAGAGTACCACAGTGACTGATAGTTCATTACAGGGTCTTACAACCACTACATCTGGGACATGTGATAGTATCGATGAACCTAGTATATACGACCTTCATCACCATGGTGACACATCAGATAGTCAGTCGGATACAAGATCAAGAGATATTGAGGGTATATCAAACAACAGTAGACCAACTTCAAGTGACATGAATCAGAATAATGATAGTAATATAAATTCAGCAAATGAGCCACTGTGCAGTCCTGATGTAGACCCAAGTCAGCTTATAGATGATTACTTAGAACCTAGCGACTTGAAAAGAAGTGAATCTTGGTCAAGTGAAACAAGATCACGGAGATCAACTGACCTGACTAAGGTGTCCAGACATCTTTCCCTTTCTCATGTTAACTCCACAGAATTAAGTAGATCAGCAGCCAGTGATTATGAGTCAAAATCACCATCTAAATTGCGTCGACAAAGAACAATCTCGCATATGTTTGAGCAGCTTGATATGTCTGCACTGAGCCCAGACCAGATCAGAATTCCTGAATCTTTCATCAAGAGGTGGGCAGCTGAGATAATTGTGGCTTTGTCAAGATTACATGATATGGGTATCATCTGTAGGTAAGTTACTTTGTATAGTGCACTCTGGTTTAAGCTTACAAAAGAATGATACAGGAAATGAAACTGGAAATTCCTCCGTGACCTAGCAAAAAGATCACTTACCCCTCACCGCTAACGTCATAGGTTTGAGTCCCCCTCGCTCCAAAATCTTTATGTGAGAAAATTTCCAGTTACTTGTGGAAGTATGGTGGTTCTACTCAGTTTGAGGTCTTCCTCCGCCAGCAAAACTGCATATGCCATATATAACCTGAAATGTGTTGACAATGGTGTTAAAACCCCATTAAAATTTAAAGCATTAATTAAAGGCAGTGTGGCAGAGAAAACATTTTCAATTTTTTTATTTTCTGAAATTTGTGAATATTTTTCAAACTTTGCGTTTGTCAAGGAAACTCCTTTTCAGTATTATTTTGGCATGTTTTGTTTCATATCTTTATGGCAGTTAGAACTAAATCAGTATATCTGAACATGAAATACTCAACATAAGGTATTTTGATAATTCTAAATTTTTGAAAATTCATGACATACAGCCTTTTAATTGTATCTTGACTCATCAAATATTGCACAATTTGTAGGTTTTTCCATGTATATTACATATTATCACACTGGTTAATTGTGGATGTCTATCAGTTATCTTTGCAAACTATAAACTTTAGTTATAATGCTCCATTTAGATCGAGTGATCATTATTGTAAACAAACATGGCCAAGAAGTGCCAGACATGCTTATATGGATGGGGGTTGCTCATCTAGGGACCGAGTATGTATGTGTATTTCTTGAGAGACCTTGGAAGTTTTACAAGTATTTAATGAAAATGAATGTTTTATTGTAGAGAGTTAAAGCCAGATAACATTCTGTTGGGTGACCAAGGCCATGCAACCCTCACTTACTTCTTCCAGATAAACCAGACCAATGACAACCTAGATTTTGAGTCCATAGACAATATGTATGCTGCTCCAGGTAAGACAACATACTCAGTTAATACTGGGCTTGCATATAATATCTTCCTTAAAAGTTTCCATAGGGATAGGGTTTGAGCAGCAGATTATGTTTATATTAACTGACAGAGTGGAAAACAGTGCAGGAAGTGTTCAGATTGCTCATTACGAGCAATCTGATCTCTTCCTGCACTGTTTTCAAAGGCCTTCTGTGATTGGTGCGGTAAAACGCGCATCTATGGTGTAAAGGGTTAAGGGCAAGTTGTCTGACAGTTGAGGCTACTTGGTCACATTTCACCTGCTCCAGACAATAAAAAATTTCCTTTTAAGTGTGTTTTTTCCTTAATTCTTTTCCTATTTCATTTCTTATGTTCTACCATACTATCCTGAACTCACTCCACACCCTGCCAAGTGTTCATCCTGTTCATCTGTTTCTGTTATTTAACAGTGGCCTTGATTTTATTTCAACCCACACATGCCCCCATCCACAATTTGTTTTTAACATTACAACAGGCATTATCATACCAGGCTTCTCCACAGGCCATTTAAGCACATCTGTACCCCAGCACTTGACTATCAGAAGTGGTATTCCTGTAGTGCTTGAATTATTTAACAAAAGTTTGCAAAAGCTTTATTTTCTCTTAATCATTACTTTTCTTTGCAGATTTTTCGTATTTTAATGCCTAAAATGAAACAAACTAAATATGATGACTTTTACCGATTAATACAAGTTTAACCAGTGAAATATATTTCAATGAGTGTCTTACACAGTGCTTGAAAATATGTTGAAGGTATTCACATGCTCTTACCCCAGCACTTGCATTTCTTCCTGTGGAGAACCCTGCATACATTATAATGCACTGTTCAGTACCCATATCCACAGCCATGTTTATTTTGCTCAGCCCATGTCCATTTTGGGCAGAGAATATAATAGTTATATAGAGCATTCGTGACCCTTTTGTTACAAATTTGTACTTGAATACACATTACAACATTTTGCAATATCCTTAGTTTTGAATTGTCTGCTATTCCTACCCCTTGTATGACATTACACATGTTCTGTAAAGCAATTAAAAATCTGTTTATTTCTGTGGGAAATTATTTATTAAGTAATAAACTATATAGACTTCATTTTTGCAGAGGTGCAGACGATTGGTGGATTTACTGAGTCATGTGATTGGTGGAGTCTTGGAGTACTGCTGTATGAACTATTAGTGGGGAAGGTAAATATCTGTCTGTATGATGCATGGTAATCAGTTGTATACTTCCAGTGCATACTTCTATTTAAATGAATGTACTACTGCATCTTATATCAGCTGAATGTACACTGGTATATTTACATTCATTGGTGCTCTGTTTGTATGAAATGCATCTTTATGTATAATTAGTTATACTTGAACGGTCCAGCTGAATAAAAAATTAATTTAATAATTACCTAGTTTCTTAAAAGTTTCTTTCTTTCTTCAAGTCAACATTTCAGTAAAAATAAAAATATTGACTTTACACTTTTTAATTGTGTGATGTAAAATTTGTTGCAAATTAAATTCTCTTTCTGATCATATAAAAATTGTTATTATTGGTAATTAAATGAGGATAATTTAGTTATGAAGATAATAGAGAACGATGAGCTTATGTGATCACCTCATTTCCGTTGCCCATCTGTTGGTGACTTTTGTTTCTTCTCTGAAACTGCTGGACGGATTTTCACCAAATTTTGCGTGAAGCAATTTTACATGAAGCTCTCTCAAATTTGTTAATATTATGACACTGGGATTAAATTTTTATCAGTTTTTTTTAGCTGATCTGAGCAAAAGACTCACAGATGAGCATTTAATGTAATTGTTCGGTGTTGTCCAACTGTCCACCATCACTCTTTAGCTTTTAATTAACTTCTTCTCTGAAACCACTAGACAGATCTCCACCACAGTTTGTTTGAAGCATTCTTTCATGAAATTTTCTCAAGTTTGTTCAAATCATGATCTTGGGTCAAATTTCAGTTATTTTAAAGCTACTGGCCAGAAGGGTTTATGCAAAGCATGTTAACCTTTTTCTGTTGTCCATTACCTGTCCTAAATTAGCAGCACTTCCTCTGAAATCACTAGGCCTGTTTAACTCCAACTTCACATGGATGTGAGACTTTACCCCAAATTTAGAAAAACCCTCCCACAAGGACTCAATATACATTAATTTATTTTTTTTAAAAATGGAACTGATTTTGTCTTAATTTTTGTTAAGTCCAGGAGATTCAGATTTGTTAAAAATTCTGGTTTTCTCTTCTTGATTTGTAAGTTTTGTATTGTTTATGTTTGTTGCCATCTTTCAGACACTGCTATCCTGCCATCTGGGCGGTATCACATCTCACACACAGCTATACATTCCAGATAATTTATCAGAGGAGGCTAGGTCACTACTTCAGGAGGTATGATACCATAACAGTCAAGTTAAAGTTCAAAATGTTTTTAACTCAATTATTAAAGAATGGGTTTAACATCATTTTCAACACATGATTGGTTATACTAATTTGTATGGCATATATGACCACTGGTTATTAGATGACCACTCCTAGAACCATTTAACCACAAGGGACACGCCCTTTAAAGAATTTATGTTAAAGTTAGGATTTGTAAGGTCACCTATCATCATGAACTCTACATGGACATGGGGTTCTCTGTTCCGAGTTATCTAAGGTGTCACCTAGTGGCCACTTCTTGCCACTAAGATCGCTGGTTCATCTCAGCTTGGTACATAAACTTTATGCGAGTATGGGAAGTTTGCCAATTACTTGAAGAAGTTTGCCAGTTACTTGTGTAAGTTTGCCAGTTACTTGTGGAAGTTTGCCAGTTACTTGTGGAAGTTTGCCAGTTATTTGTGGGAGTTTGCCAGTTATTTGTGGAAGGATATGGTTTTATTCAGATTCATTCTGATATCTTCCTCCATCAATAAAACTGGATTAACTATATATACCGTATTATTTGTTGAAAATAACCTTGAACCCATTCTACATGGAGACAAGAAATAATCAGAGGATGACTTCTGTTGAGTTTTGAATAGGTCACTCTTTGTCATTTAGGTCAATTAACAGTGCTATTTAATGTTTTATGGCTGGTCAAAGTTATAGATCAAATATTACTGAATTGTTGCAACTGTCATTTTGAAACATGACAAGAGTGAAAGATCCAAGTGACATGATGACTGCTCATGGATTTGAAATAGTTTACTTTCCAAAGTTGTTAGTTTTAAATATAGAGTTTAAATGTTTATGGCCAGCTGGCTTCTAGAACTCTAAAGCTTTTTGTTGTACTTGTATTTATAAACATTGTTTAGATGCTTGCCAGGCTTGGCATTGGCTTATATTGACTTTGTACTCGTGTTGTATATATTTTCAAAACATTTAGTTTAATGAGAAATGTTAAACAAATCTTGGGTAAGAAGTGGTAATTAGTAATATTTGGAGATTCATATTTTCCATATGGTTACAGGCACGTAGATGTAAAGATTAATTTGATATGTGTCCTTAGTTTAAGTTGATGTTTCTATTTCCAGCTATTGATCTACAGCCCCCGTGAGAGACTTGGGTCAGGGATAAATGGAGTGGAGGATATAAAAGCACACCCATTTTTTAATGGCATTGACTGGAATGATATGAGTATATGATCATGCCAGTTTTGACTGGACCTCGACGATGTTAGTCTCGCAAAACTTTATGAAAGATTGAAAAGATATGAAATTTACATGCACAGTGAAACCTATGAGATATAGACTAATATTTATTAAGTAAAGATTGCTTGTATGTAGGTAGCTTGTGATACAAGTGACAATCCCGTACATATAATTATAAGTCCATGTGTCCTTCATACATTCTTAGTTTTAAGATTATCATTTCATTTTACTAATTACAATTGTTGTTAATATGTTAAATTGATACATGTGCCTGATGCGTAAGACTTGGACGGATATGTCAAACTTGGCATAAATTATATCATGATTGTCCCATTGAAATAAAAATCAAATCCCACATAAGATGAAACATGTACATGTACGTGAATACATAAAACTGGGTGTAGAAGGGGATGACAGTAGGGTTAGCGATCAGAAACTTATTTGATATGTTTAGCGGCACCAATACATTAACAAGGGGATGCATAATAACTGAGAAAATCTGGTCTATGTCATAAACTCTGATTGGTCAATTTAAAGAGATGTTAAGTTGGACTCGTCTCTCATTGTTTATAAACTGTCTTTCCTGATAAACATGTGTGGTGCACATGCATACAAACAAATATGGTATATAATTCCATATACAATGATGTATCTATACCTAACACTGTTCACAAATGGAAAATAAACATTGCACAGATATTATGATGAAAGAAATATCCCAGATATAAAGGGTCAGTATACCAAATTATCAAGGGGTCCACAGTTGGCTGAGGCACCGTCCAAAGATCATTTACCTCTCACCGTTCAGATCATAGGTTTGCTCCCACTCACTCTAAAACCTTCATGTCAGAAAGTTTGTCAGTTATTTGTGGAACGATGATGGATCTACTTAGATTTATTCTAAGGTGTTCCTCTACCAAAAAATCTAGATATGCCATATATAACCTGAAATGTGTTGAAAATGGCATTGAACCCCATTAAAAAAACAAAAATTATCATGTGTCTCAAAAGTTTTTTAATACAATTCGATAATTAAGAAGCCTGATTTTGTTGAATATATCATGTACAGGTACATTCATTTTAAAGAGAAAAGCCAAGGAAAAAAAAAGTTTTTTTCTTCAACCCAATAAAACTGTTTATGTCTGGGTGAAAATTGATGGTCAATTGGGTAACCCGAACAACACCTGTTTTTATTATTTTTATTTTATTATTATTATTATCATTTTGAAAGGAATGGTAACAAAGTGTTTAATGAACAAGTTTTGGACGTATCAGGTCATTTTAAGACCCAGACTTTCTTAGTCTATATAAGCAATGTGCAGACTAAATTATGCAAGAAAAATGGAGACAAAGCCAAGTTCTACCTAGTGTAACTAAGCATTACTAGTATTTATAAAGCTGTGTTTAATCTGAAACAAGCCTTTTTTAAATAACAAACAGAAAGAACAAAAATTATATTTCCATGTTATCAAATGCAGCCCTGACGAAAATATCAGTTTCTCCATTGTATAGGCAGTGCTTAAATTCATATTTATTTACTATAAACTGTGCACTGACATCTGGCATAATCTAAATGTTGCAAAAGTTCCATGTTCCAGTTCTACAATAGTTCTTATCTATGGAGAATAGTTATGTCAGATAAGTTTGCACTGCTGAAGCATCAGGAGGAAGTCTTTCTTGATGTAGTTAGTTACCTGGTGTTCCTTTATCAACCTTCTGGCATTAAAATATTTTATTTGAATTTATAAATTTGCAGCTTTGTGCCACATGTTGTTTGAGTGTTACCTTACTCACTCACTGTTAATAATGAGCAAAGAACAATAAACTTTGCATAATTACAAACACATTTTCATTAAATTAACATGATTAAATAGATCTCCTTTAATAATAATATTTCATATAGATGTATCAAATATTTTAGAAGTGTGTATAAAAAGAAATATTAATTGAAATAAATTCGGTGTTGTAAAATATATAAAATACTTTTTTGATAATTATGTCCTTTTAATTTGAATTTCGTAATTTGCTATACCTCTACTTATATTTCTATAAAAAAAAAATAAAAAAAAAAAAATAAAAGAGTTAAGTAAATCACTAACTCAGATAACTCATATAATTATAAAATTTTTAAGAATAAAATGTAATGTTGTACATGTATGTCGTGTATACTATTTTAAGTAATTTTTTATTACAGTTTCATAAACTTTGTTTCATCTGGAGTCCTGTTTTTACGCATATGGGACGATTCATCCCATCTTACAGTTTTTCCCAGTTACTGTATTACTATGGGGCATATCTTCTAAATATGGCTCCAATATTCTTGGGGCGATTTTGTAATGGGGCGAATATTCCAACTTTCAAATATTACTGGTTCCCTATCACAATAATTGCTTTATACTTTACTGCAAGTGCCATCTGGTTCATTGTTTTGCCACATTGTATGATAACTTTTGTGCTTTAATTGGAACATGCATTTATGCATTCCGAGGTATGATCCTCACCCACAACTATACATGTGTGGTGTCCTTGGGCAAGACACTTTTTCCAACTTAGTATTGGTTCTACCCAGGAAGACCTTGAGTGTGATTTGTATAAGTTGTAATAACTTGTTTCACAATTCATTATTGAAGTAAAATAAATAAGTTTTTACCAACTAGACAACACATGCCAGTAGATGTATGCATATAATGTATAATTAAAAGAAAAAGTTATATAAGGAGTTATCGTTGTAAAATTGGGATTGTACGAAAAATTCAAGAACACAAAAAAATGTCATCAAATTATAATTATATACATAGAAGTGTCACACTCACATACATGTAATGTATACTTAAATACATGTACTGTTCAATAGAAACTAACCTGTGTGGTTCTGGTCACTGCTGATCTCTGCAGAGGGGTAGGAATCCTCCGAATGTATGTCATGTTCATTTTTATCATTTTTTGTCATGTTCATTATTGTGATTAAATAACCAATCCATGCGTGGTTCCAGGGAGCCATTTGAGTGATGGCAAAAATAGGATCACTGTGGCTCATGCATGTCGTAAGAAGCGACAATTTGAGTAATACAATAGAATTTGCTGAAACTCTGCAGTTCTGCAGGTATCAAGGTTCTAGGTTCATTCTGCATATACATTTGTTGATGTGATTATTTTAATATGTATGTTAATTTGTTGTTTTGTACATGTAGAGTGAACCTTGAATCTTCCTTCCTGTTGGTATGCCGTAAAACCACATTCATTCATTCCATAGAAACATGTCTTAACTCGATTTCTCTAAATGGTTTCAATGAAGCATTACACATTAAATAACCACTCAGATTTGAAGTCAGAACAAATCTTTACTGATTGGTAAACTATTACATGCTAACTGATCAATGCGATTGAAGTTAAAGCACTTCATAAAACTGAGTTGAGGAAAGTCTCAAGTTGAGATGTTTAGTGAAACTGGGGTTAGACGTACAATGTTTGTTTATTCCATATACAAGTGCCATTTAAATTGTGTAGTAATCTTGTCTTTAGTGCAACATACCAGTGCAATACCATACTTTATAGTTTGTATAGAAATCATCTACAGAGATTTTATGTTTTGATTGCAGAGTTGTGGAGAGCTCTTTATCATCTGAAAATGGCCACACCATTTAATGATAACCACTTATATGTTTAAAAGTTATCTTCCATTTCAGGAGTGAAAGTATTGTTTTCAGTTTTCATTTGATGGTTAAGCTAGTTAAATGTCTGTGAAACTCAAACAGTTTCTCCTAGTAACTTTAAATTATGTTTTGAACTCTACTGTAGAGTGACGAAACTTCATAAACACATTAATATCATGTTATACAAATATTGGTTATAGCTAGTTTACCTCCGTTTCCATACTAAGTCTCAGTAAACTTCCGAAATGCACACAAATTGATAATAACAAAAATGTATGTAATAACATGTGTTGATAGTATTGCTAAAAACCATTCCTGTAGACCCCTTAGTGACTGTTTTTAAAAAAGCCAGAAAATTAATAACTTCGATTGAAATATGTTTTTCTTAAGCGAGCGGACCAAACTTTTAACTTTTGTTTACATTTTCGTAATTCCGTAATGACTTGGTTACTTTCCGACTGTACCACCGCCTGTGTTTGGAAGTACACAAACGAATAATGAACGATTTGTCTCTTAAGTGCAATAAATTGGCTCATGGGTTCCAGTTCATTAAAGGGGATGTTCTTAAAAACTATCTAACCGCAAGCGGTTATTCAATTTTAACCGCATCCCCTACAGTTCCCTATACTGTGTTCCTCTCTGAAGTTTTACCGACCGACGCATTTCCGAACAAGCTTCGTTACTCCCCGTTTTTCTGCTGAAATTGTTTATCGGAAAAAGACATACATACATTTGTAAACAAAACCCATTCTTAATTATGTACTTATAATTTGCTTTATATAAATGTTTTTGTTTGCACAGTCTCTCAGTGATCAAATAAACATGTATTCTATCATCTGGAAAAGTAAATTTGACTTAAATTAAAACTAAAAACGACCGTTTCGGAAGTTTAATGAGCCTTTAAGCCCCAAAAGCCGTAGGTTAAAGTTTTTCATTTAGCTTGTGTTTGACTTTTTTTTCATAAATCAATTTAGTATTTCAGTAATAGTATTGATTCTATAAATTAATCACCATATTGTTGAAAAGTTTACATCACTAAACTTACCTACTTAATTGACAGTAAAAAGGGAGTGTCTGCACCCGCTTGTGGTGTTCTTGTTGTAGGGTTCATGTAAGGGGACTTAAAGTTTATATAAGAATACAAAGAAGCCAGTAGTGATCCCAAAATGGTTAAAATTGAGAATATTCAAATTTTTTCTCGACAGTCCATCAGAACTATTGGCCAGGGTGCATCCTGGGACTTTCTGCGAGTCGCCAATAAACATGGCAAGCAGGGTACAATTAAATGTTTTGTTTATTGATTTTGAATGGAACATTTTTTTCCTACAACCATATTTAAGTGATTTGGAAATTGAAAACTGTGTTATTATTTTGTTTATTTTATTTGCAGCAATGAGGAGGGCTGTAACTAATGTAGCCCAACCCATTTGCTTATGTTTTGTTTGTAATTTTACGAATGTTTTTATGTATATTTTGTTTACATGGTAATATGCAATAAAATATTATTAAACTAAGTCAAATTTGTTCATATCTGGTTTTAATTTTCCCTATTAGTAGGGGTTTAATGTTTGGGTTTGAAATGGGAGACAATCAAAATCCCCTCCACTAAAAAAAGACATGGGGTTACAGAATCCCCTTCTTAGTTTTGCAAAGGGTATCATAATCCCCTCTGTGATTTTAACAGGGTTATCAAAATCCCCTTCTTGAAAATAGTAGGGCTAACATAATCCCCTTCATGAAATTTATAGGGCTATCAAAATACCCTCTTTTCACAAACACTAACAGTTTGACACGTTTACAGACATGATTATTCTGCCCCCTTTTGTGAGAAGAATGAGTAAAGATTACATCTTTTGTACATAGAGATCCCTTGGCTTTGAAGTTGTTGGTGGTTGTTACATTGTAACTTTTTATTGAAAGTGTGATTTTTTGTTATGAAGTCATTGAAAGTGTAGCCCTTTAAAATAATTAAGCACGTGGGTCACAGTTTGCCATTTAATGATAGTGCTTAATTGGTGCTTGTTTGTCAATTAATGTTGTTGTTGATTGAATTTTGTGAAATTGCTTCAGATCTATTCTGATATTTACTTTAATATATCAGAGAAATATTGGATTCAAGTTGTTTTATATAATTTGTCACCTGCACCATTTCATTTTTTACAATTTCTTACTCAAAAAGTGCCATTTAGTAGTTTATAAATGAAGTGGATCATGACAAATGTGCATATGTTTGTTTGTTTGACAGATAAGTCTTGTGCTTTAATTTATAAATGAGATAAACATGGTTATGATGAGAAATGAGTATGGTGCTTGTTATGAATATTTTTTTATCATTTCATTTTGATAACCAGCAATACTGTTGAATTAAAATCAGTAAAATTTATACTTTGTCATAGTATTTATTTGTGTTGTACTGCTTATTTTTCTTTCAATACTAAAATTCCCCCATTTCCATGTTTTACTGGCAAAACTTTTTGTTTTACATATGTATTGCAAAATCAATCTGCAAGTTGTATCCGTGATGATATAATTATTTATGCAATTATTTATTATTCATGACGCTCGCACAGTACATAAAGACTTCTCCCTGTCGTGAAATTCGATCTTAACCATTGTACCACGCATTATTTTAGAAATTTCAAATAGAAGCATTGCAGGTATTTGATACATTAATTAAGACGGAAATTTGATACACCTGGTGAAATTTACATCAAATCTTGGTATTCAAATTATCAGTTTAAATATATACAGTATTTACGGTTTTTGCCAAACAACAGATAAGCTGAATTCGCTGATCAACACGGATAACGTTTTTTGCATGACATATAATATGAAGTTTAGTCTGAACGAAAGCATAATTTCTATGTTGATATCAAAATGAAGTAGTAATTCCAATCTCATTATCATATATGTATTTAAAGCATTTTCATTGGACAACGTCAATTTTTTAAAGACTTTTATTTTTCGATAAAACCCGTGAGCCGGACTACTTTCACGTTTCTCGCGTAAACAAAGAAGCATCGACATTTTGATGGTCGGTTTAACAATTAACGAACTTAAATGACATTCACAACGGTTCCACTTTTTTTAAAATAACAAAACACAACGAAAACAAATGTTAGATCTAGTCCTAGCCGTTTTCTTCGGTTTATTGTTTTACATATTTCTTTGGTTCAGCGATTTAACCGGGCGTCACAATCAGACCATAAGTTGTTTTGAGAAACAATGAAGCAGGTAAAAAAAATTTCAGATTTGAGATGTATAGTGTACCATTGAACACAACCCTGGTTTACCGAACGTGAATGCTAGTTGTTGACAAAAATTCCACAGGCAAATTTATTCGACAGGAAAAATGAAATAAAAGCATGTACATATAGGCCTAGTTGAAGTTCAGAAGCAGACGATCGTGAGACTATGTAAATACACAAACCTTGCACGTAAAAGTCGTTTAAAACAATCCAAATTCGGATTCTCCATCAATGAGCGTGGATTTATATGACCTTCGTAAATATTGACACATTTTTTAAAAAAACAATCGTGTAGACAAAAACGAAACAATGACGTCAGCGTCTACACTGTGTGGGTATTTCCTGTGATGTTTTTGTTTGTCTAAATCGAGAGATAAAAGGCGGTGTTTAATTTTTTCACCTCAAAATATTTCGTCATTTCACAATAAACCAACTAATGTTACAGATTTCATCTGATAGTGTAAACAATTGCTGCTATAATATCATTGGATATTAGATCTAGAGAATTTGATGTCAACCAGGACAGAGGTGATGTATTCTTACGCGTTGCTTTGCAGCGAGTTATTTTTGTTTTTTGATTTTTTTTTCATTCACTTGAGGAATCTCAAAATAAATATAATCATCAGGATTGGTATTATAAGGATTAAATTCATTTTTTCTGTTTTTATGCATGTGTAAAGAATGTCGAATCACGCACAACTCTGACTTGATTTGATTTGTGAAGGACTTTATGGGACAAGTGTAAAACCTGGCGGTAGTGTTAAATTTAGGATTTTTAGAAGGAGTAGCTGGCGGTGCCTACTAACTTCTTTATTCATTAACCGATTTTAAAAATGTTTATGCGTGATTCGACATTCTTTACACATGCATAAAAAACAGAACAAAATGAATTTAATCCTACAATAAAACTACAAATTCGGAAGTAAAAAATATGTACAAAATCAAGAGCATTACCATAAGTTAATACATCATTTATTTTTATTAATGAAGCAGGAGGGAGTCATGGTGAGCCCTTCTACGTCTCACGCCACTATTACATTTCCCATAGGGTTCCTTTACAACATTTATGTCCAAAACACAGTGAAAAAACAAAATCTGTAATTGTCAGGCTAAAATTCTTGGCTGGTTCAAGATCTGCGGTTATAAAGAAAACATTATCTTGACCATTTTTATTTTTTAAAAAAAAGCACTGTTTTTTGTAATTTTCAGAGGAATAATATGTCAACTATTCGCCTACGATGCAGTTCGAACCATCAATTGTAAAATGACACGGAACTGCCCTGATATATGGTATCAAATTTTCAGTGGTGATTTCGAAAATACAGACCATTTACAAA